>CM070032.1:66042131-66059364 GCA_036250615.1 Ptychadena robeensis | reverse complement strand
GGGGGGGGGGGGCATAAAAAAATTTGCTATGGGGCCCAGTCATTTCTAGCTATGCCCCTGGTGGCATCTATTTTTCTATTTTAAAGTTCTATTCTAAAGTTCCTTTATTGATTACAGGTAAGCTGTTTTTTTAAATTTTATTTTCATTATAGATTATGTGTATGTTATGGGCAATAACTGTAAAGGACATGGCGTACAATAGGCAAGTATAGGTCTACTTTAAGATGGCTCTGCATTAAAGCCCAACAATCATCTGCAAATACTCTCCTCAAGGTTTGATACAAACTTGTAGTGCAGAAAAACTCAGGGAGAGACTTATGATCGTTCTGAACCAGTAAACAATGTTTTTGATTGGCTGCTTAAGATTTTAGCAGTGTCAGCAGTTTGTGCTGAATTATTAAGTATGTGATGTGCCTAGAAGGACAAAATTACAATATGTACCCTTCTGTCTTTTTTTCTACGATTTCTTGGATTGCAGCAAGTGTGAGTTTGCTTGGAAAATGTTTACATGGGAACTATATTGGGAAATAAACCTCCACTATTTAGTGTTGTATTATTGGCACATATATATCAGTTTAGCTTTTATATTTAAAAAAGGAAACTTTTGGACTTGATAGTTTTTTGAATAAAAAAAAAAACAACTTTTATACCTACTTAAATCTCTGCAATTAGTAAAATGTCTCCCTATTACTTGTAGCATCAGCTTATTAGTGTACAAAGCCTGTACTCTGTTATGATTTATGCTTAATCAAGGCTGGGACAGGTAACCTAATGTGGCAATGAGAGAGATGCCATTATCCAAGTCATATCCTGTGATCAGGTCACATTCAAATGCAAATCAAACAAAATGCCACAGTTACTAGCCTGATTAACTCATCAAGTGCAAAACGCTTGATTCCAAGTATAAATGAACGCCACAGACTAATCTTTGAGAACACAGGCATACACAATCAAAGGCGCGGAAGAGCAGTTTAAATGGACATTGATCTTTTGAAGACAGTAAATTGAAAAGGGGTTGCATAGAAACAACGTGTGTTTTCAGTGAGGACAAACTGGGAATCATTATTGTATAATTTCCTGTTAAAGAATACCTGATGTGATCTTTGAATTTTTATGTGCTGGCTACCTTTAACCTCCCTAGCGCACTGCCCATACCGTGCTGTTTTTAACAGCACGGTACGGGCAATCGCGGCAGTGTACACAGTACACTGCCTGCAATTCCCCCCCTCCACCCGCCTCTCTCCACACAGCCAGCATCATTAATGATGTCAGCTGTGTGGGCTGGAAAGCCGGAGCTCCTCCATTAACATGGAGGGCTATGGCACCGCCCACCCCCCGCCCCCTTCTGCGCCACCGTGACGCGATCGGTGACGCCGCGCAACCCCGGAAATGCTGCAGTAAGAGAATCGCCTTAGCTTTCCGGGGATGTGCGGCATGCACGGGAGCCCAGCTCATCCAGAGTTTGTTCTTCACACAAACTCTGGACGAGCTGGGCTCGTCACAACCGCTAGGGAGGTTAAGGATAACATAGGGGGTGATTATGTAAAGGAGTGAAGAAAACAGTGACACTTTGCAAGGAAATATAATATATGTCCCCCTGCTTAGGAAATGGGATAAAGTTATGCTAACTTTAAAATAAATTCACTGAACTTTAAAGTGACAATTCTCGTACAAAGTGAACATGCTCTACTCCTGTATTAAATCATATCCACTGTGCGGTGGATTGCAGTGCCATTAGTATTCAATCGTCCAATTGCCTACAACACACAAACATAATTTGTTGTACAGCATCAGATGTAAATGATCAGTGCATTGTGGTGCATGGCATAAAACCGCATTCAATACCACCAGTGGCGGTTTAAAGCATGGGCAACCTTTCTGAAAATATTTCTGATGCCCAGATGTCTCCCCCTACCCCCCACGCCCCCTAGGGTGTGACCAGAGATGTCAACTGTGGGGGGACTGGGGTGGGGGCAGTCGTTGGTGCAATATCACACATGACAATACTTGATAAAACATACAAACTGTTTGAATTTTGTCAAAATCAGATAATACGTTAAATAAATACCATTAAATACCACCAGTGGCGGTTTTAGGCATGGGCAACCTTTCTGAAAAGATTTCTGATGCCCAGATGTCTCCCCCCTTCCGCCAGAAATGTTAACTGGCGGGGTGGCCATTGGAGGGGGTGCCCAGGGACCGCTCCTGAATACCACACATGACAATACTTGCCTAAATATACAAACAGTTTGAATTTAGTCAAAATCAGATAATATGTTAAAATACTAACTCTACTGAAATACAAATGGTTAGCCAGAGCAAGCCTTCTCCGCACCTTTAATTTCACACTTTGGCTATGTTTCAACGCCGCTATCGGGTTCGTCAATACAGCACCGGCTGTTCCCGCCAGTCGGAGGATGATGTACTGAACTATGTTTACCTTTCTGCAGAACGCCATGGGAAATGCCATGGGAACGCAGTGTGAAACATAGCTTTATTCACAAGGTTCTGTGAAATGAGAAAATTAGGGTCTCTGATTGGATTTAAGCTTTTACAAAGTTACTTTTAATTAGGTATCACACAATCTGCAAAATTATTTGAATAGGGGTGAATATTTTATCATATTTATTTCAGTGATTAAGCTTCCTCTATTTCTGCTTTAAATGCTAGATGTGTTCTTTTTTGTCCAAAAGCAATCCTTCAGCCCCCTATCATCATGGTAAAAGCACCTCTGATAACAATGTTAATGTGTTATTTGCATGGTGCAAAATATTATATTTGTAACTGTTATCAGCATTTCAAGTTCTTTGTTACAAAAATGCATATTCATTTCTTTAGAGGGATCTTATAACAAAAATTATGTAGCCTAGCTCTCTGCTGTTATATACTGTGCAGCGGACCACAGCAATTACAGTAAGTGCTTTGAAAGTTCAGATTTACCATAAATAACTCTGCAATGAAATGTTCGCTATGTTTAAACCTCCAAAGTCAGCTTGAATCCTCTTATAAACACATATAACTTTAAAATAGCTGAAATCCGTAAAGATATACACTTTGAATCCAGTTATGGTATTAATTAAAAGTTGAAAGAAGTTAAAGTTAGAACTTCACTAAAAGTGATGTAACTCAATCACACAGGTTAGGCGTAAGAGTTATCTCATTGATAAGAAAATTACAGGTGTCCTCAGACTTCCTACTTTTTTGCTGTTCTGGGGGCAACTGAAAAGTTTGCATTTATCCTCACATTCTTTCCTAATTAGATTGGTCATTCGGACAGAGAAAATAGTTTTCTTACTAAACCATCGGAACAGTAGACTGCCTATTATTTAAGCCTTTACAAATCCACAATTAATCTGAAGTTTTGGGAGACTCCTGTCAATTACATTGACTTGTGGTATGGATCATAGGTGGGCTTAAATTGTACATTATAAAGCATTTTGGTGTGTAGTCATAGCAGCTGGCTTCCTGCTAGCTTAGAGGACAGGCTTTAACAGAAGTAACAGAGTTTACGGAACATTACCTCTTTTTTGGTAATATCCACATCTGCTATAGTGTTCTAAATGGTAGATTAAGGTGGTAAATACCAACCACCACATATGGAGGAATGTGTCACCTAAAAAAGAAAGATACCCAATTGCATTTTATTTTGTATGAATTAAAAAATGAGCAGTAAGGGGATGATATGGAGTCACAGTTTACACTTTTGGATTGTGGTGGCATCGAGTTCATAACATTGTGTGTTGCACCACCTTAAAAGAAAGGGTTGCTATTCTTGGTCATTCTAGATTTTCAATCCCTATAATGACATAAAAACATGAAACGTAAGGCCAGTGAGACATTAAAGGCCACATGTACAAAACTAACTGGAGGCATAAAGATTACATCTAGGTGGTAGTACCTTATTATATCTCTGAGGACAGCAATACAGTGTTAAGACTGTAGTATGCTACTGATTTCACTTGTGCAGAAGTGTTACTGTTGTGTTAGTATTGCTCTAATTCTGTGTACATGTTCTTTTTTGTTTCTGTATATTTCTAATTGTGTCATAAGGTATTTATAGGGTACTTGTAAACATGTTCTTGTTTGTGTTTTTATGGTATTGGGTTTGTCACTGTGGACATTTGGTGTTTGGAGTATCGGTACAATACTTATCCAGGCTTTGCAGACATGTTTCTGTTTTTAATATATCCTTGTGGGTATGTTCCCAGATGCAATAATACAGTCTTAATTGTGTCTCTGCTGACATGTTCCTGGCTTTATAGTTAAAAAGCACAGATCTCTTTGGCCATTTTTTAAATTGTGCCAGCTACCGATTCTGTTTTTTAAGGATATGTTCCTAAATGTGTGGCTATGACTTTTGATGTTCCTTAGGATTTGTATTAATATTTGATAATCAAGAGATATTTTCTGCTTCTATATTTAATAAAGAAAGAGAATGTTAATGGGGTTACTATTTTTGTTTTTTTATTTGTGTACTCAAGGTAGTGTAGGTAAAATATTGGCAATGGTAACAAATGATGCCTTCATTTGTCATATTTAGCAAATAAGGTATTTTACAATATGTATCATAAATCACCTATATAATACCTTGACAAGCAACAAAATACATTCACATTGTTTTGCTCTTTCTCCATTCCATAATGTCATAGAAGTAGCAATTGAAAGTTCAAAAGTTATATGATATCACCACATACACCAACTCGTTTGAATCTAAGGACAAGAAATCTTTTGCACCATAATCTCAGGATAATTTTGCCACACAATCAAGCTTTGGAGGACCTTTTAGCACAAACTAGGATATTATGTCAAATTCTGTCTATGGTTAATACCTCAACCTTCCTGTTTTGGCTGGTATGTCAAGTTTTTTTATGTGACTTTCCTGGCCACATTTCAATAAACACCGGATTCTTCCCACGATTTTGAAATCGGGTTAATTTAAACCTAAGTTAGCCTGCTTTTGAATAACAGCAGGGGAGATGATACTCCGTGTATGTGACACCACTTCCTGTATTTGAAACGTGGAAGCCTCCATGCTTTCTTGTTCCAGATACCGGAAGTAATGTCATTGATGCCAAGGTAAGGTATGCTATGATTATTCCAATGACTGAAAGGTGCACAGGTCCCATGGCTGCAAAACACATCCTTGTTACATTATAAATACATTACAAAACCTTTTTACAATTGAAGACAATATTTCTCACAGTGGTTTTATGAAATGATGGCAAACACTTCTACTTTCATCTCATCTGTCCAAATTACATTGTTTCAGAATTCTTGTGGTTTGTTCAGATGCTCCCATGTTTTTTCAACTGAAGTTTTTCTCCTGAGTACCCTTCCAAGAGTGGCAAGCAACACAATGCCATTATCAAATAGGTAGGTGTGGTCACACCTCAGATGCCTATAGAGAATTGATGAGCATCTACTGACCTCACATCAGTTATTAAAATGAAAGCATCTGTGGCTAAAGGCTCCAATTTTAAAATGATATATTTTAATATAATGTACTGAATTTCAGCCTAATATATTAGTTTGTTAATAGGGAGGAATAATTGAAATAAAGGCAAATTGGTCCCACAGTATATACACAATATAAAGTCCTTCTAGCCATAACTTTTTAGATGAAATGGTTATTCAATACCCCAAGGGCTTGTTTCCACTTGTGCGGAAGCCCGTCGTTGACTTCAGGGCGGACGAAACTGCGCCCATGTAGTTAAATGGGGCAGTCCCCGGCCGCAGTCAGGGGGCGGCCGCCGCCTAAAAACTCAGTCGACCGAGTTTTTAGGCGGCGGTCCGTGCTATTCCGTGGCCACCCAGCACTGACCGCGGCCATAGAGGTGAATGGCCCCAGCTAACAACCACATAAGATGCGGTTCTTAGCGGGGGTGAATCTAAGCGGCTGCAATCGTGCGGCCGACAGCCGCACAAGTGGAAGCAAGCCCTAAGGCATCATAATATTGAAAAAAATCTGTAATTGTTCTTAATCTCTGCAAGGCACACTCATTTTCTCAGCCCTACAATGTTATATGTTTTAAAAAAAGCCTTTATAAAAAAAAAGCCTTATATAAAAAAGGCTTTATAAAAAAATATAAAAAATTGGATTCTCATTAATGTAAGCCCTTAAAGATGTATTTTAGTGTATCTTTATTTAGTCATGCACTTATGTGTCTTTTATAGCTGAACTTACAATTCTTCAGTAGCTTTACGCTACAGTAACTTCACTTAATGGCAGTAACTCCAAAAGGTTCACTGCTCCTTCTCATCAGATAAAAACTCAGTATTTTCATGTATACCATTACAAAGTACCCATCAAATTACTTCCATTAAATTCTCCCCCAGAGGTCATCAGGGAAATAATAGTGCAATATTCATGTTAAAATATTAAACATTATAAACATTTTAGTACCACATATGTCTTGATTGTTGATGATTGTTTCTCAACAAAAAAACTTTTGATGTTCTAAAAGTATTTTTTCCATAATATTCTTATATTATCATATAGTGCAATTTTTGTCAAGATTAAAGTTTTATTATATTTAATGGTCCTTCTAGCAAACTTTACCTCCTGTATTCATTCTTGGGCCAATGTCTTATGCACAGAAAATGTTGGGGAAACTATAAGATGCATCTAAAATCAAGGGGAAAAAGTTCCTGCGTCTTATGGTCCCAAGTTGCGACCACCTACAGCCAAATGGTCGCAACTTGGCTCTCAGCTCCCCTGGCAGATGTGAGATCTGCACACGGCCGGATCTCCCATCTGAACTGTATTGGTTATATTTACAAGTGTGCTCTCAAGTGACACTATTTTTGTGGCTGAAATTGAGTACTGCAGGGGATTTTTTCCCTACTTCATTTAAAAAAATGAAATATTTTTTTTAGGATTGCCAAACACTACTGTGACTCTCTAAACTCATAAGATATCCTTATGTTTCTTAATTTTTTTTACAATACAACAGGCTGTTATGTAATTCTTTTATGTGGGCTGGAAAAGATTTTTCACTTTTGGCAGGGGCATTTATGGTGAAGACTCCTTGAAGTTGGTATATTCCCTCTTTATATATTTGACCTTATATTGATAACTGGCCAAAATCCCTTGGGGTATGGGAATTATATGGTTGTGATATTATGTTGAATTATGTTATGTTCTTCCTTTGAGTGGTTCGAAAAGCATAGGATTTTTGATGGAATAAGCTATATTAGGGTTGTATCAATGTAAAAATCTTCCTTTGGTTTGGAAGCATGACTTAGTGTTGATCATGGATATTTCCAGAAGATCTTAAATATAGTGCTATATCTTCATCATCATGAAAATTCAAGATTGTTTACATCAGTACCCGGAACTACTGTGCATTATGCTCACAATATGTGCATGAACAAGTGCCAATTTGTGCAATGAGGGTAATCTGTGGAAATTACCATACTTTCCGTTTGCGCAATGGCGGTAATAATGACTGGAGAGCAAAAATTCTCGAATTATTACGAATATTGGATGAAAAATTTGCAATATTTAGCGAATACAAATATTACCTATGCTGCTCATCACAAGACTTAAATGGGATTACTTCAGCACAAATGCTTTGACATCTTTTACATACTATTAGCAGTGAAAGGGTGAAAAATGTGCATAAAAATACATTAAATACAGGAATTCCCATTTTAATCTTAGCGTTAAGGTTAAAACTTCTGATAAAGCCTAAAGCTGGGAATAGACCGTACGATTTACCATCTATTCCTTATGCGATTCTCTGCACTAGGAGCGGCGTGATGACGTCATCACACCCACCCGCTAGTGCCGAGAATCGGACTGCACTCTTAATGTGCAGCTCATTAGTTCGGTTGGGGGCAGCCGTCCCCAGCCGAACTAATGGGATCGGGCTAAAATTTACCTTCCTGTCGCATAACTGTGCGATCCGACAGGACAGCTGAATTAAGCCCAATGCTTGTCAGTTGCAGCCTCCTATTCCTGCACAACCCGATCCTTAAGGGATGCGGGAGCTCGCACAGCATTGGATCGGTGATCGGATCGTGCAGGAATTGGTACGGGTATGCCCAGCTTAAAAACTTACCAAATCTGACCAGCACTGACTTTCACCAAGGAAAGGCTTGGCTAGAGTTGGGCTTTAGTAGCTGAGGAGTTAGGAATGTAACAGATAAAACTAGAAAAAGATCATGATGTAAGGAAATGTAGGAAATATAGTTGTAATAACTGGAACATTTGTAGAGCATTACCCTACAGGAGATCCAGTTCCAATTTCAAATTGTTTCCAATTGAACACTAATTTATTCCTTCCCTGAGGTACACATATCTAAATCTAAAAAAGAAATACAAAATGTAATATATTTTGTGTCCGCGCCACACTAACAGACAGCTTTTTGTTGCATTTCAAAGTACAGCTCATTAATCATGCAATTGCTTTTTGATTTGCTTGCTGTTCTACCCATAAATGAAGCTGTAAGATTTGGCAAGGTAATTTGTGGTAATGTTCTAAGATCATTTCTTTACTTTACTGATGACAGAAGTGCCAGGTCTGAGTGAATATAATATCATGGCTTTTTATTCTTTTTTCAAAGAGATGAGAAAAAAAGTGACTGTGGATCCATACGTGATGCAATTATTAGTTACTTTTAAGCATAATTTATCAAGTTCTAAAGAAGTACTAAATATTGCTTTGAAAGAATGGGGCTATCAGGTGAAACATTTTAATTGATGCATTTGGAAAAATATATAAAATTGTATTCTGGACTGTGTTAACTGTAGTGTTAATTGATATAGTGTCTGTTCAGTTTTTGGAGAATATCCATTGATACACAGTTAGCTATGACATATTCTCTAAGAAGGTTGGTAGTTTTCAAATTTTTTCCACTCCAATCAGCACCGACAGCAATCCTTTTGTGGAGCTGGATGTCCATCGTTTTTACAAAAAGTTAATCCCTATTAGGCATGGTGTGATAGCTAAAAAAAGCTTGTCTCTATTTCACTCACCTCTGCTTGCAGCTATGCCCACATCCCTACCATTTGCAAAGAGCTAGCGTCCTGCAGAAGTACTCCCTCTGCTGGCACTACTTCCCTGTTGGGGTGGGGGGGGGGGGGGGGGGGGGGGGTGATGAACATAGGGGGTGCTAGCGGAAAAGTATTTTTGCATGCAATATTTTTGCACGTGATATTTTTGCGAGCCTGCAACATTTGCAAGGTGCGAGAAATGGCCCTGACCTCAAGCATTAGGAAGATGGCTGCGCAAGAAGGTGTTTGAAGCCCTCTTATCAAGCTCCAGTGACATGATAATCCTGACTTCCCAGCTGCTGCCGTCTTTCATCTTTTTGTTTCTGTTTTGGTCCCTAGAATTGCATCTCAGTACAGTCAACAGTACAGTAGTCAACTCCTCTCTTAATGGGTGGACCTGACGGCTGCAACCTGGGAAGCAGCAAAGATAATCATTCTGTGCAGAGTACAGCAAACTTTGGGGCTCCTTAGATGCTGCACCTCAGGAGATCTAGTAATTGGCAGGATCAGCAGGTATTTACTCTTTACAGAAAGGGCTTTGCATAAAAAACACACATAGTAATAGACAATGTTAGTTGCAAGTCTGCAATCACACAATAAATGTTGGCTTACTGATGATTTTAGTTTTAAATTTGGAAGTTAAGGTTATCTCCCTTCATATTTCACCCTTACTTTCGAAACACTTATTTTTCTTGCTCTGTCAAATAAAATATGATATACATGGTCTTCCAGTTAGAACCTCTCTAAATTATACAGTATCTTATAAATGTCCTTCCCTTACTCACTCCCATTGATCTAATCCCTCCTCATTGGTCCAGAAAAGGCACAATTTGCATCTGTAAAAGATTGCTTGGTCACTTACCTTGATATATTCACTCTGGAATTCCATTGTGGCTAGAATTTGTATATACTAAAGTTTAATTCTGTGAGCCCCTTCAACTAAACCCAGCAAACACACCCCAAGTCTCACCCCCTCTGTTCTAATTGTTTAGATACCGACCTACATATATATTAATTTGCACAGTGTTCTCTCCCCTGCTTCCTCTAACATCATCCTCTTCCCTTCTCCTCCCAGATACCTTAATCTTCCATGTCACCTTGAGCAATGAGGTGTCATTTTGTTTTAGAAATTTGTTCATTGAAAAGTATATCAGTTTTCTGAATAGCAATATATTTTGTGGTCCACAATAATTCTGAATTAAAAGAAAGGGCTTTCTAGAAATATTTGTAAAGTAAAAATAGAATGTATAAATAAAAATGCAGTTGATACTTTTAAGTTAGGGGTATGGAAAATTTAAAGCAATGGTTCATTTATTTAAATTTAAAATGAAAAAAGTTATCCTATACTGTATCAGCCCATGTGGCTGTCCTTATGTGGAGGCATTTTGACGTTGTCACCCCGTTTTTTCTTTTCTTCTTTTTTTCTTCACTTCCCTTCTGTTTCTTCCCTCTTTCTATCTTCCCCGGTGTACCGGGGGTTCCTGTTTTTTCGGTCTTGGTCCACATGGATGTCGGGACTCAGTCACGTTCATACGGGTACAACGCTGCCGGAGTATATTCTTCGTGTGAGTTCGCTCCCAAGGCCCTTGTGGCCGCCATTGGCATATCCGGACACCCCATAGTGGGTCCCTATACAGGTGTCATCCAATGGTGAGTATTTATATACCTACCCGGGGATGCCGTAGAATGCTATTGAATATATATATACTAAAATAGGTGAGGGGGGTGGTGGTGAGTTCAATGGATACTGTTGGTGTTGGGGGTAACAGGAGACACATGTAGATATAATATGTTTTATTCTATAAATGTATAGTTGTTTCATGTCTTATGTATGATGCATGTCTGTATTGGCTTATCAGATTCAGTTGGTTGTAAAAAATCCTTTTCCTATAATTATGAATTTCCTTCAATGGTTTCTGTTTTATTATAAGATCACATCTATTAATGTCGTTGCCTGAAGAAGCCCCGAGTAGGAGGGGCGAAACACGTTGGAGCAGCACCTATAACATCTTGAACCACCAATCGACATTGGATACCGACTGCAGTCCCCCTGGGACCCAGTTGTCTTCATTGCATCTCCTCCTATCTGAGAGAGAGACTGTGGTTATGACATTGTACCTCCCAGTCAGTGGGAGCAGTTTTCGGTACTGTATGGCTATGAATGTTATTTGAGATAAACTCCATAACACATTATGTGTACTTTTAATGGGATCACAATGTGATACAAATTTTAACTACGGATGGTCATGAGTAATAAAGACCCTTTTATATAAATATGTATTAAGTTTGTCCAAAATTCTTTATCGTGCTTTAAAAGCCCCACGCTCTGTCCCTATATTGTTCTTTTGTTCGTTTTTCCCTTTTACATCCAGCCAACTGGAATTTAGCAGCTTCCATGTTCTAATAGTAAGATGTCTTCTTTTAGAAAAACAAACTAATTTAAAACTTTATAAATTATAAATATTTTAAAACATTTTGTTTTATAAATGTTTTAAAATGTATGTGTGTAATATTTTAAACACACTAAATTGTGTTTGATCATTTCAATACTCTTTTAAAAATATATTAGATACACATTTTGTATGAGAAGTAATAATTTACATATTTTTTTATACATAAGCCTAATGCAGGGAATTGCTTTGATGAAGGGTGCCCACAGGTTAAAGGCATCAGCAAAGCTCATCCTAATGGAAGTTACTTATTTTTTACTGTTGCTAGATCATTTTAAACCTAGTCCTTTTCAAAGTAGCTCGCAAGCCAAATAATTGTCGGGAACCCCTGGCTTAGGTGAATAGATTTAAATACATGTAAAATAAAGAATATGATCTCAAAGATTGGTGAGGACATCACAGTGTCCATATTATTGGAGTTTCTGCTTGTCTCCTGAGTAAAATTCCCAGAAAGGCGTATTTAGCCATGTCAGAGAAGGTAGTTACAGGGACCTTGGACACTTTGATATTAGGACACCTGACCCGATTGTCCAAATCTTCTATTGAATCTGTAGGAGTGTTCTGAAAGCAATTCACTTAAAATAAGTCTTATCCGCCTATCCACCTACAGCAATCTTGAAAATATATATGCAATAGTAGATTGTTCAAGTGATACCGTTTATTGGCTAACTCATAAATGGTATTAATTGAACTCCGAACTTGCTGCACATATTTATGGAAATTATACAGAAGGTCTCACACAGCTGAATTATGGATGGCATTAATGTCTGCCATTTTGGACAAAGTTCAGCTTTAGTTAGACATTTTTGGTGGTGGTTGCACCAGTCAGCGTCTGCAGCCTTCCATAAAAGCTGAGATTCTGGAGCAATGTTGAGGACAAGAGAAATGTGTGTCTTCCTTATCCTGTAAATGCTGATTACGATTGTCCATTAATCATCCCTTGCAGAATTGTAGAAAGTGGGAGATTTACATAAGCTGCTTGCCTAAATTTGCATATTCAGAGCACTACAAACCATTCCCTCAGTAATATTTGTTTTGTTATCTAACTCTAGAGGAACATAAATAATGGACACACTTTCACAACATTGTATAGAATAGCATTTCAAAAGTTCTATAAATCAGCTTAGATTTGAGAACTTGCTGATCAGTTGTGAATCCTATTTCTCTGAATGTCAGTAACTTTGAAAGCAAATTAAAATCTACAGTGCTTTTAGACATGTGGAATAACATGTGAGTGAGGCAGAGCATTGACCCATAGAGAGTTAATGGCTGGAAGACTCATGGGTAGGAAAAGAAGAAGTGTGCTTGATTTAGTAGAACATAGTCTTTTTACAAAGTGAATTTTCCCTTAGCTCAATGAATGATTAGAAGCTAATTTGACATCAATCATCCAGTCTGTTGGAAAGCCAAAATTCTTTTTTATTTTTGCGCATAATTAATCTTTTTTGTTAAAAATCATTTTTTGTTTTACCCTATTCACTGAGGTTACTTAAAATTGACAAGGCAACATCATCTCCACATAACAAATCAACCCAGTGCCAAGGGAAAATCTGAAGGCCTAATTTAGGTTTTACATGAAAGTGCAATCTAGTCAGATCTATAAATGAAAAGTCTAGTGAAGTCAGCTTTTGTATATTGCAAACATCCAATAATAATTCTCTTACAATTGATTTGAGGTGTAAAAAGTATAACATCAATCTGGTATAGGATCACTTCACTTGAGCTTACCTTTACCATGCTTCTCACAATGAATTAATTAATGTGGTTTTATAAGTAAAACATGTTCCAAAAATTTCTTCTTCAGAAAGATAGAAAATGCTTTAATGAACTGAGAATGGACATAAAGTTGAAATGCTCAACACAAGTGGAAGGAAAAAGTAAAGGGTCATAAGTAAGCTCAGGGATATGATTTTTCAGTACTTCATTAAAATACATGTCATAGTGTTCATCTTTGTATAGTGAAAGACAACAATACTCGAGTAATACCCTTTGTTACTACAGTATGCACTCCAGTAAATGCAGTTAATTAACTCTACCTACTCATATTTCGTTATATAATATTTATGCAAAATGTATTAATATGATACCTTTGGTCTTACATAAAAATACATTAGTAATATTAGAGTGTTGTACCATGTTAGCCATCAACTGAATACAGAAAGTTTGGAGTTTATACCATTTATTGGCAAACTGAAGTCATTAGAGAAGCAAGCTTTTGGGATGTCTCGGGAACTGAGAAAACACAAAAGCTTTCATAGTCCAAGAAATAAAAATGGGACCTTACATTTTTAGAAAGGAATGATTGTGTTTAAACTGATTTGTCTGTATTGCACATCATTGGGAAATAATTCACCACCCCTACATTGATAAATATCATTTTATGATTTGCTATATGATGTAACTGTGGGAATTATGTTTACATTTTGAAGTTCTCCACAAGACTGAATAACTTTGGTTAAACTTAAACCTCTTCAAGAAAATACTTTAAAAAACAAAGCAGTTAAATCGACTTGCCATACATAATTATTAGAATGGAATTGGATTCTAACAAATTATTGGAATTTTACAAACCATAACCATTAGGTACACAATCTCTAAACATTTGACATGAAAAAAGTCCATGTTGAGGTGATCCTCATACCCCTTATTTCACCTTTATTATAGGTTCACTTGAAGGATATGAAAAATAAGGGTAGATTATGACTGAACCTAGATTGTATTGTTCCATTAATTATGCAACCTTTGTTATGCTATTGTACCAATACAATTGTGCTTTTGCTTTAGCTGAATAAATGGTGTTGAAATCCTATTACTTTTCTCTCCGCGTTTTGTCTGCTTACTGCATTGTGGATTATGTAATTTCCTTTTCTATTTTTACTACTTTCCCTGTTTCCAATCTCTCTTTCTCTTTTCTCCTGCAAACTGCTTTGATCCTTTTTGACATCCAAGACATGAACCACCTACCATTGATAAAGTTCTTAAGATAGTATTTGCTTGTCCATAATTCTTTCACTCTTTTTCTTCTATAATAATGTGAGCACTATATGCTCTATAAGCACTATAATAATGTGATGTGTGGAGAATGTTCATGTTGTTCATAGTTTCAGGTTATATACAGTATAAGTATACATTCCTAACCTCCCTAGCGCTCTGCTGAGGTCCAGATTACTGTACCAAAAGCACACCATAGACTATAATGGAATTTTTGAGTTGTAGGCCTGTAACTTCCGTACAAGGGTCTAATAGACATCCTGAATATAATAATGTTTGAAACACACAATTATTATAAAAAAATACATAACTTTTTTTTATAAAATATATCATTTGAATGATAAAATCTCTTGAATACTTATCTGGTATGAAAGATTTCAAAACAGTATTTATGTTTGCTTATAATAACATTTTTTATTACAATTGGAAATGTGTTTTTTTTTGTTTTACTTTGAATTGTATTGGATACAGTTATCACTGTATCCAATACAATGACATTTGGCACCCTCTGAAAGGGTTAACTTCAAATAGCACATCTGGAAATGACAGTGGGGGTGATTTTTTTAGATGTGCTCTTTGAAGATAGCCCAATTTGCATATGAATGTCCCGCGGCCCCCGCCCCCCCCCCTCCCCGCGTCAGAACAGTTAGTATGTGCTGCTGCCGGGGGATCTGAGCTTAGCTGGACGACTCCATCTCGTCCTCTGACAAGAAAGTGCATGACGAGATGGAGCCATCAGAAGCGCTAGGGGGGTTAATGAGATGTTTTTAATTACAGTATGGGGTATAGCATCATAGGGAGACAGGGACCAGATTGCCCAATGTGATACCATAGGGTTAATACATTGTGCAACAAAATTACTTACTATGTTACTTACTAAATAACTTAGGGATTGTAGTGAACTGTAGGTAAATAGGAGGTAAATAAGTCATATTTCTTTAAATGCCTATTCTACATCAGCTTAAATATTGGCCACCACTGGGGTTATAGGTATCTTATATACTGGCTTACAGGCTCATATAGCCATAGACCATACAAACTATTACTGCAACTGATATGTAGAGATGGTCGAATTTTTCGACTTGCTAATTTTGTGAGCTGATTGCAAAGCCCCTGAACATGGTATCCTCCATGGTATTGCTGGAGATGTAGAGTAGGGTTGGAGGAACATTTGAAAAAAAAAAGGTTTGCTCTAGCACATGTAGTTTTTGCATAAATTAAGTTCAAAGTTAAAGTCGAAATTCCGATTTTCTAAAATTTTACTTGACTTTGAACTTAATTTGAGAAAAAACTATTTGTGTTAGAGACATACTTTATTTTTTGGAGTATACCCCCCTCTACATCTGCAGCAAGTTTGGTGATGATACCATGCTCAGGGGCTTTGCAATTAAGTCGAAACCGGCGAAATGGTCGAATTTTAAAAAAAAAATTCGACCATCTCTACTGATATGCAGGGTCTGCAATAAATACATATTTTTATAATACAATAATATTATATCTTTATTGTTCCCCATTAACAAGAAACACAAAATAATCAAGCACATTTTAAAATGTGTATATTTTTATTATGGATAACATGTTTCTCTAGCTTGCTCTGCATCCATCCTAATCTTCCAGTATTAAACCCTCTAGCATTACTTGGAAAAATATATTTTTTTATATAAAACAAGCTAATATTTCTACACTGATTAATATGGGTGACTTTTGTTTTGTTTATGTAGTATAAAATTAATTTAATAGTAAAACGACAACCATATACCAAGAAATAATTGTAAAACCATATCAAAGCTGGCTAATGATAATTTAGGAGAATGCAGGAAGTAAAAAGTACCCTGCACCCCTATGCCAATGGCAAAGTCTTTTAGCATTGGACCGGCTACACAATAGTGTTGAGCAAGAATTTTCGAATATATTTGTCAAATATCCGACATTCGCAATTCAAGAATTTGCAATATTTCTCAAATGTGCGCTCGGATATTCGCAATGGCGGATATTCATCATATTATGCTTCAACATTGTTTACCTGCATATTTGCGTGCATTTTAAATGGATACGCACAATAGGCACAGTGCTCCTACTGGCTAAGATCACATAATGAAGAAGAGAAGCTGAAAAGCTGGTTCCGGAATAATCGTGAACAGATATGCAAATAATCATGAACAGATATGACTGGTGTAAGGCAATAGAATACAGTCAAATCTAATTTTACGAATTTTAAATGTTCCTTAATATATATTTGTGAAATTACCAAAACACAATAGTGATTGCGATAATATAATGTGATTAAAAATACCTAAATACCAATGCAATAATAAATACCTTAATACCAATGCAATAATTAAGACCATTCGTTTTGAAGATAATCGCGATTATATTATCGCAATGCATGGTCATACGTGAAAATTTCAGATGAATGAATATCGCATAGAATATTACGTAGAATTATTCACAAAATATTGCAAAGTCGAATATTGCCTATGCCGCTCATCACTAATTAGGAAGGGATTCTGTGCCCCCTTCTTGCCCATATAACCCTATGCCTTGCGGGAGTGATTTGAAAATTTGCATTGGAAAATTATTTGAAAAAATTCACATGTGAAAAATTTACATGGTGCTAGCTAACTTTGTCAGTTTATTGCAAAGCCCCTGAAAGTGGTATCCTCACAAAAAAAGATGTAGAGAAGGGTTGGGGAAACATTTGAAAACAATAAGTTTTGCTCCAACATGTCAAGTCTGTGTATAAATTGGGTTCAAATTGAACCTCAAAATGTTTGACTTTTGATATTTTAACTTG
>CM070032.1:66025263-66042031 GCA_036250615.1 Ptychadena robeensis | reverse complement strand
AGGACACTGGGGGAGATAGATATTCCCCATGTATGGATGGATGGATGGATTGGATAGTCACTGAAGACTGCAGAAGACACTGAACACTGCCTAGCTAATGGTTGCATAAAACTTGCATAAAGGCAAGCGATTGAACTAAGCAGTTAATGTGCCAAAACCTGAAATGTCAACTAAGTTGACAAAGAAATAAAACCCAAAAAGTAATTTTCAAGGTTATCCACATTTGCAAAGCTGCCACACACATATATCACTCCATTTTCCATTATTGTAATGAATCTTAAGGATAAAAAGGGATTTTATCTGATTGGAGGAGATGATTCTTTTCTGTTGGTGACATTGTTATACAACAGCAGTCAGAGAAAATGAATATGCTAATACTTTCTTCTGAGATATGATACATGTATCAGGTATTGCTAAAGATTTATTTTTTGGCTCCTAAAAGCAGCTAGTTTCTCTTTATGCACCAGTTCTGTGAGGTATTTCACAACCATTTTAATTTGGAGTATTTTATGGTTTGATCATTAAAAAAGGAAAACAGAATATTTATGTGCAACAAAAATACAAGTAAACTCTTTGGATTTTTGTTAAAATTAAGTTACTTTCCTTTCTTATGTTCCATTACCATATATTGCAGAGTGTCTTTTTATAACAATATAGGTCTAAAGTAACATAACAATATATAAGCAAATATTGACTTTAGCTTAAACAGGATCCAATTCTAGTTTTTATTGTAGTTTTTATTTATGTAATGTATTTGTTCAGTTTATTTATTAAATGTATACATTTTTTAATTCTTCATTCTTCTTAAATATCAAGAAAGAGGAACCCACAGAAAAATCACTAGACTCATAATTGTTCCAAATCAATAAGTACAGAGACATGAAGAAACGTCGGGCATCTGATTATCATACATCCATAACAACAAAAGCAGCAAGAGTTATTGCAAATGTTGGTAAGAAAATGCAAGATCCCTGAGAACTGTAAGAACCATGGAGGCATTTTGTTAGTTGGAGTCCACAAGTCTCCCCTTTTCAAATTATTTTGTAGACATTAGAGTTTAAAACAAAAGAGAAAGCAAAAATAAGGAAATCAGAAGAAAACAAGAAAGGAACATAGTGCCTAGTGAACTCGCACTTTAAGGACTAAAGCTGGGCATACACGATCCAATTCCTGCACGATCCGATCCCGTGCGCGCTCCTGCATCCCTTAAGGGTCGGGTCGTGCAGGAATTGGAGGCTGCAACTGACGGGGATTGGATTGAAATCAGCCGTCCTGTCGGATCGCACAGAGATCTGTTAGGACGGATAATTTTAGCCCGATCCCATCAGTTCAGCTGGGGACGGCTGCCCCCAGCCAAACTAATGAGCTGCAGAAGCAGAGTGCCATCCGATTCTCGGCACTAGCGGGCAGGCGTGATGAAGTCCTCACACTGCCTGCTACTGCATAGGATCGCATAAGGAATAGACGGTAAATCGTACCGTCTATTCCCAGCTTTAGTCCTCTGAAAATGATCCTCACATTTATTGATAGCGATAGAAATGTTTGTATTTAGCATGATATTAAAGATTCAGGCAAACCACATATCAAATGTAGGAGGATTGGTTTGCAATGAATGAACATACTGGAGAAGTGAAGTTAAGGTTAAAGTTCTTAAATGAACAATCTCAAATTCTTTTAAAGCTGCTATAAAGAGGGACAACTTCAAAACACACAGAGTTCTTCTTTATGCTGTGATAATTTTGTTATCGGGGGGGAAGCATAGTATAACTGTTGATCTTTACCCTCTCAACATTTTTTTAGAAAACTGGCAGTGCCTAGCTATGTTGCTGTTTTCCCAACATGTGCAGTAAGGAGACATTTAATGGGTTCATTCAATGCAGAGCATCTTAAACGGTTTGAGTGATCTGGAAAAATTAGGCCCTAGTTTATAAAGGAACGAGTGGAATTTCTGCTTTTGGGCTATGGGTCTACCAATCCAAAAGGGAAAGCAGAGTTAAACTGACATTGTCTGCATTTGATGATGTGACTCAAACTGCAAATTGTTAACAGTTGTTGACAATTTGTTGCATTAGTTATTGAGTTCTGTGGGCAAAAGGCTTTATATCAAAGATGTAAAGGATGCGCACAGCCAAAGTTGAGAATTAAAAATGTAGATTTTTTATACTTAATTGGAAGAAAAATCACCATATAAGTTTTTTCAACAGCAAATATAAGTATAGATTAGTTCAAATATATAACATGAATTTCCATGAAGGATATTAAATATTCTTTTTTTATTATTTAAATTCACTAAGAAGAAAACATTGCCAACATAAATCAAAATAAATAAATCTTTCCACTAGGCAACATAAACCTTACTGCGACTAAAAATAAAAAAAAATAAGTCATTCTTTTAAGTAAAAAATCCAAAGGGATCATGGCATCAAATCAAGGGATTTTCTTAGAAGCATTATTTCACCTGTTCTGTTATCTGTTATTATGGGTGATGCACCTTTGATCTTGTACAATATTACTGTTATTAGATACGTCGGACACAGTGAATCTCTATGTGAGGTATATGAGCCAGCAAAGGTAAAGAACTGAAGCTTCACTGTCAAACACAATACCAGAGAATTAGATTTTCTGCATCATCTGGAGACATCTCCAGTGCAGGCGGGTGTAAGATGGAGAACTTTAATCATAGATGGAGTTTGTAGAGAAGCTCTGTAGGATTGGAAATCTGAGCAGAGGGCTGAAAAGGAATAGGAAGACCTATTCCACTTAGGAGATTCAATGTTTGTTTATTTTTTATTTATCTTACTAGAGCTGTAATCCCATTCTGTATTCAGTATCAATAAAAGACTAACAGGGGGCTTCACCTAAATCTCCAAATCTAAAATGCCAACATCCCAATCCAAATTTACAAACTCCACAAAATGGACAATCCAGTTGAGTCCTTAATGTAGCATAGGACTGGGGATGGCACACAACCGTTTATAATTATGACATTTTAAATATAAATTTTAAATATAAAAAATTAACTTCTTTTAATGTTGTTATTTATTTGGGTGAATTACATTGACATCAGTAAGAGAAATACTGTATTTTGATTATAGTTGTAATGTATGAACCTATATCCTGGTTGTTTATAATATTGTATGTATTTTTAGCAAAAGTCCAGCTATATGATATTCAAATATAAAAATCAATGTGATATGTTGTTTGCCATTAAAGTCCCTGGGTCCTATGCTCATTCTGTATTCAGTTAGCAAGAGTTAGTCAGTTAGTCTGTGATGATAAACCAACATATTATAGTCAGATTTCCTTTAGATCTCCTTTATTTTACCAAAACCATGTAATAAGAGGGACTTTCCAAACAATCAAGTTTACCTGTGTTCAATTGCAGAGGACCCTATACTACATAGTTGTTGGTAGATCTAAAGGATATCTGACAGAGAGATCTAAAGGTGTACGGACAGCTTAAGAAAAGTTGTACATACCAAGAAATGTATCTGCATGTTTGGCACTATAACTCTTATATTCATGCCCTACTGGCTCCCAGAATACAGTTATGATGTCACTTGGCCTAAATGAAAAATTTTTTAAAAAGGGAAACATTTTATTTTACAATTTTGCCAGAATGTAATAAAGAAGAGAGAAATGTAAAAATAGCAAATTTAACTTCAGCTTTAAAATGTCCTCTTGTGACACTTGATTTTGTTCCATTAAAACAGATGTTTTAGAAATGTAATTCAATAAATTTTAATATCTTCTTTATTATGATTTTTGGGGATTTTAGCTTTTATGTGTGTGATCTTGATTCCCATGAGTTCTTTGTACCTACTAAACTGGGTTATAGAAAGAAGCAAAATCATGGGGAAATTCAACTCAGCAGTAGTATACATTTGCTTATAACTCTAAATATCCCCACTCCAGAATAAAATATTTTTTTTTCTAGACAAAAAGCAAGTAAATACTAAGTAGTGTTGATTGCAGTTTTTTATTGCGAATATCGGCACTTTGAATACAGTGCTATATATTTATAATATTCAAGATTTTTTTACACCAGTACATAACTATAGTGCATTGCATTAAGAATATGTGCATGCACAAGGGCCAATTTGAGCAATGAAGGTAATAATGACTGGGGATAAAAAAAAAAATTTATTTACCGTATATACTCAAGTATAAGCCAATTTTTTCGTCACCCAAAAGGTGCTGAAAAATCTAGAGTGGGCTGGAGAAGCATAACCCTAGAGCCTGGACAGCAAAAATAGCAGGGGAAGCTGCATGATAGAGGTGGTACCAGCTGGCAGCAGGAGATGTGTGTCCTCCGTTATCTGTAATCTCTGTGTTGAGGGGCAGAGCTGTCATAGCAGAGGACATATCGGTTGGCAACATGAAAGCAGGCAGAGTTTATGGAACAGTTCAGGAGCAGAACTGTGTTGGTAAACCTCCATCCCCTATTACTCTCTTCCAATATTATCATTATAAGCAGCAAACTGAGCTGCAGCAGAGCAGCAGAGTCTCCTCTTACAGGGGAGTTCATGCTAACCCTACACATGCTGTCAGAGATCAGTGTAGGTCAAGAGATGAGGCTGTTTAAGATTCATGTGTGTGTATGGGGGGACATTACCATAAAGTATTTTACAAATATAAATCTTGGATGAAAACAGACTATCATTGTTGGTACGCATCTGTTATTGTTGAGCCTGATCTCCAATTTTACAGTTATATTTTTTTCCTTGAAATATATAATTTACATATAAATGTCCCCTAAGTTCCATGTATTTTAATTACTGAAACTCGAAAGTAGCTCCTGCATTTCCCACCCTCGGCTTATACTCGGGTCAATCAGTTTCTCCAGGTTTCTTAGGTAAAATTAGGTAACTCTGTAGTAGTATACTGTAGTATAAACAGTAATAATTTATTGTGAATATTAAGCAAAACATTTTTGGTATTTTGTGAATATGAATATTGCTTATGCTGCTCACTAATATTAGGTAAACCCGGTGGCCATCACCTAGTAAACACACTTCCTAGGGAAAGAAATCAAATTTTTCAATGTGCACAATATTAAATTTCACTGTTGATTTTATTACTTAAGTTTACGACTTCTATACAAGAAACCTCAAAAGAGCAGAGCTATATCACTGCTTATACAATGTAGTAGCATGGACTACAGCACTGGATCACAGCTCTGACCTTTAATAAGATATGAGCAAAAGATACATAATTTGGATGTTGTATTTGTTTAAAACTGGATCGCAAGAAAAGATGAATTATTCCAAAATATTTCTGTTTAAAAAGGTTTTTTTTTATGTTATTTGTTGATATTTATGAGTTTGTGGGCAGTAAAAAGAGAAGTTAGTCTACACGTATGTACAATGAGTATGAGCAAGGTAGTAAGATTAACATATGCTATAGAACAGGGTTTAAATATGAGTGGGGTGAGTGGACGTACAGGTTCTCAATTCTATGTGAATCAGGTGAAGGGTGGGTCCTGGGCACTGGAGGTGCACACTTGATCATGTACCCCACCTTTAAGCTGATTAACCTTCCTATTTCCCTCCTCCCATGGAAGAGCTCAGTAAGGAAGCAAGAAGGGGAAACAATAACATGCCACTGGTAGCATTATACACGGCTCCAAAAAAGAAAAGGAACACAAAAATAAGACATCCTAGATCTAAATGAATTAAATATTCTTATTAAATACTTTGCTCTTTACATAGTTGAATCTGCTGACAACAAAATCACACAAAATGTATCAATGGAAATAAAATGTTTCAACCCACAGAGGTTTGGATTTGGAGTACCACTCAAAATTATAGAGGAAAAAAAACACTACAGGCTGATCCAACTTTGATACCTGTCTGTATGACCTCCCTGCAATGCCTGGACATGCTCCTGATGAGGTGGCGGATGGCCTCATGAGGGATCTCCACCCACACCTGGACTAAAGCAAATAAGGTTTGCTGTGTCTGTCAGCACAGTGTCCAGAGCATTGAGGCGATACTAGGAGACTAGGCCAGTACATCAGGAGACATGGAGGAGGCCGTAGGAGGGCAATAATCCAGCATCAGGACCGCTACCTCTGCCTTTGTGCAAGGAGGAATAGAAAGAGCACTACTGGTGTCTAGCAAATTAACCTTCAGCGGGCCACAAATGTGCATGTGTCTGCTCAAACGGTTAGAAAGAGTCTCCATGAGGGTTGTGCTTACAGCCCAACATCGTGCAGGACGTTTTGGCATTTGCCAAAGATCTCCAAATCCAGACCTCCATAGGTTGATCAATTTAATTTCCATTGAATTTTTGTGTAATTTTGTTGTCCACACAAAGTATTTAATAAGAATATTTCATTCATTCAAAGATAGCATGTTAAATAATTTTTCCCTCGTGTTCCCTTTTTTTGAGCAGTGTACCATCAAGCCACAGCAAGGACAGGAGGGTTAAGATGATGTCAATCACTAACAGCCAGTCTTACCTTTACTGCAAAGGAAAACCCACCCAACACCTCTACCTGGGACTTTTTTGTGTACATGTACCCTCCTGAGGAGGCCCTTTTCTGAAGGCCGAAGTGTGTTGAAGGAATCCAAATGAGGGGACATTTCTGAGGACCCCTCCCCAATGCATGTTATATATGGACATTGTATTTACACGGTAATGGGTGTCAAGTTGTGGGTAATCTATGCCTTAATAGAATGGGCATGACCAACCTTTAGGTGGCCTAAACCCTGTCGATCTAAGAGTCTTTTAACCTTTCAACAAAAAGTGGCCTCTTAACTCTCACGTTTCTCATTGTTGATTGCTGCCACGTTAAAATCCCCAGAGGCTAGACATCTCCTGTATGTGAGCCACTTTTCCAGTACTATATTTAGGGATGTGTGACATTTACCTTGACTACCTGTATATTACACTATGTTTTCATCTACCCTACCCAGTATTTAAGTAAGTTATTCCCTTTACAGCATTTCAATATCCTGGCTGCACATGGAACACATACACAACTCAAATTGCCAATGTAACTGCATAATAATGAAGCATATTTTACAATAAGTTATCAGCTTACAACTAGTAAATGAGCATATGCAATAAAGAGTCATTTGGTGTTTAGAATTACGTCCATTTGTTAAGCCATCATTTATGACAAAGTAATTTTGTGGGTACCCAGGCAGTAACAACTTTTTTTGTCATCCCTGTGCCCATTGCACTGCACTGGAAAGTTAATATGTTACAGTTCTATATTGCAATGCCATTAAAATGTGGTATTGGGATCAAGCTAGGTGGTATTTATTCTAAAACAACCCCTACTGAAGAAGATTGCATGGTGTAATCATGTTACAACACAAGAATTGGACTGTGGTTGGCACAGACTTTAGCATTAGATCACAGTTTTTCAGTGCTGGAAAGGGTGCTGCTGGGGGTTTCAGGTGTTTTTAGGAATGGATTGGAGCAGAAAGCAAGTAAATTAAGATTGAAGGGTTAATATATGCCTTAAGATAGGCTTTTATTATTCTCTCTTATCATTCCTTGGAATGCACTTTATACTGTATGTAAGCTCTTTTGGACATAGTCTTCTTGTCCTACTATGTAAAAATGTCTACTTGTCTGAAACCTTGTTTGTTTTTTAACCCCAATCTAATCTAATTGGCTCTTCTTTACATTTTAGGGATTCTAAGGTTGGCATCCTATATATATTATGTATTAAAGTGGTGTCTTGGTATAATTGGGATGGTGTTCTGAAGATTGTCATTACAGATGAACGTCTTAATGGCATTCTGGGAACCTGCTGCTCGGTGATATGCATGCACATGGACACAAGACTGTTGTACTCATGTTATATTTATAGAGCTCCAACTGTCTGCACAGTGAGCATAGAAAAATATCAAAACACAAGCTGACATTACAAAGCTCAATGAAACTACAGGTAGGAAAAGGTAACGCTGGGTTTTGTTTTGCTACCTGAGACAAGTTTTCAATGCCTTCTGTGACTGCCAATGACAGCATGCTGGAAATCTGTTTATGGTCAAAAAGAAACTGAAAGATATTTTTCAATTAGAATCATTGGAAGATGCTGGGATTTTTTTTAAAACTTACAGCATTAACTACTTAAGATTTTTAATATTTGAGTCACCAGCCACTGAAGTTGTAGTCGACTAATGGTGATGACGACGAAGGGGCGGGGTGGGGGGGTCACGCTATATAGCTTCATTTTAATGGAGGGGCACCAGTCTCCCAGCCCACATCGCTGGTGTAATTTCAGTGCATGATGCTGATAACAGGTCAAACTCATAAACTTAAGGTACCCATACACAGGGTTGATCGCAGCTTGGTGACGCACCACTTATTATGCACAATTGAACATGGATTTACCAACATGTTGGACACCTGTTCAATAAATTTTTTTATGGAGTGGGATCGTTCGCTCCATGTGGGTTGTATTCGTTTTCCAGACGATTGTTTGGCAAAGATCAGCGATCGATCGTTCAAAAAATCGGTCCATATATGGGTCCATGTATGGGGCCCTTTATTCTGTTTGCATTAAACAAATATACATTTACTCAAGCATTAATTATTAAAGTGCACCATTATTATTAATATTATTATTATTATTTCTATTAAATCTTTTAATATCTTGGCTCTAGGTACAGATTTAGATTCTTCTTCACGCCACTTACCTTATAAAACACAGTGGGGTTTCTTTTGGTAAAGCTGATTATTATATTGAAGCTGATAATTATATTGATAAATATCACTTAGAGAAGTTGTCATGATGGCTTAAGGCCCCCATACATGGGTCGGATTCCGGCCGGATTCCGGGCCGATCGATTCCGGGCGCGTGCACGTGAATCGATCGTGCCGGAATCGTGTGCAGCCCACCTTGTCCGTCCGATCACGTCCGATCGTTCGGGGGCCCAGAATCGGATCCGTCAAAGAACCAACATGTTGGTCTTTTTGATCCGATTCTGCACAGATCAGGGGGAGTTGCCATTTGTGAGGTGGAATCGGAGGTGGAATTGGACACGGAATCGTCCCGGAATCGTGCCGGAATCCGTTGGACAAGGTGGTATGCAGCGATGGATACTCTTAATTGGCCGATTGATCACACCTGCGATTCCCGGCAGAATCGCCGGAATCGATCGGATGATGAATCGATTGGACATGGAATCCGACACGTGTATGGCTAGCTTTACTCAGATGGGTGGTTGAGAGCACACCATTCAAACCAGGAATGCCCAGGAACCTTGTCAATGTTCATGATTTTTCTGTATAAATCATTGGTTGTTACAATTAAAAGTTTCAATTTAATATATCATATAGGAGACATACACTGATACTAGAGAAGTGAAACAAAGTTTATAGGATTTACAGAAAGTGTGCATAATTGTTCAAACAAAATTAGGCAGGTGCATAAGTTTGGGCACCATTGTCATTTTAATGATGCCAAAACCTTTAGAACTAATTATTAAAACTCGAATTGGCTTGGCAAGCTCAGTGACCCCTGACCTCCATACACAGGTAAATCCTGTTTATGGGGGGGCAACTGTAAGTTTCCTTCCTCTTTGAGTATTCTCTGAAGAGTAGCAAGATGGGGGTCTCAGAATAACTCTCAAATGACTTGAAAACAAAGATTGTTCACCATCTTGGTTTAGGGGAAGGATACAGAAAGCTGTCTCAGAGATTTTAGCTGTCTGTTTCCACAGTTAGGGACAATTTGAGGAAATGGAAGACCACAGGCACAGTTCAAGTTAAGGCTCGAAGTGGCAGAACAAGAAAAATCTTGGATCAACAGAAGCTACAACTGGTGAGAGTCAACTTGCTGCAGACGGAGTCTCTATGCATCATTCAACTATTCAGCACACTTTACAAAAGGAGATGCTGTATGCGAGAGTGATGCAGAGGAAGCCGTTTCGTCTCCCACAGCACAAACAGAGCCGCTTGAAGTATGCTAAAGCACATTTGAAGCCAGCTTCATTTTGGAATAAAGCGCTGTGGACTGATGAAACTAAAATAGAAAGTAAAATAGAGTTATTTGGGCATAACAAGGGGCGGTATACATGGAGGAAAAAGAACACAGCATTCCAAGAAAAACACCTGCTACCTACAGTAAAATATGGTGGTGGGTCCATCATGCTGTGGGGCTGTGTGGCCAGTGCAGGGACTGGGAATCTTGTCAAAGTTGAGGAACACATGGATTCCATTCAATATCAGCAGATTCTGGAGACCAATGTCCAGAATGTAGTGACAAAGCTATAGCTGAACAAGGGCTGGATCTTTCAACAAGACAACAACCCTAAACACTGCTCAAAATCTACTAAGGCATTCATGCAGAGGAACAAGTACAATGTGCTGGAATGGCCATCTCAGTCCCCAGACCTGAATATCATTGAAAATCCGTGATGTAAGTTAAAGAGGGCTGTCCAAGCTTGGAAGACATCAAACCTGAATGAACTAGAGATGTTTTGTAAAAAGGAATGGTCCGAAATACCTTCAACCAGAATCCAGACTCTCATTGGAAGCTATAGCAAGCGTTTAGAGGCTGTCATTTCTGCAAAAGGAGAATCTACTAAATATTGAGTTCATTTCTTTTTTGTGGTTCCCAAACGTATGCACCTGCCTAATTTTGTTTAAACAATTATTGCACACTTTCTGTAAAACCTATAAACTTTGTTTCACTTCCCAAATATCACTGTGTATGTCTCCTATATGATATATTTAAATGAAAAATTTTATTGTAACAAACAACGATTTATACAGGAAAATCATGAACATTGACAAGGTTGCCTTACGCACCCCACTGTAGATCAATATGTTATGCCTGCAGTGAAATCTATGGGCAGTTGTTCATAAAGATAACATGACTACAGTTCTAAAATATTGGGAATATGACGGCGGATATCCGCAATGTCGAATATTTGTGATATTATGCAAAGAAAAGCTTATGGCCATGCATTGGGATTTTATACCACATGTGACCATTAATTTTTAGGGTAATCACAATGCGATTATAATTGATAAAATATTTTCACAATTCATGGCCATATACATGAATGAAGCGATTTATATTTGCGAATATTGAAACAAATATAAGTAGAATTATTTGTGAAATATCGCAAATTTGAATATTCCCTATGCCGCTCATCACTACAACTTAGGGCTTGTCCCCACTTGCATAGCAGGTCGCGGAAGGGCATGGTTTCGAATCATGTGGTGACGGTTGGACAGTGGCAGCGGTTAGTGGCTGTGGCCAATAGCCTCCATAGACATGTGGATGCGATTTTTAACCAGTCTATTCATTCTCTTTGGACACCCGGGGCGGCTGTGTTGAATGTATAATAAAAAAAAAGTCACGCCAGGTGCAGCTGCTCGTGCACTTTGGTCAGCCATAAGCGGCTAAGAGAGACCTTTCTGAATGTCAGTGCTGGTAAACTGAAGTCTTTCTATTCTGGTTTGTGAGGGTTGGATTGAATACGCCTGCATCTATTTAACTAAACAAAATAGTGCATAACAACTAAAGTTTGAAGTGTAGCAATGCCTAGCTTAAGACTGCTTGTGATTCAAGAGCAGATGCTACTTATGAAACCACAGGCAAAACGAAATGTTATAAAATGTAAGGGTAATCCAAAGCAAATATAAGAGGTAGTGATGAATAGCTGTTGAGCAAGAACATGAACCATCACATGTATGTGGTTGTTGTGTATAACTCTACAGCTTTTTCATTCCTTGATGCATGTGCATCACAGTTATCAGATTTGGTACTTCAACTGTCATAAAGAAAAATTCAGTTTGCATCTTGTATACTGTTAGAAATTTGCTTAATGTCTATGTTCTGGTTCAATACTTTTTATAAAAAATAAAAGAACAAGAACAATATACTGTACAATACAACAAAATTATAGTTACAGACAAATAACATACTCATGGAACAAAGTAAAAAAAAACTTACAGAGACCCCTCAATATACAGAAAATATGTGTATATACCCAAATAATACAGGAAAAACTTAAGCAATAATCTCTGAACCTTGCCAAATGCCAATTTTAAACATTATGTAATAAAAAACAAAGGTCAACAAAGGGAATCTGGCAGCTTTCCTTGCAAATCTAACTGTTCTCCATATCCTCCTGGCTAACCCCAGAATAGAAGATAAGTAAGGCATGCTCATCTTATACAACAGCTTTCAGCTTTAGAGATGGTGAAATTTTTCAACTAACTGACTTTGTGAGCTGATTGCAAAGCCTCTGAAAATTATATCATCACCAAAATTGCTGGAGATGTAGAGAATGGTTGCTATTCGTGGTTTGGCCACACATTGCGAAAATATCACCGCGATTGCAAACAAATATTTGCATTAATTTCACAATGAATGGCCACATGCTATATTTTTCCACAAAACATGGCCATACCTTGAATATCCACCAAAATTCGAATATTTGAGCTCAACACTACTGAGTAATGGTTTGGAGTTTTATCTGGAGTTTGGTAACTGCACCACTGATTGTCTCCACAGAGGGCACCTCCTCTACTCCTCCTGGTCCACTTCTGTGTAGTAAAACCTCTATAAACTTCTGATCTTGGTAAGTAGAGTTCTGCAGAAGGGGAGAGTGCACTAGATTTGACTGCTGTGGGGGTGCACTTTGTTGAGCTAAGGGCTTTTGATGGAGTTAGCTATACAAGAAGTGTGTAGTAGCAATTAATCTTATATGGCTTCTCTGGGGTAAAGTTGACAAGCTCTGCTGAATTATTTAGAATAAATATTTTGTTTTCTTAAATAGCACTGATATCTGCAAAAAGCATAAGTGGCTACAAATGTTTAAGCATCAGGTGATAAAGAGCTATCGTTTCATAGCTAGATTACACAAGATATATTTGATCCCCATTTACTATACGTAACCAACTGACCTGCAATAAAATCATTAAGTCTATTGTTCCTGTCACTTTTTTGCCCAGCAAGGTAAGTAATATCAGGATAACAATGAAGAGAGTTACTGACACACAATATCATCTACTTGTTACCACCTTGTTGACTTGAGAAACATTCCAATTCTTGCTCCACTTCTCACCTTTCACATGTCGTTAAACTCACACCCTTTGCGCGACATCTTAAATCTGCCTGACTTTTTTAGATTACCAATACAGAGGGGAAAAATAAAGGCTTATAATTTATTTCCCAGACGCCATTGCAAATAAAAAGCTTTGTTCTTTACAGGACTGGCAGGTTCTATTTGCAGATAATGAAAGCAACGCACACCATTTCAAAATGTTGTTGGAAAGAAATTCTCTGTGACCTTGTTTTGACATTCAGCATGTCGCTTGCAATTATTTTGAATACATAGCGGGAGAACAATATTACATATTAATAGTTTTCTGGAGTATCAGCTCTTTGTATTGCATGTTCTGCTTGGCATACTAACAATTTAAGCCCACAAAATATTACATTTATGTACTGCCTAAGGAACAAAAGCAGAGTGAATTAATGTGATTTCTGGTAAAAAGAATCCATATTTCAGTTTAATGTACATGACACAACTATTTTCCTTTACAGTGGCACAAAAACAGCCTTTTGTTTCTTATCACCCAAGTGGATTACATAGTAACAGGTTTATAGGCGAATGTGCCCATGTTTGATTTGCTAGGCTTATTGCTTTGCAAGTCTATGGAAGTGAATCTTGATTTGAAATTCTCCAAAAAAAATTCATGTATTGTCAAACAAAGGACATGAGGAGTGAAGCTCTCTCTTGGGAGATATGTACCAAAAAAAAAAAGGTTAAAAAGTATTGTACAGCATAGAAAAGTTATTGTTTTTTAAGCCTCTTTGAGAGCAACATGGAAAAACAGTGTTCTTTCGAATGCTACGGAGGTAACTTTTTACAGAGAGTGCAATGACACGATATTCCGGCATCATGTATATTAAATATGTATTTTGTTTAACTATTATATTTAAAGCTAAATGTAATAGCAATGCCTTATCAAATGTATTTAATTTTTTTTACTTTAAAAAAACTTTTTTAACTGAAAAAAACTAAAACTTTTGTAAAAAGTGCTATAAGATCTGGATTTCCTTATTGGAAGTAGCAGCCATAATGGATCTTATTGGGATGGTTTATCTTGTACAATAACAGCATTAGTTGTATATTCCTAATATTTACTGATATAGTAATTAGTAGTTAATAATTTCAGTTTACATACATAAATAAATTAACCAACTTATAATTGACCATGATACTAATTTCAGTGGCTTTGCAGTTAACTAATTAAGTCAGCTAGGCAAATTTAACCTCCTGGGCATTACTCAGTTATAACGTGAAAAGCCGCTGTCTGGGCAATCCCAGCTGAGTACAACATTGGTGCCAATTAGACGCCGGCAATGTGTTTTGGGAATAGTGACGCCCCCTCCATTAACATGGAGGTCTATGGCGCCGCCCCCTTCTGCGTCACCGATGACTTGTGGCTGGAAGAACTTTGTGGGCCTGCAGCTATGCAGAAATGCTACATGCTCAAGAAGACTATGTGTTTTTTCCCCATTCCATCATGGGCGCAGTTTGGTCCAAGATCAGACTGCCTCTGTACTGGCTTCCGGTGTAAGGGAGGTAAAAAAATAAAAATAAAACAAAAGAATGACCATCTCTACCCAGTAGACTATTAGTAGTATGTATGACTTATCCCAAATTATTTATCTTTTCCCAAATATATTATGACATGACAAATAACAGTTCAGTAAAACGTAGACAGACCAATCATATAAAAACATGTACATACAACATAGCCATTAAAAATATATAAGGATACCAGGAATGCATTTCCTTGTTTATATACATTTGAATTAAAGATTCCAACCACTTCCTGAAAAGTTTCACACTTTGGAATTCTGCATGATTAAAATATTCATGACACTTACGGTATAATTACAAAAGAAAATATATATTTAACTACAATCAATAGGTTGTTGTCATTCAAATAAGAACTAAATAAGAACTCAAAGGATATTACAAATTTGAATAATGAATCACTTATTCTGTAACTGCAAAGACCAAGGAAACTAGCATAAGGCAACTCCACTAAAACCATTGCATAAAAGCAAAAGGAAATAAGGTGTTCCTGCATGTACAGGAAATGGATACTAGTACACACCCATACATCCCCTACCATTGTCATGGGGTGCGCAACCACGCCACCCAAAAATTATGACATAGCCACTACACCATACTCTTGAGTAGGAAAAACACAATAATCTACTCTCCATGGCAATGTATGGACGAATTGACTAGTAGTCAGAAACAGAGGGCAATTACTAAAGAAAAAGGAAGTGCCTAAGTGGGGTGAACATGCTACTAATATATATATATATATTTGGAATATATAAGTACTCAAGAGGGCCAAAGTGGGGTTAACATGCTAGTAATATAGTCCTCAAGAGAGCTGAATTGTATGTAGAATACTGTGAATTTCCATGTTTGCTTATATTATGTGCTTACGCTTTTTATTTTATGTTTTGTTTAAGTAAATGCCAGAGCTTGAACCCTCATATAAGGGTTCATAAATGCATTTTTGTAATTGTCCTCTATGTCTTAGTGGCTGACTTTTGGGTAATATTTCACAATGTGCTGTAAATGGATCAGTCAAGCAAGGTGACTCCTAGATAATTATTCTGCTGTTTTTTTTGTAAGTAAAGCTGTAACTAACTCTCACATTATACCCAGGCATTGTGTCTATGGTTCTTGTCTTAAGCTGGAATTAGCCTATATTTCCTCACAACAACCTTCTGGGACCGCTAAAGATCTGTCATTTGGAAAACAAAACACATAATAAGTTTAAGTGATGGGCACAATAAATCTCTTCTCCTCCCTTCTCTGCAATATCTTATTTTATCTTTCTACTTTATCATTTATTCATGTTTGCGGCTTTCCCCGCCCTCATACAATATTTCTGGTATTTGCCAACACAATATGTGTATTAATTGGTACATTTACTATGTGATTTCTGTTGGCTTATTAAAATGACCTTGTCACTGAAGGGGTGATGATATACAACCGGTGTGTGAAATCTTGCTCTTGCCATCAGTGTGGTTTTTTCCTGTCACAGGTTAAAGGATCTTTAATGCCTAAAAAAAAAACAACATGCTGAGCTAATCTTGCCTAATAGATGGCTCTATCCAAGTCAATTCTGATTTACTATGTAAGGAACTGGAAATCTATGGCTCAAGTTGAAGATGTGAGTTCAAAATGGGAAAAATAATAGTACTTGTAACACCGAACATTTTAATTCATTAAGAGGGGAATTTGAAATCTCTATCTAATAAATGCCATTTGAGTGCCTATCCGGGAGACAGCATTGGATGTAAATTTTTCCTAAAAGAATACAGTCAAAAGATAAAAAAAGATTTAAATTATGACATGTACAGTAGATTTAACATTTTCACTTACATCCTACCTGTTTTTTTATAGTTAAAATTCATGACTCTTTTTTTTAACTCTCATGTTATGATATACTATTTATATATGTGACCCATATGTTTGTTGCTTTCTTCTTTAGAAATGGTCCATACAATATCGGAAGCTTCTGCCTGAAGAAGTTATCAACGAAACGCATTGGGGTTGATTTGTTCTTAAAACATCCAGATTGTGACCCATGCTAGGGTATTGCATGTAACATGTGTATAATAAACCATGTGATGTTATTGTGAAATTTGATACAGATTATTAAATTGATCGTTTTTTATTAATCCTGTATATATACAGGGAGTGCAGAATTATTAGGCAAGTCGTATTTTTGAGGAATAATTTTATTA
>CM070032.1:66012335-66025163 GCA_036250615.1 Ptychadena robeensis | reverse complement strand
AGAGGATGATGTGGTCAAAATACTCATTTGCCTAATAATTCTGCACTCCCTGTATGTGATACACTATTTGGGCCCCAAAAGTACCCATGTCCCAGTTTTGATAGAATAAGTGAGGGGTATATATTCTTTACTACCTTCAGCTTCTTTGATTTAAATAATTGTAAGCATTGTAAGAAAAAAAAAACATGTTTAAGTAGAGCAAAGAAGGGGTAGAACTACAAAAAATGCTTTTCTGCCTGTATAATTGATAAACTGTACAGGTCACAAGACGGAAAATCCTTTTAACATTTTTATGGATAGAAATGATATCCTTTCCCACTATGTTTCGAATCTTAAAGTAGGGCTAAATTTCGATAAAAATATTGAATTCCTTTGCTTGGCATTATTTTTGCATGTGCCATTGGACTGTTTCTTTGTTGAACACATCATAAGTTAATAATATATTCCAAGAGGACTGCAAAACATGTTCATTTTAAATTTTAATTTCGAGTGTACTCTATTATCTTTCACATTATCATAAAAACTCTTACAGAGAAAACCAGTTCTTGGCACACAGTAAGCTATAACCGGAACTGAGGCTGTTAATAGGTGGAAGCTACTGGTAAATTCTGCGGCAGCATTTGATACATGTTTATGGAAGCAAAACATCTTTAAGCATCCCTCTAATCAGTGGCTGTTCCATTAACCTTTTTCTGAACCATAAGGCCACCTACTGTTAATAAAGCTTGGGGTGTTTACTGCTCTCTTTGCTGTGGCTGCCCAGGATTGTCTATAGTGATACTATTGTATTCCTCTAGAGTATTAGTTAATTCTTGAGACAAGTAAACAAATGACTGAATTCATATAATAGGCACACTTATATACTGCGTACAGCATAATATGAGTCATATGGATAAACATGAATCATGTTCAATGAAAACATGGCTTAATTGTTGCCTAAAGCAAGTCAGAAAAAACACACACCTAAACTCTGTACTCTGGCTTTAATGTTCTAGCTTAGAGAAAACTGAAGTAGAAATAGACCTCCAATGCATACTTTAATACCATATAAGCGCCTCACATTGCTTTATGAGATTTTGGGTTTAAAGGATTCCAGAGCACTGTTTCCCAGCTAATGTTGCACAGGAGTTTGTTGTTTTAAGATGGTTCACAGTCCACGGTTGCCTGCAGTTTAGGGCTGCTGCCAGCCTGCAACATAGGCGGCAAGGCACTCTATTCATATCCATATCAAAGATGCAGAAAAGTTGTACCTGATCTTCAGTGGACACACCTCTGATGACCCCCCTGATAACATTCATCAAAATGGGTGTTTCCTGTTTGGATCCAAGAGGGGAAAAACAGGTAGATTCATGGGCCTACTTAGATTTGGGCATATATTATACATAGATTCTCTTTAAAAATGTAAAGGTTTTTAAGGCAAAAAAATATGGTCATGACCTTAGAGACAGATGATGAGACCTTCTATTCAAGTTTTTAGTTACACCAAGCTATTTGCTTTAAGCAGTTGGTAAATCACTATATATTTTGGTAGCATATTTTCTTGTCTAAAGGCCCCCATACACCTTACAACCTTACCATACAATTTCTGTACAATCAAATTTTGTTCTACCAAATCCATGTAATATGAGGAGCTTTCTAACCCTTTCAATCACTATGTATTCTATCAGGGAGGCCACTATACTACACAGTTGTTGGTAGATATAATGGAGATTGTATGGATCAATCTTAAGGTATATGGGGGGCTTAAGGAATTATATCTCCATGGCATTTTCCCCTCACATTGGTAACTGAGGTGAAGCTCTGCTGACATCTAATCATGTGCAAGCAAAAACATTATTGAGAATTATTTGCTAAGTAAAAATAATGTTTTTGCGCACCCTTAGAAAAAATAAATCCCTTGTAAAGTGAACATACTCTTCTTCCTAATCCCCCTTTAAATTATGTTTGTAATTTGTGTAAAGTTACAAGAATAGACATATAATAAATGTTCATTGGTTTAAAACGTAAATACATTGCAAATGAACCCCCCTGTGCACAATAGCACATGATTTCCGGAGGCCGTCATTTGTTTTACTCCGTCCAAAAGGCCAGTTCCATGAGGCTGTGCACCGGGTACAGGTTGAAACATGTGTCTATACACAAGCAGTACCCCTTCTCTGTACCCATTGAGCAACTTATGGAAAGTCACATTTTACAATCTGGCAACTTATCCATAAGCAGCATATTACATTTAGGAGGAAGGCTGAGTCTGTGTCACATAATTTAATTACATTTTACTGCAATGTGGAATGAAAATGTCAATAGCCACAATTCATGCTATCAAATAACCTCAACTGAATGGAAGGAATCTCTGTCACATTATATATTCACTGCAGTAGAAAAAATTTTGTTGCTGTGAATATATAATGTGAATAGCCGTGTAATAGCTGAGTTGAGTTGAGACTATTTGGCAAGCATGAGTCGTGTTTACCTACATATACATTCCACATTGCAACAAACATGTTATGTAACAGAGACTCATTCCTATTCCATATGTAAATACCAGCTCATGGGTTAGTTGTTAGTGCCAGATTGTAAAATGCGACTCTCTATAGGTTGGTCAGTGTGGTCAGAGAATGGTAACCAACAGTGTTAAGACACATGCTTAAGTTCCAGCCCTGCCCACTTTGTTGGAACATGCTGTATGTTAATTTTACATGTGAATGTCTGTGTCTTTTTTGTCTCCAAAAGTATTGGGTGGGTCTTATGGTCATGTTCGTCTTATGGTGCGAAAAATACTGTATGTGTCTTATAGGGTGGAGTTTTACCAATCTGAATCTTCCAAAACATAATTTTAGTTCTTCTCTTATCCTTCAATAATTTTTACGTATTGCTAATGAGAGTCAAAACAAATTTCACCCTTCTCTATCATGCTAATGAGAAAAACACATTTCTAGTCAGAAAAACCCATCCTTGACAAGATAGTGGCATTGTCATGATATCTAGTAGTCTAGTGAGTGCTGAGTTTGCTCCTTACAGATGTATGTAATTATCACAACAAAAATCAGATATTGGATGCAGGTTTAATACATACATATCGATCATATCTGGCTGTCAAAAAGATGGTGTTACATCAAAGCAACAGTACTTAAATATATGGCCAAGCCACCCATTTCTGTCCATCGTAACTGATTGTAACAAGCTTATGTTACAGAGCTGTGTAAAGGTTTCCTCCAAATTTCAAGATTTGGCTGGCTTACAAAAAGGGAAGAAATAAGGAAAGCCTAATGTTTGATTTTCAGTCCAGAGAACTGATGGATTAAGCCATGAAGTCAATTATAAAGAGGTCTTCTTTCTTCAAGTCCATCACAGTGCATAGTGAAGGGGAGTATTGGCAACATGTCTGTTTGGAAAGGGAAACACTGATTCTCAAATAAATGAGATCTCTTGCTGGCTATTGATCAATCTGTCACTTTCAATGACTGAGCTGTTTTATAGTAAAAGACAGATGTTACCCACACACAAAAACCAATCAGATTAAGCACGCTTATTTAATTATACTCCTAGAGCAAAACACAGGCCTGGGCAGAACAAGGATGCTGTGTCATTTTAGCTTTTATGGGTCACTGCAATGTATTCCTTTTTCATGCCTATAATAGCTAATGAGGTTTGGTCGGAGCTATGGCTTGAAGAAAATTCCAGCTTGTTCTGTTCTAGCGAACTAAAACCTAAAGGTTAGTTGGTATTTACATCTTGAATAATAGTGCTAAGACTGCTATTTTAACACAGACAGGACCACCTTGTCTATTGAATATTTTTAAACAAATGCTTTATTTCTCTTTAAAAGCTATTAAATAAAAAGCAGTTATCCTTTTCTTTTCCACTAATACATCATTGAATGAAACAAAGCAATAATAAAAACAATGTATTGCTTATTCTACAAATATAAATAATAGCCTTGATACATTTGTTGATACCACTAGAAAAAGATAATAAATTATTGAATTTAGCTGAATTCATTGACTTTAACTTTAGGAATTATTATTTATACATTTAGGGATTTTGGTAGCAAGAGCAAACTGCAGCTCAAAATGGGTACAAATGGAATGAACAGTTAAAAGAAATAAAGGACAACTTTCAAGAATATAGGTGAACTCCAAAGTCAATGTCCATTGGCATATGTTTACACCATCCTTCTATGATCACTATCACCCTGCATTACGGGCTGCTGCTTGCACAGCTGTGGGTCATAGTCTTTCTCTCACACAACACTTTAATGTTTAATAGAGAGGTCAGAGCCATGTTGGTGCTACCCAGTGGCATGTGAGAGCATCAGTTTACTTGTAGAGCTCTAGGTGCTTTCATTTTTGAACAGAATACTTGTGTTTCAAACTTTGACCATTTAACCTATCTTCTCTGCTTCCTGCACTGACCTCTGCTTTCTTTTGCCCTTTCTGTTTTTTAGACTGATCTGTGTAAAACATTGGCAAGGTTTGTGGACTCACTTGCTGGGGTTCCCTGGGAGTTTATGTTCTGTCTCAGGTAGGACAACCAAAGTCAGGCAGGTTTAATGTCTAAGATCCAAGCAGAGACTTGGCTTACGGAGATGAATGCAGCAGAGTTTGGGGTATCAAACTTGAATAAAGATTAGTGATCTCATAGACTTTTGGATATATAGTGGACACAAAGAAAGAAGAACCAAGAAGACTCACAACATCCTAGGATGGGGCTTATTCTAAAAGTCACAGTTCTTAGATGCTAAAAAAGGGTAATGATCTGAACTAGGCACTGAAAATCACCCAGTGGTTAAACATTATGTGATTGTAGGTTTAAATCAAATATCAATGGAAAGAAACTAAATATGGAAAAAGTCTGAAGAAAGCACCCTTCAAACCTGACACTTAGAGCTAAAGGAATAATTTGTTTGCATCTATCAACTAAAAGGTTTGTGCAAAATATTACATATAAAATTGTCCATGCCAGTTTTTTCCTTTGAGTTAAATATCAATCAATGTCAAAATCTGAATATGGTTAAATGTTAAATATAGAATGGACAATGATGGTAATTACTTTTGCCTTACATTTAGTAATAACACATTTGTCCATATTTGCATACCCATGAATACTTATTTTACAAATATAACCAATCGACCATAATTTCACCAATGCTTTGAGAGTTGTTATCATCGACCTAGGTCATCAAGAACATTGCTTTGTTTACCTTCTCTTTGTCTATGTTAGAACTACAGAGAATAAAGGGCACCTACATTCTATATTTATTTAGTGTCTTGCAATGAATTGTGTTTATTTTTATTAATTTATTTGAATGGAAACTATTTAAGAAACATGTAGAATTTCAAAAAAATATAATAGAAACAAAGTTTGAGATGGGATTAATCCCTAGTCTCCATTTGTGGCACCCTATACCAGGAACGTACTTGTTCCTGGACACAAAGATATGGGACGTTAACGGCAAATTAATATAATAAAACAAAGTTTATTTGCAAACAGTAACTGAGATAATATACAAAATAATGGGTAATACATTACAGTTTCATGGAGCTTTGCCCTATATAACAGTCTCTTACCATATAGAGTAGTGAAGCAGAGAAAGTTTCCTATAGATGTAAAGGTTTGCTTTTTGCTTGTGCAACAAACATTTTCCATTGCCTATTGCATGGACAAGCCCTGCAGATCTTTCATATATCCAATTTTAAACAATTTTATTCTCATTTTGAGCTATACATTTTTTGCCCCACTTAAATCGGCTCCCGATTTAAATCAGGTAGAAATCTAAGCGTGTATGGGGGGGGGGGGTGGCTTAAGAGTTAGATAAAAATAAAATATTTTAAATCAAATCACTACCAATAGTGAATTTAAAATACATTAAAATTATTAAGGCTGTTATAAATATTTGGCAAAATTCTCTTGATTAAGTATAGTGCTTCTTCCCAACCAGATGATACAGTTTGCATTGTGTCAGAAGTGATTACTATCGCAAAAGCTTTCTGCAACCATCTTAAACACTATCCTATCAAACATCAGTGTTAAGCAGTGGCGCCACCAGTTATCACAATAAAACATTTACTATTTCATCAGCTTTCTCAACATCTTTCATCATGTTGTACTCGGTACATATATCTTTATCTCTGTGCTTAACCTTAGAGATTTACCGCATGTAGAGGTACTGACATACTGTGTCAGTTCATACACTGCATGGCTGTAGAAGATGATTTAATCAATATGTGCAATTTCTCCTTTGAGCAATGTTTACCATGCTTCATCATACTAATGGTTGTTCATTGTCCTACTGACAAAGCGTAAACCAGATGTCTTGGCTACCTTTAATGGCACTGATGTCACGATACACATTCACTTTTTAGTAAGGTAGTTAGACAATATATTGCTTTTACTCTTTTTTAAATGAAAGATATCTGCTTGATATTGTTAGGAAAAATAAAAGGATATTATTAAGAGCTAAGCAAAATAATTTTGGTAAAGCAAAAACCCTCAGTTTCACTACTCTACCACAATGAATTCAAGCATTGAACCAAAATTAATATATGTAGAATGCTGACTCAACATGGACAATAAAAAAGAACCCCCCCCCCAATAAAGGCTTTTCTACTCATTTATTTAAATATTTTCATTAAATTCATTGGTGAATTGAATGTAGGGCTGCTATTATTTAATTTGGAAGTTATTCTAAGGTGTGGAAGCACCCAGAGATGTTCTGTTTTAAGGAGTTTAATGTCTTTACATTGGTTAAATAACCTGCACACTTCAAGGACCCTACCTATATCATGCACCCAATAATACATTGGATAACACATGAAATATATCAGTATAGGTTTGAAATATTTATTGAAATGGCACTCCTGTGTTGCTTTCCTCTGCTCATAACTTTGGCCAGTAGAATAGTATTTTTTAAGAAGTAAAGCATTATGTTTAAGTCGCCATAGTATGATTATTATAGGGAACATCTAAAACGTTTAATTATGTATAAGCAGGACCTAATAAAATGTAAACTTTTGACTGATATTTCTCACAGGAAATAGCAATGAACTTTCTTATATGTAACTGCTTCAATAAAAGAAAATTAAGTGATTAAATGTACCAAAATGTATCTCATAATATTTGAAAGATACACAATGAAAGGAAGAAAATGTCTAATCTACATCTACTTTTGACTTGAGGTTTTAAAAAAACAGATTCCTAACTAAATATAAATACCAGTATATGGTTATGCACACCCTTAAATGACCAGCGGCCTATCTATCAATGCGTTCTGCCCAATATTTGGGGTTTTTCAGGTTATTCATAGCATGCTACCATCAAAGTATCTACAATTAAGTACAAATACACTTTAATAATAAAAATAAATAAACCAATTAAATATTCTCACTGGATTACAATCTGCTTCTTTCACGGACCAGCAGTTGTGGACCCACTGTGCCAGGAGTCCTGCCTCCTCTAAGGGCGTTGTCTAAGTAAACCCACATGTTCTTCACAATACTTCTGATGGTGTGAATAGAATTTGCCAAGGGGTACAACCAGTCGCTATGCCTGGCGGGAGGGTAGGAACACTGGTCCAGGGGACAGCAGGGAAGGCACCGGAGACACAGGCATCATCAGCCAAATGGTGGAATAGGGCTGGCAGCACAGGTACCGGTCAGGTAGCAGGAGAGTCTAGCAGGCAGGTAAGGGTTAAGGGGTAGCACACTCTCAGAATACAGGCAGGAATCTATAGCACATGAACACTAATAGAAGTCAGTGCTTAGCATAATACAGAGACCTTAATACCGAGGCAAGTCTGAAAGAGCAGTGTCCTTAATATAGGTGCAGAATGATCACTATTGGTCAGCCAGGTCACATGACCAATACTTTAAATCCCAGGAAATGACATGGACTGTCTAATGGGAGGGCTTCAGAGCAAAGAGCATGGGAGAAAACTGAGGAGCAAATTCCAGCACAACACAAATCACCGCTGAACAGGGCATCTAGAACTCCCAGAAGTAGAAGGGCGGCAGCATACGGCAGCCACTGTTACAGCTACAATAAAAGAGCATGTTTAGCATGTAGGGGAAAAGAACAGGACTAATCTAGCCAGTACCAGGCAATGGCTGGAAGGCAGTGGCTCAGTAAGGAGGGAAATATTCCAAACAAAACAGCAGGGGGCCATCGATAGACACATTTGCATTAAAATATACATATATGTATAGTGTTAGTCAGCCACTAACTAAGCACATGCAGAGGGTGCAGGAAGCAGAGCCACCATCTTCCTCTCCAAACACTCCAGAGTCCTACATTCGCCGTACCAGTCTCAATAAGTCAGAATTGGTCCTGGATCTGTCCTCTTCCATGATTGACACATTGTTGGATGTTAGCTGGAAGCGGTAGAGGATTGATACAGGAGTGGTGGGGGGGGGGGGGGGGGGGGGGGGTGGACTAACCTTTACAAAAACGTAGCTGTTGACAAGGACAGTTTGTTTGACATAGATTTTATATATATTTTACATTACATTAACTGCTGAAAACTTAAGTTTTCTGCTTAAGTCAAAAATGTTTGACTAAGAGAGGCAAGTGATCCAATTAATTGCAAAGAGCCATTGCTAAACACATCAAGTGACTTCCAGATTAACACTTCCTAGAAGGTCACAGGTTGCTTATCCTAACTTACTGCATGACATAAATCTACCAGCTAAGGATGTTTTCTAGCACAACTTAGAGAAAACAAAATGTTTGCTGTCACTTATCTCGGAACTGCAGAGAAGTTACTGAGGCAGGTGACTTAACTAAATTGCTTTATAATTAAGTTTATAAAAAATGAAGCCATCCGAGCATCACCTGTAAGGGAAATCTGTTGTTAAAATGCAGCATTTAACCCTGGCACTTCAGCAGATGCACAACCCAAGTGCCAGGCATTAATTAAACAATTGCTGCATGTAAGCCACATGGGTTTGTATTGCGATGTTAATTAAAAGAACATTAACTCCTTATATTTTTGGAGCATAACAGACACGAGTTTATCTACAAACAAAAGATTATGAAAACTGTCCATTAATTAAATTATTAGAAATTCCTCACCAGACGTGTATTATTAGTATTTAAATGTTTAAAGGACATATTGATTCCAAAATTTTTTCTACAAAATATTGTCACATTAAACATAAGATAGACAAGGCTTCATAAAAGTGAGGATGGGTTCAAATATATTTATTAGGACAATGCAAATGCAGAACCTATTTAAGGATAGTAATATGCTGTAACTGTAAAGTGTCTGATTGCAAGTTTGGAGGATTGGTTGGCACAGTTTGCAAAATATATGCATGGACAGCTCCAGGATGGATATCTCAGCGACAAATGTTGCTCTCCAGAAGCTTATGTTCAAGATCTTGACTTGGATATGCGCTATAGACCTCTCTGTCTTACCATTCTATACCATATAGCTTACCCCCCACTATAATAAAACACTTCACACCAATATGGATTTAAAATGGCCATAGCGCCCTTTATTTAACATAACATCATATCAATTCAACAATAAATCAATGACAGTGTCACCCCCCTGGTTCTGAGTCTTCGAAGGTCCCCATCATCATCAGAATCACATAGGTGCGGGTCACCAGTGCCTGCTGCCTTAGTCTGTAGGCCCTCAGCCGCCACCCACCGACTCGAGGACAACTAAGCCGCCCACAGGCCCACTGAGACCGCTCACCAGATTGGTCAGCTCCCTCTGACCTCCCCGTGAGATACCACCACCAGATGATTCCCACCAATCATTAGCTCCAACTGTGTACCTTCCAAGACCCAGAACCCGCCACACGCTATGACATCTGCAAGAAAACACACATTAGTCACACAGTAATAACGAGCAAAACAATCGTAACCACCCCAGCCTCAACCCCCACACCACCGTGCCCCCACCTGGCACCCAAGATTTTTTGGGCGGGCGGGCGGGAGATTGATCCTTCACCGCTCACCTAGGGAATGATCCTGTTCCCTATACTGTACCCCACATTCCCACACCTGGCCACACCTAACTGACTCTTCCACCAATCCTGTCCTTTCCCTCATAACCCAAAACACCAAATATTTATTTTACCTTTATCTGACCCCCTGACATCTCTGTCACCTCTTATCCCAGTCATGTATGCCTTACGCTTATTCCGTTACCCTCCAAATGCTACAGGCCAGTCTGGAGAAGCAAATTGCAACACCAATGACACTTAACCATAGTAGAGTAGAGAGGAAAGTAAAGATAAGCAGGTAGGAAGCTGGGGTTGGAGGCAGTAGAAGGGGCTCACAGAAAAAAAATGGTCCTGAGTTTGAGCACCCAAACAAATTTACCAACTTCAGTGAAGAGGATGACAAACCCAAAACGCTTCAGCCCTAGAGATTACTGCAGCAGCACACCTAGCTGTGTTGGTTGGGTAATGCAGGAAGACATAGACCGTCTGTGGTAAAGAGGTATTCTGAACAGACTGATATAATCATCTGTGATTTAATGTCTCCTTGGATCATGATATGGGCAGGGCATGTCTCAGTTCATGTTGGGACTAATGACAAAATAGCAAAGATGGAAAGAGGGAAATTTCTTCTCTGAAAAATTACCTGTACTATCCACAATGATGGAGAGACAACAGGAGCTGGATAGCTAATTAAATGCATGGTCGAAAGAGAGAAGATTTTGAGAATTTAGTTTTACTTTTCATTGGGGTACAGCCTTTGAATTTGGGTTTGCACCAGAATGGAAGGGTCTGCTCTGTTAAGGGAAAATGTTAAAGCAAAGCAGGAGAACTATTCAAACTGTTTTATGAGGGGAAGTTAAAGGTCAAACAAGTCAAAGAGATGTCAAATGCAAATGTCCGATGTCCACAGGTGTGGGTTGTGCTCACAGCTCAACACCGTGAAGGACAGTGCAGAGAACATCAAGATTGGCAAATTTGCCACTGGTGCCCTGTACACAGATGAAAGCAGGTTCACACTGACCACCATAGCTGTCAATATCACCCTCCTTCCTCTGCCCAATTTCAGAAACCCGGGGAAAATCTGGGATTTTGTGCAATTGAGATTTGTGACAGACGTGACAGACAGACGTGACAGAGTCTGGAGACGCCATGGAGAACATTCTGCTGCCTGCAACATCCTCCAGCGTGACCGGTTTGGCAGTGGGTCGGTATTGGTGTGGGGTGGCATTTCTTTGGGGGGTCGCACAGCCCACCATGTGCTCGCCAAAGGTAGCCTGACTGCCATTAGGTACCAAGATGAGATCCTCAGACCCCTTGTGATTGGGGTTGGCCCTGGGTTCCTTCTAATGCAAGATAACGCTAGACCTCATGTGGCCTGCAAGACGAAGGCTATGATACTAATCCAATTGAGCACATCTGAGACATAATGTCTCACCTTATCCACAAACGTCAAGTTGCGCCACAGACTGTCCAGGAGTTGGAGGATGCTTAAATCCAGGTGTGGGAGGAAATCCCTCAGAAGACCATCTGCCACCTCATCAGGAGAATGTTCAGGCATTGTAGAGTCATAGAGGCACCTGGATGCCACACACACTACTGAGCCTCATTTTGACTTGTTTTAAGGACATTACATCAAAGTTGGATCAGCCTGTAGTGTTTATTCCACTTTAATTTTGAGTGTAATGCCAAATCCAGACCTTCATCGGTTGATAAATAGTGTTGAGCGGCATATGGTATATTCCAATTCGCATAATATACAATATTGGACTTCTAAAGCCCCCCACCATACACAGTCCAATGGCTGTGCCACAGTGGGGGCATCTAGCTCAGCGCAATGAAGTCATCACGCTCAGCCCAATATTGGAGGCCCCAATACAAACCAACGGGTGATAGACACAGTGGGACAAGGTTTTCCAACATGTTGGAAACCTGTCTGACCAAGAGGGAGCAGTTGATCCCACTGGAGGAGCGGCACATGCAGCTTGATCTTCTGACAGATGCAAGCACAACCAAACACTGTGAACATGCACGGCACTTGGTTGTGCTCAAATATGACACAGAGGACAATGAAGGAGACAGTGAGAAAGACCCCCGTACATATGGGGTACCAAATGCCATGTCCTGATACTCATCCAAATAGTTCACTAAAAAAGTTATGTGCACCCCTGACTATGCATGTCACACATCCCAGATGCAGTCCCCAGTAGAATGTGTAGCGGATCGCGCTGAGCTTTCACCCCTAATGCTTAATGGTGGCTGTCCATAACTATTACTATTATTGCAATATTAGGACACTTCAGTCTAAACAGTTGTCTGGACAGTGGGTCGGTATAAACACAAAGACCACCATAACTATTTTACCTGTTGATTAGATAATGTCATGTTTATTGCCTTATAGTGATGGATAGGACAAAAGCAATCCATCCCCTGCTGAGCAGTCGTCTGGTTCAGCAGGAACACAATAGGTACGGTGTCTGTCTCCCTGGGCTGGTGAATGAGTTATGTGTCAGGGTGAGGGGAGGTGCGGGCTGGAACCGAACTATGATTGAACAATGGATAGTCTTTCTGGAGGTGTCTCCCTTGAATGGGAGAATGGGACAAAAAGCTGGGTATATGACATTAAACGAGAGTTCTGCTCTTGATATACTGTGTGTCGTCCAGTTATTGGGAAAAGTGATGGATGTTCGTGGATAGATTTGGATACTACGTATGCTGTGCTTCCTGTGCTAGTTACCTGGTCCCCCAGTACCCCCCTGTATTTGAGCGGAGAGGGCCTATGTCACACCAGCGCTCTGCTACAGAAAGGGATGATGCTCTTCTGCTGTTGGAGACGGAAGCAGAGGAGTGTGATGCACAGTGCCAGGTGGGGGGGGGGGGG
>CM070032.1:65998064-66012079 GCA_036250615.1 Ptychadena robeensis | reverse complement strand
ACTCACCACACACTCAGCTACATAATATATGAAGAACCAATCATAACATGAATCAATAATTATTACATGTGATTACAGGAGAATGTTGTAGGAAGAGTGCATATTACCACTGCCACCGGCATTTCACAATTTTGTAGATAGTCACCTGTCCCTATTGATGAGCTGCAGTGTCTGGTAGGATGAGCATAAACCAGAGGTGCACATAACTTTTTAACTAAGCTACTCAAATGAGTACCAGGAGATGTAGTGTGGTTATATTCAATGCAGTCCTTCTCACTAGATTGTAAGCCGGATCAGATAGGGTCCTATACTCCTTCTGTGTCATAAACTGTACCTGTGTGTTATCTTGTATTGTACAGTGCTGCGTGATATGTTGTTGCTATGTAAATAACTGATAATAATAATAAAATGGTTAGCAACAGCCTAATTAAGTTAATAACAATATGCCTACCTATAGATTTTAACTTTAAAAAATTTGGCTCTCATAAGAAAGTTCAGTCGCTATTTTGTTGACATTTGTCTCAGTTGACTAAAAAGTTTGCCCACCACTGCCCTTGACCATTGACAGAAGATGGGAATACTGTGCAGTGGCACAACATCATTGGAGATGAGGAGCGTCGTTGTACAATTGACATTTATTCATTAACCTCCCTAGCGCTCTTGTGAGGTCCAGATTTACATACCAAAAATGCACCATTCAGACTATAATGGATTTTGTTTTTTATGTTGTAGACCTGTTATTTCCCAAAAGATGTCCGTACAAAGGTCTAGTAGACATCCTGAATATAATAATGTTTAAAACTATAATTTATGTAAAAAAAATATGTTTTTAAAAAGAAGTAAATTAATAAAAGGTATTATTTGAATTATAAAATGTCTTAAATACTTCTTTTGTATGATAGATTTCAAAATAGATTTTTATATTTGTTTTTTGTTTATAATAAAAAAGTATTCATTTAGAAATGTGTTTTGCGTTTTTTTTTTACTTTGAATTGCAATGGATACAGTTATCACTGTATCCAGTACAATTAACTGCAAAGAGGGTTAACTGCAAAGGGGCACCAGAGCCTTTATTTTGGCGAGTTTTTACTTTGAACCACACTGGAAACAGTTTTCTACTGGGGATGAGCGCCGCTATTGTGCAACAGCCTTCTAGTCACATCGGAGCCACCGGGACATTGCAAAACGGTAAGTATGCGCTGCTGGGGCTCCGATCTCCACCAGACAAAATATTTTTACCTTGTCTTTATTTACTTATTTATTTATTTATTTATTTTACAAATTACATATTATAAATGGGTGTTTTGACACTTGCATGCAGTCCATTGCATGGATTACGATAGGTATTTGAGTAAGACCCTGAGAAAAGCAAGTTTCCACAACCTCCTGTTAGCATTAACAAATATAAATTAAAAATGAAAAAAAAAGCTAGTGCACATTCAGAAAAGGCAAATACTGAAAGAAAATACTTCAGTAACCATTCATCTTTCGGAAATGAGGCAGAACATATAAATTGTTAAGCTTTGTTAGACTTGTTTCTATGTCTGTGGAAATCAAAATGCTAACAAGTGACATAGATGAACAGCTTCTCAAGCAGCAATATACTGAGCTTATTTGCTCGAAACACCTCTGTGAATTCTATTTCATATTTCTTTATGTCTGACTTCTTCTACTTAGTTATATCACATTTCTGAAATAGTGCTCCCCCTTACAAAGCTCCAAGCTTGGGGGTATATTTCATTTTTTTATTTTTTATATTTAGTGGAGCAAACCCCTCATATAAATGTACAGTATGTTCTTGTGTATAAGCCAACCCGGGTAAAGGTAGAAGTACCTAATTTTACCAAAAACCCTGTTTGAACTGAATGACTGAAGTATAAGCCTAGGGTGGGGAAATGCAGCAGAAATGGTAGGGAAACATGCAGCAAATGTGCTTTTCTTTTGGGATGTTATTATTTCAACTAGCTAATTTGTAAGTTAATAACCCTATAGCGTTGACTAGGGACACCCGAGAGTCACAGAGCACTTCTGATTGCATGCTTCTCTGACTTTACACTCTGCTAGCAGGGTGCACGCCGGATCAACCAGATTCTTTAAGGTGCATGTACCTTGCTCAAAACATACTGTCACACACGGCTGGATTAAATGAAGTAATGTTCACACAAGCTGGTTCAGGGCATTAACTTTTACAAGTGGGAATATATACAGTCATTCACTATCAGGCCAGGGATGGGGTACAAGCTTAGGGACTAAGTTACACACAGTTTCTATACCAGTTGCTTCTATACCAGGGCTGATGCTCTAACCTAGTGATTAGGAGAGGTGCAGGAAGCCAGATTAATAAGGGAGGCAGACAGTCTATATGTGGAGCCCAGCTAAGGGGAAGGTCCTCCTAGCCCCTAACCCTTCCAAAGCAGAACACATGTACAATGATTGCTTGGTCCTGTTGTTCCCAGGCCTGTAACAAGACCTGTTCCCATGGGAAGAAAGATAACTCAATGCCCAATTCAGTCAGTTTTAAGTTTCTCTCATGTACCATAGCTATAGCCTCTGACTTGTGGGCTGCACCTCACCAGTTGCTGGGTAGAACTGATAATTTAAACAAGAGATTCTAGAGCCTTCCAGGCGCTTCTACAATTTACAAAGACATTTAAAAGCATTTACAGAATAAAATATATTCAAAGCCATTGCCAGCAAAATACACAGTATATATACATATCATTACACTACAACCCCTGATATGCTCAGTGGCTTCACAATTAACTTCCAAAATCTGCCACTTAAATTTCATGATTTTTTCCAGCACATTTAGGGTGCTTCAAAATTCACCTTATACTTGAGCATATACAATATTTTAATTTTGTAATACACACACAAATTGCATACATATATAGCATATATGTTGTTGTCACTTTCATGATCACTCATTGAAAACAAATGTACACAAAGTACCACAATTATTCTAGCATGTGCACAACTCCATTACCTAGCAAAGGATGAACCTTCTGGGAATAAGTCCATGATAGCCCAAACTTCTAAAACATGGCTTAAATATAAATGAATATTAATCACCTAACCCCAAAGATTCACAACTTTTAGTGGTTTGGAGTTTCTGTAGTGTGAAGTGCCAAAGTATAGGAAGGTATAGCAGCAAAAGCTTTTTGTAAAATTAGTTTTCTTTTGAGCATTTTCTATTTACCGTATTTTCTGGCGTATAAGACGACTGGGCGTATAAGACAACCCCCAACTTTTCCAGTTAAAATATAGAGTTTGGGATGTTCTTGTCGTATAAGACTACCTCTCTTCACACCAAATAAAAAAATGTTATGTCTACTCTGACATTCAACCCCCAAAAATCTAAAAATTTAAAACAGTGTAATACAGTTGTGTATGAAGTGAAGTTTTTGTAAAGCTATTTAATGTGTTCTAGCTTTCAATATCTCTGCAATACCAATCTCAGCCACAATGCACCACAATGTCGCTAGTGAGCACACTTGTCAGTAGCAGCTAGTTAGTTTCACTTCGCAGACATCGGCAAAGAAAAGGAGGGGGGGAGGGGGATTCTGAAGCAACACTCTCCTCTCAGCCAGCGCGAAGAGCATGGCTCGGCGAGCAGACCTCAGAGCTCCCCTAGATGATCGGAACAGAACAGGAGAGCACCCTAGCACACTGTACCCAGCGTATAAGACGACCCCCGACTTTTGAACACATTTTCCTGTGTTCAAAAGTCGTCTTATACGCTAGAAAATACGGTATTCATCCATTTTATTTAGAATTTCTGCTTTAAAATCTTTTTTGCGTATGGTTGGTGTTATACAATGGTCACTATGGTAGGAATAAAGAACTTGACAGGCAGAAAAAATATTTGAGAGAAAAATGAGTGGGCTGCTTAACCCTCTGAGCGTTTGCCACGTGGCACGGTTTTTTTATAACCGTGCCACGGGCAATCGCGGCAGAGCACAATGTGCTCCGCCACGATTGCCTGCTCAGCTGAGGGATGTAAACAAAAGTCCGGCGTCGCTGGAGACGCAGGACTTCTGCTGACAGAAAGCGACGCCCCTCCAGTTTGACGGAGGTCTATGGCGCCGCCTACCCCCGCCCCATTCGCGTCACCGGTGACGCAATCGGGGGCGGACCCGGAAGCATTGGCATACATGCCGATGCTCCCGACCGCCGTCAGAAGACGGCGAGACCTTGGGCGTTCCTCCGGCTAACTCGGGCTGAGTTTCATGATGCATGAAACTCAGCCCAAGTTAATTCGGGGAGAACGCTCAGAAGGTTAAAAGAAGGTATTTTCTGTTTACAAGGATAAATCACTGTCACCTTCGGTCAATGTTTTCTCAGACAGTTTTACAGCAACATAATCATTGGTGTTAAGCCTACTATTCGTATGGTTCTGTTTAAAAAAAAAATAACAACAAAAACATTTTCTATTCTTTGGCCTTGAAGGCCAGATTTAATAGTTCTGATGTACATCAAATGCTGCCATACAAATAGAAAGAAAGGTAACAATACAATACAATTGTTGATCATTACAAACCAAAAAAAACCTGACAAAAATCCCCAAAAAACTTACATAGTACCCTTGCAATACAGGAAATATGGAATTATTCACCTATATATGCAAATATTAGGAGTAAAGCCCCCCATACAAGCATAGGTTTCCACCCGATTTTTCTGACAATAGGCTCCAATGTGCGCTCACGGCAGTCGGTGGAAAAATTGGGTGCCGATCTAAAGCTTAAAGGGCGAAAATCAGCTGCCAAATCGATCGAATCCATTACGGACATGTCTGTCATTATAAGTTCGATCGAATACTTCAGACTGGGACAAGTGTCCCTGTCCAAAGTACAGGTACGTCTCCTCAGCTCCGTCGGGGATCCCTGACAGAGCTGAGGACGCAGAGCCTGCAGCTGCCTGCTTCTCTCCCTCAGAAGCTGTAAGGGGGAGGAGGGAGGGAGCTAGCAGCTCTTCTCTTTCCCTTCATGCTAGGCTCAAGCAGCTAGGGGGACCAGACAGACAGTGCTGGCACACAAAGCGTGCCTGGCCAATTGTGACCCGATTTTTCGGCCGATTGACCATGCGTGACATCATCAAGCACGTTTGATCGGCCAAAACATCGGGTCACAATCTAAACGTGTATGGGGGGCTTGATACTTCCAATGATTACAAACAAAAGTAGTACTAGCAAAAGACAATGCCAAGGAGATAAAAGAAAGAAAGGAAGAGCATAAAAGTGTTAGCGATCATATAGTGAGGGGGCCTCATAGTTGGAAAGGTGGACAGCCTCAAAACTAATTGTTCTCCATAGCCTTCAGATTAACACCACAAAAAGAGACCCAGGGCTAGCAAATTATCAAAAATAAGTCATCTAATGCAATGGTGATCAGCTTTTTGCCCATCATACCCATCATACCTGTTTAACTGATGCAAAAGGTTATTCTATTAAACATGAAGGTGATGAGTTCCACTTCAACACATCTAGTAATCTGTGGAAGTTTCTTTTAAGCACACCTAAAGTAAAAAAAAATTTACAAAACAAAATGTCATATTTACAAACCTCAGAGTCATTACAATGGTGGACAAGACTCCAAAATCCAGAAAAATATACTTACCTCCATATTTAAAGCGAATGCACTGTACCTGCTAAACTCTTGTTTGTGGCAATTGCCAATATTTAATTTTCTGTAGATTCCAGTCTACAGCCAGGGGAAAATGAACTGCAGTAATATGAAGGACTATTAGATTAGGCTATATAATGATTTTAGTGTTATTCTCTCTGTCCTGCTGCATTCTATTGTCAACATCTACATCATCCCTTTCCTTTCATCCCATGTGGGACACTCTTCTAACACCAGGCAGGTTATTTACTTCTATCCCTTTTTTCCTCTTTAGGGATTATATTTTACAGGGCGATAAAGAATTTACTACTTGCATTTTTTAATAAAATACAGTGAATACATCTTTTACAATTCCTGGACAAAAAATAATTCCTTCCTGTGGGGGTAAACTACCATACAGTAACATAAGACCATACACTAACATAAGACGCATTTTCTTCCCCCGAAAGTGTGTGTGTTTGGGGGGAGGAATGAGGGTGCGTCTTATGGCCTGAAAGAGTGATGAAATAATATTTTCTGGGGGTCTCATGCACCCGCATAAGTTCATTCAGTTAGCCTCTTGAATGGCCAGCCTCTTGAATGTGCTGCCGCTCAGTGCCCTGAAAGGCAGACAAGGAGCTCATCATGGCAGGAAAGACAGACATAGTCAGGTCAATAAATACTTACATTATAGTTACATCGTGCATCTACGGCTCCAGCTAAATCCCCCTCCGCCCCCCCCCCCTCTTCCCCGATGTGAGGAAGATATGATGTCATCTGTATACAGATGGCAGATTTTCACTGGGGGCATCTTGTGGCTGAAATTGATAATGCATTGGGGACTTTTTTCCCCATTTGCTTTAAAAAATATATAATAACATATTTAAATCTGATATACACTAATCATTTACTGCCAGTCTATGCGATTTAACATCTGTCAGTGAATGTTTGGTGAAAGTGTCATACAATAATAACTTGGCTTATCTTGCATTAACGTTTTATCATTTTGGCTGCACTACTCACAAACCTTGCCTCTTCATTTAAGCTGAGTATCATTTTTAAAACAAATGGCATTCTTTTAACATTACCTTAATTTTTTATGGTGTCATTCTTTATAATGTAGGCTTACCACATGTACCAATTGCCCTTGTCTGGCACACCCAACACTAACCAGTTATAAAAGAAAAGTTCTTATGTCTAAAGCCTGCCTTAAGGTACCCATACACGTTGCGATTTTTCGGGGACCGATTTTTGCTTTAGTGCTATTTTTAAAAGTCGGTCGGACGCCCGACTTTTCGGCCCCGATTATTCACAGCCCGACCGACCGATCGGCTGGTTGGATTGAGAATCTTTTAAAAGTGGCCGACTTACCGAAAAATTACAGGCATCCTCATTCAGGACCCGACTTTTTGGCCGATTTTTCTAAAAACAGCATCGGTCGGACTACATTTGCATGTTAGGAATCCCGAACGATCGACCTACCCAACCGACCGGATCGGTCGGAAGGGCTAAAATCCCACGAAAAATCGCAACGTGTATGGGTACCTTTAGACGGTTAGATTTGCAGCTGATTTTGCCGCTGACCGACCGCCATGCGTGCTCACGGCCACAAATGTAATGCTTAAGAGCTAAATTTGTCCTTGAATTGGCCAGTAAATTGATCTAGGGATTTAATCGCACAGTCGATCTGCTGGAGAATCACAGGTAACACTAAACATCTATGTCCAGCTTTACCAATTGCTTCTCGCTTAGAGTTTTGGAAATAGTTCATGATTCATGATAGCTATGCACCTAACATCTGTGAGCAGTTATGTGTAACACAGAGTGTCTTAGTCAAATCTACAAAAGACCTGCATCATTTACCACTTACTAAATTATATCCGCAGCCAAAGCACAAATTTATGATCCACTAGGCAGATGTTAACAGCAGGTGTCAAATCTGCTACTAACATATTAAAATGTCTCTGCAGCCAGTAATGACCTTTATTTTCCCTGCTGATGTCAATTTACAGAAACTGTGTTTAGTCTATGTGATAGAGCATTAAGTGTAAATAGTCTAAGTTATGCCTTGTGCTTATATACAGTATATTTTACCCATTATAGAGCTGTACATCAGGCAACCAGCTAAATGCATACACTGTATTGCCAATACAATTGGGACACCTGCCTTTACACCAGTGTGATCTTTAATGACATCTCATATTTAGTCAATAGGCTTTAATAGACAGTTGACCTACCTTTTGAAGCGGATTCAGCTCTTCTGAGAAAACATTTCACAAAGTTTTGGAGTGTGTTTTTGGGATGTTTTGACCGTTCCTCCAGGAGAGCATTTGTGGTGGATGAGAAGGCACGGTTCTCAGAAACTCTCACAAATTAATCTGAAAGGTGTTCTATAATTTTGAGGTCAGGGCTGTGTGTAGTGCAGGCATGTTTCCCCACCCAAAATGTACTCATTAATTTTTTTGGGCTTTATGGGTCTTGTTTTGTGAACAGGCTCGCAGCCAGGTTGGAACAGAAAGAGACCATCCCAAACTGTTCCGACAAAGAGGCCAGACCAACAGTTACCACAAAGAGACCACCCCCAAACTGTTCCCACAAAGAGGCCATCCCAAACTGTTCCCACAAAGAGACCATCCCAAACTGTTCCCACAATAAGGCCATCCCAAACTGTTCCCATAAAGAGGCCATCCCAAACTGTTCCCATAAAGAGACCACCCCAAACTGTTCCCACAAAGAGGCCAGTCCAACAGTTACCACAAAGAGGCCATGCCAAACTGTTCCTACAATAAGGCCATCCCAAACTGTTCTCATAAAGAGGCCATCCCAAACTGTTCCCACAAAGAGACCATCCCAAACTGGTCCCACAATAAGGCCATCCCAAACTGTTCGCACAGTTGGGAGAATGACATATCCCAAAATGTTTGGTATCCTAAAGCACCTAAAGTTCACTGGAACCAAGGGGTCTTTTTGAGAAAACTCAGTATTGTAAAAATGCAGTACTGTGAAAAGTGTGCATTTATAAAAACGGGACGCAACACATACAGTGTGAAAGGACCCTCACGTCCAGTAGTGTCATGCCTTACACCAATTACATCTGATGCCTTGTATTTCATTTGATGATGTCAGTCTTGGATGCAGCTGCTCAGCCATGTAAACCTATTCCATGAAGCTCTCTAAACACTAAAATATTCCATGGCCATGGTTTAAGAGCAAAGTGAAAAAATAATAAAATATTTTTTTTTTTTTTCTAGTACATCTAGTACAAGAGAAGCTTCAAAATTTAGATAACATGAATTAAAATTTGGTCTGAGCTATAAATGGTGGGTGTTATAAAGGCCTATGAAGAAAAGCACATAATCCTTACCGTAAGGCTTTAACGGGAACCTCTGCTAGTTTGCTGATGTGTGAGCTGCAGTTCAAATTTTCAAAAAAAAAGTAATAAATGAATGCAGCATATTATCAGAAAATATTGGCTATCAGACAATCCATTTAGCACATCACAATGATCTAAAACATAATGTCAGGTTGACCTTTCATTGGTAGAAGAAAACAGCAAATGTTTTGGTGTGGCCTTCACGATATTCTGCAATCAATATCATTGAGCCACATTGGGAAGATCACAAACATTCAATTAATTCCAGGCAACATATACTTTTACAGGAGATGCAGACTTTTTTTCCTCCAACATGAATAGGCAGCTTCATTTACCACATGATAAAATGGACCTTCTTATGATTACAGAATGAAAGCTATGCTAAAGGGAAAACACACAAGCTATATTTTCATGTTCCTCTCTATATATTTAACAGGTGACACCCAGACTTGTTTTGAAGACTGGTGAACTCCTCACCTCAAAACTTTTGCAGGCTTCATACATCACGAGCTGTAGCCTCTGGTCACTCAGATTCTTTAAGTAAGTAATTGGAGAAAAGTATCTAAATCAATGCTGTGTTAAAGAGGGAGTCCTCCATCCTCAAACTCTAGCCTGGTAGGAAAATTACACTTATATGGCAAGGATCATATTTGCGGTACCTTATGCCAGGATGCTTATCCATTTTTTTCACAGGGACATCCTGAAAAATGACACAGGAACTCACATTAAGTGATCGAAGTCGCAAAAAACCCTCATATCAATCATATTTAAAACCTTGATGCCTTCAGCACCTCCCATGTTACTGGACAGAACCCAATACAGTACAGAGAAATCAAACAAAACGTTCCAGGGCCAAGCTAACATGCGTTTCCTTGCAATTTCCAATACAAATCAACGCAATACCAAATTTCAGCCACAAGATGTCATTAGTAGCACTAGTATCAAGGCACATCACGTCATCTTCCTGGCACATGAGGGGAACGGCTGCAGATGTCTCTCCTCTACAGCTGTGTCTGTGGAAGCTGCAGCTGTAGTTCATCTATCTCTCTCTTCTCTTCATTGTTTATACAGTTCAGTTGGGAGATCCGGCCGTGCAGCCATCCACCGCCTAGTGGCCGCTTTCAGACCATAAGACGCAGGGACTCCCCCCCCCCCCCATGGGTGGTGGATCGGGGGTGGGGGTTGCGTCTTATAGTTTAGAAAAATATGGTAATTATTATGGATGGTGGGCTGAAAGTCTTGAATCTGAAAATAGGGAAACATCACCACAAGTAAGAACATTAGTATATTTGTTCATTTGTGTGCATTATATCATAACAGTAATAAGGCTTATTCAACATACTTAACGTAAATGTACTGCTTTTTTTAAATATTGAGTTTATTTCAGAGTATCCAGAGCCAAAAATCACAAAAATGATGGACAAATAACACAAAGTTATTCATATGTTATGAAAAGAAAATGAATACAATATTGAACATTTGTAATAAAACCCAGAGCCCTTCATTTAAAAAGTTTACATTTCTGTATATTAAAAACTCAGAATTTATTGCTTATGCAGCATGTGTTTTGCTCTCAAGTGCTTCTTTATCTTTTATTAATTATTCATATGAAATAACTTTTTTTGAAGACGATTGTTGCAGACAACAAAGAAATGTAAAATTGTGCTTATTTACTTAAATGTTACCGTTCACATGTTGGCCAAAACTGCATTGTAATCCAAAGGAATGGTTGATAAATACAATTTAGCATAGAAGCATGGTCAGGTGAAGGGGAAAAACATGTATTTGAGAAGGGGAGGATAACAGATGGAGAGAGAGTGTTAGTCATCAGTCTTTTAAAAGAGGCACACGTTCATCATGGGTGAAACATGAATTATGTAAGAGTCCATATTCCCTTTATATTTAGATGTCATTTGTTTACACAATAATTCAGAATTAATGTAATATGTTAGTGAGCAATAGAATTTTGAGCAATAGATTTTTTTCTATTCAATTTTTACTGTGATTTCTTGAGGTTTGGCTTATAGTTGGAATGTGATTTGGCCAGTTGCTTATGGGTTCTAATTGCCAATAGTAGTTTATTCTGCACAAGGCAACATAGAGGCCTTTTCACTGTTAGTATTATTTCCATCTAATGTCTATTTACTGTCAGAATAAATTGACAACAAAGAGAACAAAACAGAACTGTCTATGTATCTGGCTGTACCATCCCTAGCAGTCAGTCATATTTAGCATAACTGGTTTCAGATCATTGTAAAATTCCAGATACCCATCACTCCACTTCTATAGGCATTTATGTGTATTCATGCACTAAGGCTATGTTCCCACATAGGTGATTTTTATCGGGGCACAGAGCTACAGGGCGATCGCTAGCATCCAGCAATCCATCCGCTGGCTCCCGCAATTAGAATCGTGGCTGTGAGATTGCAGCCAGGAAGTGGGGGGGCAGTACATTTTTCCCCACCCTGCCTGATCACGTCCCCATAGATTGTGAATGGATGCGGTTTAAATGACACGCAATGTTCAATTGCGCCCATTCACATCTATGGGCGTCACAAATGCGTTGACATGCATTTCAGATCAGGGTCCGCAACAAAATGAAGGTGATCAGCCGCATAAAATCGAGTGGCATGGCTGATCGCCTATGTGGGAACATACACACGATCCCTATTTTGGAGAAAATTAATTCTCCAAGATGAAAGCTAAAAGGGTTTTTTAAAGGGCACTCTGGGTCAATGTCTGAAATTTTGTCAAACCAAAAGAATTCAATAAAAAAGTCTTTATTGTGTCTTGGACTCATCCATATCTTATAAATAGTGAAAATACATATAATAAAAGCAACTACAGAAGCAGTTTATAAAAATGAACAACACTCATCAGAGTAGGTATATTATACATAGTACAGCAGTACAGTAGATCTCCAATAGATATAACATCCCGTATATGTTGTTCTATTTTGAGCGTTTGTCTCCTACATGTTTCGCCCCGCAGGGGCTTCGTCAGGGAGAGAGGTAGCTCTATAGATACATATATATGTTAGTTTGTTGTTACACATAATTCCATCTAGACATATTAATTATTCGTGGCATCACATCATAGTGGGAGATACGTCAGACATACATGATTAACAAAACAGCATAGTGCATATTGTACCTGGGGTGATGGCATATGGTTTCCCTGTACGTCTGTCTACTGCTGGGTGTGTCGCATGTGATCTCGGTGACACCAACAACAGGCGAAGTATCCCGGGGGACCCAAGGTGGTATAACCTGATGAGTCTTAGGCGTTATGGGCTGTGGGAACATAGCCTATGTTGTCCCCCTTTAAACCCATACCTTTTCTAATTTGAAGGGTGATAATATGGAGCCATTTTAAAATATGGCTCTTTATTGATCAACTGTAAAACTTCCTTAAATGTATACCTCCCAAGGACCCTCTTTCTTTTGGAACCAAATTCCTCTGTTCATCTTTGATGACAGCGCTTTTCTCCCAAGGGGGGCTATATTTCTCCTCTATAGATACAGGAGAATGTGTTGAGCCTTCTCAAATCAGTATGAGTAGTATATATAGATTGAACATTTCACTTTGTGAGTTATTTGCAAGGTCCCTAAACAATATATCATCACAATATTGCTGGAGATATAGTGAATGGTTATGGGAGCTTTTGCTCTAGAACATGCAGTTTTTAAATAATGTCAATGTTTTTGAAAAAAAAATTCAACTTCACTTTGAACTTTATTTATGCAAAAACTACATGTGCTAGAGCAATATTTGTCTATATCTCCAGCAATTACTGTAAAGATACCTTGTTCAGGGGCTTGATTATTGCTATGCCATTACATTTTATATTATTATACTGTTAACAAATTGCAAACTCTGGAGCATATTTATTATTGCAAAGTAAATTTGGTCAAAAATAAAAAGTAATATTCTTTAGATTACTTATTCATTATGGATCTTTTATATTTAACACTTTGTCATATTTGCTGCCCTTATGTATTGAGAAATAGTTGTCATCTGAGTTTTTTCTTGGTGTGTTCTTGTTAAGGGCTGTTCAACAGTAAGATCAGATGTTTGAACATAGTGTCACTTTAATCCTACTTATAGCCCCCCATACACAGTCGGATTCCATGGCCGATCGATCACCTATCCGATCTATTCCGGCGATCTCAGCGGGAATCGGAGGTCCGATCGATCGCTACATACCACCTTGTCCCACAGATTCCTGGGCGATTCCGTGTCCGATCGGTCGGACTCCCCACCATCAATCAATCGGCCATGACCTCATCAGGATGGGAGTATACATTTCCCAGCAGAAGTCAATAAAGAGGGTGTGCGGCTTCCCATCACTTTGCTGCACCTTGCAAAACCATGTGGATAGCATGCCCGAGTGGAGGACACGTCTGGTGGCAGCACTCCTGCTGTGGGTAGTGGAGGAGAAGGAGATTAGGAGGAGGAGGAGGAGAAGGCTATGGGCCAAGTCCTGGCTTCTCAGGAGGAACACCTATTCCACATGCCCCTCCTCAGACATCTTAGGGACAATCACCCTCATGACTGCAGGAACTACCTGCGCATGACTGAGGACAATTTCACCATGCTCCTAGAGCGTCTGCGGCCCAGGCTGACGAAGAGGGACACAGCCATGCGGAAGGCCATCCCCGCGGAGGAACGCCTGGTAGCCACCCTGCGCTTCCTGGCAACAGGATGGTCCTATGAGGACCTCCTGTGCCATCTCAGCACAGGCCCTGGGGCGAATTGTGCCGGAGACCTGCCAGGCCATCGTGGATGAATTAGCCTCAGAGTACATCAAGGTATGTAACAATGTGAATAAATGTAAGCCGTTCCAGCCACAACCCCCTCCAAACTAAAAGCCACCTTCCACCCCACTTCCCATCGAGCCACCATTCATCAAACAGAGCTAGTGTATGAATGCCCCAGTGCGTTAACTAGGTCAGGTCCCAATCGCTGTGAGAACCATTTCCAATAGGTGAACCGATAGTGCCCCTGAAACAAACTCACCTAGTATGAAACCCCCCCCCCCC
>CM070032.1:65980831-65990936 GCA_036250615.1 Ptychadena robeensis | reverse complement strand
AGCAGGCAACAGGGTAGCAAAAAAATAGCCCTAAAAAGGGCTTTTGGGGTCTTTTGGGGTGCTTCAGCAGACTAAGAAGCACTGTAGAAGAGTAGACTGTAGATGACAAAGAACACTGCCTAGCTAAACGTTCCCTATGCAGCAGCAGCTCTCTGATCGAACTTCCTCCACTCTCTCAATCAGCATGTGAAATGGCGTCTCTCCTGTGCTGTGCTATATTGGGTGTAATGGTCTGTGAGGTGGTGGGTGCTGATTGGCTGTATTGTGCCTGCTGTGACTGTGACTCACAGGGTCAAAGTTTCTTCAATGAAAAAAGATAGGGGGCGGGTCGAACTCGCCATATGTTCGCGAACACGTGGCGAACGCGAACATGCGATGTTCGCGGCGAATAGTTCGCTGGTGAACAGTTTGGTCCATCACTACCCAGCAGTTGCCATGGATTTTGTGCATGAGCGAGGTCCTCATTGAAGGCTACTTTACTAACATTGGAGACACAATGTGTGCACAGTGACCATGGGAACTGCTGGACAGAGATCAGTCCTATACCAGCACGTTATCTTTTTAAAAATTTTAATTAATTACATCTTTTTTTGTTTCTACTGGATGGTGGGTGGTCAGGTTGGGAAAAATACATATCTGTACTGTCCCACCTGACTGTTGGGGGAAGGGTAAACGTTTGCATCCATTATAATTTATGGAAGGCCAAGGGAACTTCTGAAACCCAATGTTTGCAGGGAAATGACCCCAGGCAGACAGTTCACCCATAATACTCAACTGGACTTAATAAGCTGGGTTTCAATGTTTCAATACAACTAATCCACTTGAAAACTACTACTAGCTTTTCTGAGCACTCTGAATTTGAGGTAATTTTGCTGCTTATAAGAAGGCAACTGTCATAAATGTTTTCCAATGGACTTTATGTTTTTGAAATTGCCTTATGACCTTTTGCAGATTGTGTTGTGGGTTTGAATTAATAATTATATACAGTTCATGTCAAAAGTTTGGACACGCCTTCTCATTAAATGTGTTTTTCTTATTTCATGACCATTTACATTAGTAGATTCTCACTGAAGGCATCAAAACTATGAATGAACACATGTGGAGTTATGTACATAACAAAAAAAGGTGAAATAACTGAAAACATGTTTTGTATTCTAGTTTCTTCAAAATAGCCACCATTTGCTCAGATTACTGCTTGGCACACTCTTGGCATTCTCTTGATGAACTTCAACATCATCTAAAATGGTTTTCCAAAAGTCTTGAAGGAGTTCCCAGAAGTGTGTAGCACTTGTTGCCCCCTTTGCTTTCTCTCTGCGGTCCAGCTCAGCCCAAACCATCTCGATTGGGTTCAGGTATGGTGGCTGTGGCAGCTAGGTCATCTGTGGCAGCACTCCATCACTCTTCTTCTTGGTCAAATAGCCGCTACACAGCCTGGAGGTTTGTTTGGAGTCATTGTCCTCCTGTTGAAGAATAAATGATCGTCTTACTAAACGCAAACCGGATGGGATAGCATGTCGTTGCAGGATGCTGCGGTAGCCATGCTGGTTCAGTGTGCCTTCAATTTTGAATAAATCTCCAACAGTGTCACCAGCAAAACACCTCCTCCTCCATGCTTCACAGTGGAAACCAGGCATGTTGGATCCATCCTTTTCTGCGTCTCACATAGACACGGCGGTTGGAACCAAAGATCTCAAATTTGGACTCATCAGACCAAAGCACAGGTGTCCATTCCTTGTGTTTCTTGGCCCAAACAAATCTCTTCTGCTTGTTTCCTCTCCTTAACAGTGGTTTCCTGGCAGCTATTTGACCATGAAGGCTTGATTCGCACAGTCTCCTCTTAACAGTTGTTAAGTGTTATGTATAAGATAGCTGTTTCACAAACTTTCAATTCTTCCCTCATGTTTTTTGACAATGAACAGCTACCTATATGACATCATGGTGATTAGATTATAGTGCCTGTTTCCTTTGTGGCTTTAAATGCTGGGCATATTTATGACTGTGGAAGCTGCTAGACAATGTGAAAAATGTGTTCAATATTATACTAAACATCAAGTCAAATGTGACTAACTACTACTTGCTAAACCATGACCTAGATAAATAGGAACCTTACTAGAGGGTTTGTTCCAGGGTCACTAGATTAGACACAATACAAAGTAGATTGACTTTTTGCAATATAACAATCTCTGAAAACAAAACTGCTTAAACAAGTTATCTATGGTCTCTACATGTACCTTAAAGTTTCATTTTTATTCATTTTGTGTTGACTGGGGTGAACTTTTAAACTGTCAACTTCTATTACAATGTATTTATGATCAAGTCCCAGTTCTCCAATCCTTTCTATGTAACTTTTTTTGCAGCTTCTTGTAGTAGTCTTTTTGGACTATTATTCTTAATTCCGATTAAATATTTTCACCATTTACTTGTTGGTATTTCTATCATGCAACAATACTGACAAAGAAAAAATAGAGAAAAAGCAGCACAGAGTTGAAAAAAATGACAAGTAAAGGAACTACACGCAAATCCCAAGAAGAGAGTTATCCAAGTGGAAATGAAGGAGAGGACAGCTGTACACCGCAATAATAGAGGCTGAGACTTGTCAGGATTTCCTCTGCAGATGCAATTCTGCAGCTGATCATTCTGGAGTTCAGAAGAGCAAAATAGGTCAAAGAAAAAATTCTATGGTCAGTGGTAAATGAACGTGATGGAAATGTTCATTTGTGACCACTGTGGTACTGGAACAGTGAGTATATTATTAATAATCCATAATACTACACTATTATCAGCTTATCACATGGTTCAAAATATGTACATATTTGTGTTATATCTGCTTAGCACTATTATTCTGATTAGTATTTATATATGCAGCCTTATCACTCGGCTCTTTATTTAGAACATTTCAAGGCTAAGGCTGTCAAAAAGCAATTGGTAAAACGCAGTGACTGGAATGATATGTACATATCATTTACATTGGATGCTTTTTCAACCAACTGACTTTTTGAATATCCCTTTTGCTAATATTATAGCATATTTTAGGGGATACTTAAATTAAACAGATTTCATATTTGTCCCACTGTCCCTGAGCGAATAAAAGCAGGGATTTATGATTCTGTAGTCTAAAGCAAGGACTGGAAAATTGAATTAGTCTCTATAATAGACCTCAAATTAGTCTCTATAATAGACCTATCAAGACAAATTTGACAGGATCAAATTAACAGGAATTTCCGTTTGTATGGAGTCTGTCTGTATTTCCCACCCATTCTCTACACCCCCCGCACATCCATATAGGCATATGGCTAGAGCAGCCTCCCAACTACCCTGTGACATTAGCAAGGTGGGTTTAGTGACAAGGGCGGAGGACGCCAATACTGGACGATTGTGAAGGCTTGTATGGAACAGGTAAGCTACCCCAAGTGTAACTCAGGGTTACCATTACAGACAAATCATTTTCAAAGAGCAGAAGGTATCAATTAAGAGAACTTTCAGGCCTGGGTCACATTAGTTTTTGAGGGCGTTGGTCAACGCATGCTAAGCAAATCCAAAAGGTTCACATTGTATGCATTGGGGGTGTTCACTTGAAAATGGATGTCAATGGGGTGAAGAAAGAAAAAGGAGGAGTCTAAGAAGTTAAGCAAAAGACAACTGGACAGGGCTAAGAACACAAAATAAAGCCATGTGTTGTTGCATTTTAAGCAAGTCAATGGGTATTTATTTACTTATAGAGACTTTTAGGGATAAATCATGAAAAAATACACTTATTTTGCCCTGCCATACTGACAAACTATTGAGATTAAATACAGAAACTGTTATACTTAATTGTAACATTATACATTGATTTTTCTTTGAGGCCCCATCCCACCCCACAACTTTATTTACTGTAAACATATTTTTTTAATTATCTTCATGGAACACTAAATATGGCAAAGCATGTTATTTATTGCAACATTCTTGATCAAATCAGCTTTGGATCTCTTTGGAGATCAGTGTGAGACAGTGTCAACACAAAATTTAAATGTTTTAGGCAAAGACAATGTTTCACCGTATAGTATAAAGTCTACAATAATACAGATGAAGAGGATGTAATTTCAATGAAACATACAGATTCAAAAACAGACTGAAACAATGTTTACCGTTACATTAACATGTCATAGGTTAGAATTGTGTTGATTGGGTTCGCATATGCTTTAGATTTTCATTTTAGGGAGTAAAATGGGATTTAGTGGTGCAAGGTAAGTTAAGACTACATAAATGGATAAATACATAAATAAAGACAACATGATTTAACAGCATTTGACTGCATGCAAATTACTCAAATGAATGTTTAATAGTAGAGGATCACTAACCATCCTGTAGAACAATCATGGAATACAAATGCTATTGAGCTGGCAAGCTTGGATACATATTAATATTTTACAATGAAGATAGATATCCTTAGTGATTTCTGATTACTGGATTTAGTTACTCTCCAGCTATTGATTAGAGGAGCAATTTTCCAGGGTCATGCAGCGATGCTGCTCTAAAAGGTGGGAGATACATAAATGTGAGCAAATTTCAATGGCATTAATAATCAGACTTCACAGCTGAGCCCCGTAGTTAGGTATCAATTTGGTATCATCTATCTGTCCATCACACACCACTTTCTAATCTATAATCAGGAAACCAACTGATTTATACTTTGCGGTTTCTCCTAGATGTTCAAACTTTGTATAACAATCATACTACACTCAGCAAGATGTGTTAACCCTTGTCTGACTGGATTCCTGAATTCTTTATTTTTTCCTTTTAGCAAAAAACTAAATGGATGTTTTGCCACAAACAGTACCTAAAGCAAACACTTTGCGTTATGTATCTTAGAAGGAAAATAGATGAAAAGGCTGAAATGATGTCAAGTAACTCCCTGGAGAAGGATACATTAGTTACCTGTGCTGTACAAAAACTTCAATGACATAATTTTAAGGATAAACCTTTGCACTGTGACTACAGCTCCCAACTTAAATTCTTATTTTAAAGCTTATTTCCTGGACTTCCTCATGAGAGCACACCATGGAAACATGGCTGTCATGTGGAGGTACTAGGAAATGAAAATGACGGTATAGTAAAAAAATTAAACCTATTTTATGTTATTTGCAGTAGTCACAAAATTATTTAAATTTCTGTATGTGGGTAAATAAAAAGTTTGACCCTTTTACATTAGTGAAAATGTATAAATTATGCATAAAGAAAGTTCAAAATGAAAACTGAACAAGAAAGAGAAAACAATGTCCAGGTACTTTATCTTGATATAATCTTTATTGTAAGCTTTCATATCCACTTTCACCCATTTCCTGCTAAAGTTTTCTTACTGTGATTACCACCAGGTTAAATGTTGTACAATTAGTAGGCACAGAGTATTTTTATGTATGTGTACAGGTCTTTAATTTAAAAAAGGCGCAGAGTTATAAATTAAATTATGATGAGCTATTTATATCCCATCAAATTATATTTAACTTAGGAACTCCAATGAATATTCTGTCTAAAAAAAATTCCTGCAACAGATTGACTCAACTATTAATTTAGAAAATCCAGCAATTCATAATGTGGTAAACAATACATCCATAAAAATAATATTGAAGGTTTTAATAAGATGGAACATTTTAATAGTTCAGTTTTAGTAGTTTAATTAATGAAATGTTTTATTTACTAATTTGCCACTCTAAAGCAATGTTCAAGCCCAATCAAAGTATTTTACATGTTAATATGTCTTTAACATATTCATTGTAATGTGAATTTGTTGTATATTAGTATATCACCACTGTGTATAGTTGTGAAATAGAAGAATAGGATGTAATAATTTTAGGACTATTAAACACATAGCAGCTGTTAGAATATGGGAAATTAATGAATATGGTAATAAATAAATGAATTATAAAGGAATTAATACATTTTCCGACTAGCTGACTTTGTGAGCTGATTGCAAAGCCTCTGAAAATGGTATCAACTAGAGATGGTAGAATTTTTTTACATTTCGACAATTTCGAGTTAATTGCAAAGCCCCTGAATATAGTATCAACACCAAACTTGTTGGAGGTGTAGAGAAGGGTTGGGGGTACACTACAAAAAGTATGTCTCTAAAACAATTAGTTTTTGCACAAATTAAGTTCAAAGTCAGGTCAAAATTTCGAAAGTCGGAATTTTGACTTTAATTTTGAACTTAATTAAATTTATTTATGAAACTACATGTGCTAGAGCAAAACTTTTTTTTCAAATGTTCCCCCAACCCTTCTCTACATCTCCAGAAATTTTGGTGATATACTATTTTCAGAGGCTTAGCAATAAGATCACAAAATAAGCAAGTCAAAAATTCGACCATCTCTAGTATCAACTCCAAAATTGCTGGAGATATAGAGAAGGGTTGTGGGAACCTTGTAAAAAGCGTTGCTCTAGCATATGACGTTTTTGCATAACTTAATTTATGCAAAAACTATTTGTGTTACAGCAATACTGTTTTTTGTTATATACCCACAGCCCTTCTCTACATCTCTATCAAGTTTGGTCATGATACCATGTTCAAGGGCTTTGCAATTAACTCAAAATCGTCCAAATGGTTACATTTTTGATGACCATCTCTAGAAATGAATCCTTTACTATACTTCAGATTTCTAGAGGGTGACCCAAAATAAAAATGAGAGGTGCAAAAGTGATTTGAATAACTATCACTCTTCGAGAAAGCTCTCTTGTAATTCAACAATATGGAGATATGGCAGAGAACTGCTAATATACAATATTTTTTATTGCTTTTTTTATTGCACTTGCAAATTGAGGGGTTGGAGACTCGAGACTGCAAGATGGACCAGGTTTCTAAAGAAATTTCCAAACCCAGAGTGGTTTCCCATTAATGTCTGAATTCAAACTTTTCTCTGATTATCCTTATAGGTACATTACACAGTGTAAGGGGTAATAATATAAGCAAGTGTATTGAAAATCTCCATAGGAGGGCTCATAAAGTAGACCATATTTTTCATATTTCTCTTTCAAAAGAGCAGCTTTCTAGTTCTGATATCGGCCAAATGGTCTAATCTAAAAAGGATCTTGTTGATTAAAAGGAAAACATTTAGTAACAAAAGCTACGGTACGATGTGAAAAAGGAACTATTTTTTTATTCATAAATGGCTTTTGTTTGGTATTTTACTTTGTGTACAGTATATTTAAGAAAACTCTAAATTAGATTAAATATTTTCTATTGATCATGTCCAATAATATTTAGCCATTTTTAAAGTACACCTGCTGTAAATATCTAATGACATGTATTTGGCTATTTAGACATTGTCAATTAGGTTTAAACAATCATTAGAAAGGAAAATAAATGTGATTTGGCATGGTGGTTAGTCATTGACAGACGGTCTTACTATTTCAGAAACATCTGCTTTTATTCACACACAATGTACAATTTATATGGAATATTCCTAAAAACAAAACAAAGAATTCACAAATAGAGTGTCAGTTATTGAAGAACAGTAAATCAGCAGAAGTAGTGTATATGGATTTGCAAGATAGCATGTGAACATAAAATGAGCCACCCCTTCTATCAACAATAATAAAGAGTGCTTTTTGACAATTTTTTTATGGCGCAAGAAGCCGTTGTACGGACTATTGCTAAAGAGTACACTGTATTCAGTCTTGATTCCCAGCCCTCCCCGGCCTTTCTTCACAACGCTGGTGCCAATTAGACGCTGGTGATGTATGTGGGAAAAAGCAACGTCCCTTCCAGTAACATGGAGGTCTATTGAGCCGTCACCAATGAAGCCAAAGACTTTGGCCCAGAAGAAATCCTTGGGACTGCAGCACTGCAGAAACGGTGCAGGCTCACGGATCACTGGCGGATATGCCCGATCCCAGCATGGGCACAGTTTGATCAAAGATACCGTACTGAGTTCAGGCATAACACCAGGGAAGTTAATGAGGTTTAATAGATCTAAAACATTCTGTATATAGACACTGGTTATGAACCAAAATGATTTCCCTTTTTGAGGAATTAGGGTTACACAACAAGGTAACAGATAAGTACAAAGAGAGTGGTCATTTATTACACAGTCTTAATAATCATGTTAGTCAACTTAAAATAATTGTTATAACATATAAATTTTACAGACAGATTGGTTAAATCAAACAGGGTACAGACACTAAGATATGGGCCAAATTGATGGCCGTTTCGAGCGCTGTGCACGCTCGCGGGCATCTATCTGGTCTCCAGGCAAAGCTTCGGCTGAGCTGGGGAGAGCCGAGCTGTATCTCCCCAGCTCCTCCAATATCTGACAGTAGCGTGATGACATCACGCTGCTGCAGGGTACATCGGACGGCTCGAATATTGAGCCGTCTGTACCCTGCTTTAGTTGTTTGCAAAATTGAGAGAAGTAGTACTAACTTGATTCAATGAATTTCACAATCCTAAATCGCTTAATCAGGAGTATATTTGAAGCAAATAATTTCTCTGTGGAACAAACAGACATTCTAAGGACCAACAGTGTATTTTAGTATACTTGTAATTTGCACATCGCAATATTGGCCATAACAGCAGCATCTACCTGCTTGCAGTTCATTGGTAAAACTATGCCACATGGTAAATTAGACCTGCAGGGAGAGCTGCCCCTTCCGAGACCATGTACCTCCAGGAAGGAGTAAGAACAGGAGAAAAAGGGGGGCACAGGGGATGTATTAACAGTTATTGAGTCCACATGTACTTAATCCAAAATAGGATGTCTAGAAGGGAGAAAATATTGGCTAAATATCAAGTGTAAAAAAAACCATATATATGAATATGTGGGAAACTAAGAGTATGTGTTGACACAGGAAAAGGACTAGTATGACTGTGTGTTATATATGAAAGCAAGAGTGCTGTGTTGAATGAGAAAAAAATGTGTTTTGAAGTAAGAAATGAATGGGACAAGGAGTATATATATATATAAGTGTGGAAAGATGGAAAAAATTTCCATTGGTGTGAAAAAGACTGGAAATAAACAGTGACAATGGTAATCGGTGGAGTAGTGTGAGGGAAAATTCATAAACTGTTACTGTGATTGGCTATGTAATAAGTCTATATATTTGTATGAGTGTGGTAAGTCCCTTAGTGTATGTGGTAATCTAAAGTGGGTGAAGGGATGTTTGTACCTGCCAACAAAGGTATGTGTCACAAGTGTGAACATTCTGTATGGTATCATATTTTAGCATCATTCAGCAAAATTAGAATTATGAAAATTAGAATTATGAAGTTCAAATGTTGCAAAGAGCTATACAAAATAATTGTAGACTTCCCCATATGTGTTTTTCTTTACTTGTATTAAGTAATACAAGTAAAGAAAAACACATCTTTTAACAAGATCTTTCCCCAACCGTTATAAACCAGAACACGAAATTAGACCTAATCAGTCAACACACCGAAATGCAACTCCCAGGAATCAAGACCAACCATCTTCGAAGGAAGCCCAGATGGATCCAGGGACGGCTGACACTGAAGACACTGAGGACGATCAGGACACTACATCTCAACATTTTTTAGACCAACGAGAAGTGGACCAAACAGAAAAAATCCAAACACGGAACCTCCAGGCCAAAAAATTCAAGGACAAACTCAAAAACCCAGAACCACAGAGGAAATAACATCTGGCCTACAAGTCATAAATTTATCCTCACGGACTTTAACGAATCAGGAACAACAAGTCCTCTCGTTGGGATTGAGTTTCTGTCCAAATCGCTCCATTGACAAATTTGAATTTATAAAGGACATCCAATTATTTGCAAGAAAATTGATTCTTAGAACAATTCATGACAAGAACAATGAACCCACAGACACCATTGACTATCGAGTGTTCGCCAATTGGAAAGTCCAGGAACTGAGGGCTCTCCATGATTTGATGGACTTATGGGATGAAAATAACCCAATAACTAATAATACCTTTGATGAGGAAGACTGGATTTCAACTGACTTTGAGAGCCTCCTAGACACCCAGCCCAGTACCAGCCAAGGAATGAACATACCTGGGCCCGATATCGACCAAACAATGACTATTCCACAGGTGAAAACCAAGTCGACCACGTTTCCTCCCTTACACGAAAACACCTCCATCAAAATCTT
>CM070032.1:65957235-65977266 GCA_036250615.1 Ptychadena robeensis | reverse complement strand
CCGTTGTTGGTGTTGAGAGAGATACCTTACTGATGCCAGAGGCTCCTACATACTTTGATAGACTTGAAGTCCCAATCCTTTCAGTGATTTATCCGGTGACCACATCCATAACTGTAATTTTATCCATCTTTAGTGATCTTAAGCACTGTTTAACTTTCATCCCACAATTTCAGGTAGCTTAACCTCACACCATCACTAGTTTTTCTTCCATGGGTTCTCGCGCACTTACTTATTGCCCCATGAGTATTGATTTATCACATCATCCCTAAACACGGGGACCTCACACTGTTTGGACTTGTGTCACCTCCTCACCACCCTCAACACTTGGTTTTATTTTTCACTCCCCTTTGCTGTGCTCACACCATGATTTGACATCCCTGCTCACGCCCCTTGATCACCTTAAGACCTTACACGAACCCCCGCCTGACTATAAGCAGGCCACCACCCCACCCCACCACAATAACCACACACTACCCGACCCTTCACTCATGGGCAAGAATCCTTAATTACAGTATTCATATTCTATACCCTTACACCCAATATACTCCTTAACACCTATTTATATAATATTAAAAACTTTTTAAAAAAATCTCTTTTAAATTTAAATAAACCTTAAACTAAATGGTTTCCAGGGTGGTCCTACCGCTTTGCTGCCGCGGGCCCCTGTTCCCTTCGGTCGTGCCTGCCCCTCTGGCTAAAACCCGATCATAGGTACTTTTTCAACCCCAATTGTTATTTTGATGGTAAGTTGTAAATTTCGGACCCATTTAAGCAACTCGGGGATAAACCCTTTCCCCTCCCTCCCCCCCCCTCTTCTTACCTCCCCCCCTCTCTTTTTCCTCCCCTCCTCTTCCCCCAAGGCCACCACCTTATATAATACCCCTATTTATTCAGATCTAGCTACATAAAGTCCTGTATCTATCCGCACCTCCTGAGGAAGAGCGATCATGAAAGCGCGTCGAGGTGGGGACCTCATTATCAACTTACGCTTCTAAATAAATAAAACAGGATTGGCACGGGGATCAGCTGACATCGACAATCCCAGGATACACAGAAACTTGTGAAATAAAACAAAAAGACTAAACAAAAAGACTTTAACTTTATTATTTTCGTGGAATTGTGACTTGTCTTTGCCTTCGGGCAAAAAAAGTCAAACTGGAGAGACATTGGGCCTGAGTGACTCTCGGTGCTCACTGCCCCTCCAAAACCCCCCTTCTTTTCACTTTACTTGTATTAATTGGTAATATGTTATTGTGTTTGTGATGTTTTAGGGATTTGGCCAAGCATTCATGCTCTTGCAATAGAGCAGTGAAAGAGTGTACAATGCAATAGTCTCTGAAATAGTGTGTCTTCTAGTTTTTTTTAGTTAAACATGGCTTCAATTCTGATAGTACATGCTCAGCAAGTAAGAAATACAGTAGTCACAAGGGAAATCATTAAATGTGCTCAGCATAAAATCTGTGAAATAATCCCAGCAGACATCATAATTACCAATTTAGCCTATATTGCCTGAAGACACAGGTCAGTTAGCATACAGCTTGTCTGTTACATTGAATCTTAAAGAAAGAACAAACAAAATACAAAACTCTGTATCAGCACTTTTATGTATCTAAGCAACAACTGTATATATATATATGAAACACAGATTGCAAATATGATTTAGAATCTTTGTTGAACATGTTATTGTGTATTTGTTAGATTTGGAGAGACATGCGTGAAAGCATGACATTCCAATAAATGGATGTAAGATAGATACATATTGTCCCAACAATCTCCACTTTTATAATGCTTTACACCACTTTCCTGTTTCAGCATTGGTACAAAATATGACTGTCTAGTATGGCAATTACCAGAGGTTGTCCATGCTGCTTATTGTACTTTGTAAAATGACCTGGTCTGACTCACCCTTACTTTTCATAGGGCTTTCAGAGAGATTTATTGGGGATAAGATCAATCATTTCCACTTAGAGAAGAAAAGGTATCTTCAGGCATTGGTTAAAATATAATAGATCATAATGACGTTTTATAAATCAATTAGGCATTTAAAGTAAAGCAATGAATCTACTGAGTTTGACTACCGAAAACAGATGAAGACATTAACTCTATAGATGTGATTACCGATGCTAAAATATCTGGTTAATTCCAGGGCACATTTACTAAAATTGATCAAAATGTTTAGAATTATTTTATTTTTTTCTTAATGAGTATGCTAATCTTAATCTGTAATTGTTTTATTTGTCGTACATATTGCCAGCAAAAGCCAAAATAAAGCATCAATTAATTATAACTGTCATGCAGATTAGACCTTTGCACTGGTTTTATTGCTCATGATATGCTGAAAGACCTAACTTCACGTGCGAGAAGCCAGTGCTTTCTATAATTCCACCTATTCTGGACAAATATTTTAATCGGGTTAATCTAAAAATAACTTTTATATTTTACATTTTAACAGTCTGATCTCTCAGTATGTAGCTATGTAAGCTTTTTACTATATCCCTCAATTAGATTGACAAAATTCAGCTTTGCAATGCATTGAAATTAAGCTAAAAATGATGGAAAATCAGCAGGGGTAGTCTGAAAAGTGTGTAGATAAGGAGATTAGCAGGGCTACAAAAATAGAGACCTGTGAATTCCTATTAAATATCAATTTCTTTACAACCTGTAGCATTTTGAAAATCTTACACGTCTTCTAATGAACCTTTACTGTGGAGCCTGCAGTGGAGATTTCAGAACAATTTTGAACATAATTAAGGTATTTGTCATAGAAATGTTAAGGATGTCTTGCTCTTTCCTTTACAAAGCAGTGCATGATTCACAGTTTGGTTTATCTAGCTACATCAAGCTTTCAAGAAAGTCTTTTTACAGCAACAGACCTGCTGCTAGACTGAAAAAAACATTCCTTTCCCATCTGTGGTCCACAAATGGAATATTCTCAACATGAGTTATAAGGCTGGGGTTTTGTTTTTCCTTCTCTAAAGTGAACAATAGTTTGTGTGTGTGTGTACCTACCATATATATATATTTTTTTTTAAATTAATGGATAACAGGAATTGCAATGGTCTGTAGAACAGATGGAGGTGAAATTTCACCTGGTTCATTGTGAAGGTCAAACCCCCTGAACAAGATATGAATTGAATAGCTAGAGAAGAGTTTTAAGAACATTAAAAAATAGCATTGCTTTAGCACATCAATTAAAAAAAAAAAAAAAAAAAAAAAAAAATATATATATATATATATATATATATATATATATATATATATATATATATATATATATATATATATATATATATATATATATATATATATATATATTATCCCTAAAACCCTTCTGTACATTGTGAGGATACCAGGTTCAATGGCATTACAATTAGCTCACTAGGTCAGCTAGTTTTAATTTAACAAAAAAATGTTTAACCCATCTCTATTCTTGCTTTATTTTTCCACATATGTTATTTACATATAGTTATAGTAGATACAATGTATTTTATTCTTTACTTTGTACAAGAGATTTGCAGCCCTGAAACTCAATTTACTTGACATCACTCCAATGGATTGTCATTATTTTCCCTTTGTTTCAAGGTTACTTACAGACACCTTGTCAAATAGCCCATGTAGAAGATAGGGACAGTTTCTAAGCAAAGTATCACATTTTCCAATACTCTCTGGTTCTCCATGTCCATTTGCAGCCATTCACAATGCCTATGCTACCAGATATAAAAGAGTGTTTGATCTGCCATGTATGTGGCCATCCCATCCATGGCCATCCCATCCATGGGACTGGTGGGATGCCATAGCAGGTTGAGAAATTGCAAGGATGCCTGTGATGAGTCTGGAAGGGGTAGATAATATAATGACCATATAGAGACTGGAACATGTGCTGAAGACATTCGGACCAGATCTGTATGTGGATCCTCAGAACAAAAGAAAGAAACATAACAGTTTCAGAAGTAATACAAGATATATTTGAATTTTGGAAAAATATTTTCTTTCTGGTAAACAGGGACATAACGATTGACCTTTTTATCAAATAGTAACAAAGGTTAATTTGCTTTTTTCTAATTCCCATATGAATCGTGTTATACATTTACCCTTTGTCAGACTAAAACATTTTCTTAATTCCCAGCAGACATGTGGACAAGTTTCAGGGTCAAGACCTTCAGCCCAATGTGTTAAAGCTGTTTTAGAAAACACGTAAAAAAAAGGAAAATTAAAATAGTAATAGTAGTAGTGTATAGCCATGTTTATTTTGAAATGCGGCAGCAAAGTATTTAAATTTTACTTTTGCTAGTTTGAAATTAATATGGCCAGTATGTTAATTTTACATGTTTATGAAATTAAAAATTATGGTTAAATTTCCAACCGTCTTTTGCAGATAGGATCTAAGCAGAAATTAATTTATGATAAATGTTTTTTTAAATTGGTAAGTGTACAAAGTAGTGCATGTCCCTGAATATAGAACATGGCTTTTAAAGTGCATCTGAAGGAATTAGCTAGAATCCCTTTTGCCATCTCCCAGAGAGGGAATTCTTTTTAACATCTTGTCCTGTTGACTCAACAGTGGTGTGACAAAGTAATCCATAGAACAAATATGTATTATAGATGTATCTTATTTCAATTTAGGTGATAAGCCAAAAATTTAGACTTACATTTGAATACAGCAGGTTTGGAGTTCAAGTGATACCGTTTATTGGCTAACTGAAGTCATTAGAGAAGCAAGCTTTCGGGATGTCTCAGATCCCTTCTTCAGGCTTAATAAAATTCTAGTTTTTAAAACTAACATTTATACACAAAATAACTAGGACATAAATATTTTAACAAAAGCAACAGTTTTGTTTTGACACACATGTAGGTGAGAGTGAAGGGTTAGTTATTGGAGATAGTGATCAGAGTTAGGAAGAGTTATTGGGGGTAATAGAAGTAAGAGGTTCAGCTGTGATATTCACCTCCTTCAGCAATTAAAATGTCCATAGACCTGGGAAGCAGAGAAATATGGCAACAGGTATTTCTTGGAGAAATCTAAATAGCGATGAATGGCTAATTGACACAAAGTTAAGGAGTCCAGACACATTATTCTTCACTGATGAAGAGTTTCATCAGTTTTGAAGAAGGAGGGGGGGGGGGGGGTATTGTGAGTGCTCTGGAATTCAGTTGAAGTTGTAGTGGCACATGAAGTTGTCCCTGTTGCATTTGAGAAATTAAGATCATAGACCATCTCAGCAAAGACATCCCCTTTGAAATGTTTTGCTTTTACCTAGAATTCATCTTACTGAAGCCATCATACCTCACACATTGAGCACACCGCTAATATTGTGGTAAATAATTTATAACATCTTTTCATGGGACAACACTGAAGACATGACACTTGACAATGGCAATGTAAAGTAGTCAGAGTACACCTTGTATAACAGTGTAAACGTGCTGTCCTTCAAAAATATCTCAACACATAGCCATTCATTTCTAAACCTCTGGCAACAAAAGTGATTACAATGTTACAATTTGTGTCTATTAACAAATTTCTCTCCCCGATGTCATGTGACTCCTTAGGTGTGAATGGAGAGCAAAGTGTTAAATTTAGTGTTCACTCTCACACTCTCTTATGCTGGTCTATAGAAGTTCAGCATGACACCTCAAGGCAAATAACTAGAATAAGAATCGGCCAAAGAAGTTGAGTACACATATCTAAAGGTTTCCTGTTGTATAAAAAATGGTGGTGTTTTAAAACCTTTGACGGGGGGGGGGGGGGGTATTTACAGATTAAATTAATCAGGTAAACCTATACATTTCTAATTGTTTGATTTACCTAAACATATGTACTCAGATTTTCTATAACTCACTGAAGATGGCATTTTGAGATTCTTTCATGATTCAGTAATATTATTATTTTGCTTAAAATTGCCTGCAATTCTCTTTACCTATAAACTTGGTAAATCCTTGGCATTCTACAGATACTTATAGACAGAATCCAGGCACCATGGCAAGAAATGTTGTCTCTTGTGTTTTGACACATTGATCTACATATATATACATAATGGTAGTTTAAGTTTCTTAGAGCCCTTCGAACTCATATGTATAGTCCTCATATAAACAATATCTTTACACTTGGCCTGTCCCATATGAGAAAATGTAAAGAATATGAAACTTGTGTGATAAAATGCACATTTTATGATATATGTGCATTTAGATTACTGTGAAAAAAAAAAATCTCCTTATAAACATTTAATCCCCCTAGCAGTTGAGACAAACCCAGCATGTCCATTAAGGACTTGAAAAAATTGCACTGGATGAGCTAGGTTGGTCCCCCGCTGATCTGAACCCCGAAGCACCATGTTACCTTCTCAGGCATCTGCAGTGGCTTCAGTCTCCTCTTTGAATCTTCCCTCTATGGAAGCGGATGCTCACCACCCCAGTGTCACGTATGTAATGACGTAATATGTTCCAGGATGCTAACATGATGATGTCATCACGTTAGCATCCCGGTGCATTATGGGGCCCCTTCAGTCGGCGGCACCCTTTGTGTGCCGGCCATAAGCTGCAATGAAGACGCCGTCTTCATTGAAGCTTATGGCATCGGCATTCATCGGCTCGCGCCGGCCAGAGATTATCGGACATGTCCGTTCTCTGGCCGGCCGAGCAGTGGGGCAACAGGGATCTGCCGCCCCATGTGGGCACATGCCGATTAGCGGCCGATTTTTAACCTGACCGATGGCGTGAGCGCGCACGCACGTCGGTCAGATTAAAAATCGGCCGCTTATCGGCATTTGTATGGCTAGCATTATCCTGATGTCTTGCTTCTGACCCTCAATCCCCTGACGTTTGATGATCCTTTACCTTCTGTCTTGATAGGACTGACAAATATTTATTGGTTTCAAACCCCTAACTTGGTAAACCCTTATCTCATTGTTTCCCACCTCTTGTCTGGCTGACTTTCCTCCCATTTCTCACCCCTGACTTGACAGATGATTGTCATCTGACTTCTGACCTCTGGCTTGGCTGATAAGTAACCTATTGCCTATTCATTTGTCCTTCTGAAGTATTGTTTTTTGCATCTGCTGCATGTCAGAACACTAAAGGCTGCCATACATGGGTTGATGCCCGTGAGATAGATGAGCCATTGAGCTTAGCGTGATGAAGTCATTTCGAATGCACACATTGCTTGAGTGTGCTCTATTCTATTAAAAATTGAGCGCTGGATGGACACTTTTAGGTAAACTTCTGCTATTTTTGCTTCTGGCCCAATTGTATTTATTAAACTCCTGGTGTTAAAAAAAAATAGTTTATTCAGTATTGCCTAACTAGACCTGATTCTGACAATTGCATCCATTCAGGACCAGGATCCATTGCAAATTATTTTTTATATTGCAGACTGCAGTTTTACCATTCTTTAGCCTGTGTAGGGGCTCTAACAAAAAATATAAATATCTTGAGCACATTCAAACCTATTGTCCCCTATGGTCCAATGCCATTACAATATCTTAACATAATATCTTAATATCTTACAACCTAAAACAATTTTTTTAACTTTCTATGGTTTTTACATTTTCTTTATCTAGTTTTAGCTCTCCTGGCGCTGACCATCAGTTACCTGCTGACCCTGACAAGCACATGTGACAGACAACTTACATACATAGCAGTTTTACACTATGCTTTTTATGTGAATTATATATTTATTTTCAAAGAAAAGAGAAAGAGCTGAAAAAGTTTAAACTGTTGATCCCATTTGATGGAATCAATTTGATCACCTCATTTTGCCAATATATATATATATATATATATATATATATATATATATAGTGATTAGTCTTCAAGTGTTCATTATTTTATTGTGTATTACTGGCTTGCTCTCTATTATGTTGTTCCTGTTTTTACATTGTGTCAAAAAATTTTCTTTCACTTTAATATAAAATACTGCAGATAAATATACATCATTTGAGTTTTAAAATGAATGGTAACGTCATTATGGTATCAAACTGAGATAGAAATGGGTACTGTTCCATTTACTTTACACATAGAAGGAAATGTACAGTACACTCTGCATTAACCTTTGGAATTTTATGCTGTACCCTATATTTTCCATTATCTAAAGAATCTCTCTAGCTGACAAGTAAACAACTATAAAGACACAGCAACTCTAAGATTTCCAACTGTCTATAATTTTCAGATGGAATAATGAAAGTGAAGTAGACAAGTCTCCTTGATCAGTTTAATGGACTTTAAAGTTACATTTCAGAAAAACATTCAGCACTCTTGAAGATGTCCTGCAGGTGCATGGGCTTTGATCTTCTAATGTTATAAATGTCCTTTAAAAAGTTTTTCTACATAATGCACTATAAAAGCGAGGCTTCCTTTTTTTAATATTCCTAAATTATCTACTTTTCACAAGCAGATACACATTTGCAGCCTGACTTTATCATTTATAAAACTTATATATTGAAGAGTCTGAGAGTTTTTTCACAAGCCATGGCCTGGCACTACACACCCTGTTAGTATAGGGGTCACACACATATTTAGTAGAAGACAAATTCTAATTTTATTGTGACACATGTAATGCTCGGCACTTTCACATATGTAGCACACACTTAATTTTTTCATCTGCACCCTCTTTCTTTCATTAGCTATTCTTTTTCTTTATCACACCGAATTCCTTTTACACATGCTTTTTCACATGTCACTCACACACACAACAGGCACAGTGCACATCCACACGGGTACTATTTGTTTGCAGTGTTTTGGTTTTGGGAGTAGCAGTTTCATATGGTCTTATGCATTTATCTCTCCAAAGCAAGTTGTTCTTGCAAAACACCTCCAGACAAACATATGAACTACATTGTAAGAACTTTTTTTCTTTAATACTGAATGACAACACTGTAATTTTTCCTTTACATGTAAACTCTTACTTGCCTTGAAAGTCAGGTTTAAACAGTAACCTATGAAAGCTTCATAGGCTACTGTGGTGCAACTTTGTGTTCTTTGTTTATTATATTGAAGAGTCTTAAAACACTTTTGACTCATGGTCCATCAAGAAAAATCCACAATGATCTTTTATGGTTTAGCTATTTTGAACTGAGGTATTTACCTATTGTCCCATTGATTTAAAGCTATTTTTAAAATGGACCTATAATAACCATTGGTGCTTGATGCTCCTCACAATCAAAGCACCCATTATATTTACAACCCTTAAAAGAAAAAAATATATATATACTGTAATCTGAAATCAATACATTTCAATTCTCCAACATCCTGGTCCATGATGTGACACCCACATGGCATCCAGAGAGTCTGGATTGGGTATGTCACTGTGTTAATGAAGCTTCATTGCTGAGTATTATTATTTACAGATACAGAGATACAGAGGTACAGGTACAGCAACACACAGGTACAGGTTATGACACAGGAGGAATAGAAGACCCTGCCCAATCTTGCTTATAATCTAATAGTGATGAGAAGCACAGGCAATATTCACATTCAAAAAATATTGCATATTTTTTTTCAAAGGTCTCCAGTCATTACCTTCAGGGTTTGTAGTTTATCCTTATTGCCTGAGAAGTCACACACAAATAAGAATGTCAATCACTTTGAAAGAATTACAGAGCAAAAAGTTCTGGCTAAAACAAGTAATAGTGTGTAATGTGCGGTGTATGGTCTTATCCTGGTCTTTTACTTTTATAATTTTCTAGCTGTTGACAGATTTACTTTGGAGGATCAGTAAACTTGAAAGAAATACAACATGTCTTACATAAACCAAATGTTTTAGAGAAAGCCATCTTAACAATATGGATAAGGTAAAAAAAATTGACTTGGCAGAAGGCAGAAATGGAAATGCAGTATATTATAGTTGATTTCCAATGTTATGTAAGTAAACTGCATATTATATTAAAATGATGTCCTCCATCCCATGCAGCACTTTATTCTACATTTTTAATTTTCTTCTGGTCCCTCTGCAAGTCCTAGCAATAATTGTAATGACTGTGAATAAAGTCCACCAGTTTCTTGTGATGGTGTGGCAACAATTTTGCAAAGCTCCTGAACTGTGTTGCTTTTGTGTCTTCTTGTGCAACAGTACAATGTTAAAATGTTTTTCAGGAGAATTAGTTAACAGCATTGTCTGTGTTACAACATGGGATTTTTTTTGCAATGGATACAGGAATTCTGGTGCTTTTCCTGAGCAGGTTGGCATGCAGCTGGGTATAAGAGTCATTATGTTATGTTTGAAACTTGGTATTTATGTTAAATAAAAATTAAATGGCTTTATATGTTTAAAAGTTGTTATTAAAAGGGCAGATGGGGCCCATTTAAAATCCATGTCAGGAAGCTTGTGGGATTTATAGGACAAAATTGACAAATCTAAATTTTAGTAGAAAAAGTACGTTTTCAGCATGCTTTCTTTACCAAGGTTTTCTTTTTGCCAGTTTGAACATTATGTTAAACTTTGAGCAGGTAAAAAAGAATCACATTAATGCAGTTACGTATTCATTTATGCAACAACAAATGTATCATTTTAAATACAAGTATATTACTTTAAATTGACAACTGCCCTTCAACCGCTCACAAAATGTGTGCAATCTCGGCACCCAGTGTTGTAGTTGCAGTTTAAGGTAGAGACGGGAATCGTCCTATAATTGGTATGATCGGTCCAGATCAGTGACAGGCCGATCATTAGTGCATCTGCCAGCCAGTCAGACTCACAATCTTTTGATTGGCTGGCAATAAGAGGATCACGAGCCTGACCGGTGTTAAGTGTCACTTACTGTTTCAGCATGCATCGGGGAAGCTACTGCTGGGCTCCTGCACATTCCTGCCAGCCATCTAGGGATTCTGATTCCGGCGGTTATAGGGATTCCGATGGTCTGATCTGGTCACATAACGCCATTGAAACATAGTATTGGTTTTTTGCTAGTAAGTTGTTAGTTATATATTTCTGCATTTTCAAGATGTAGAGCGCTTTATTTTGTAGTTTATTTTGTTGTGAGAAGATCTGTAATGTTTATTGATTTATTTAATTTAAAAAATGTCATTGGGGAAAAGAAGATTTTTGTTTATATAGGTATTGTGACAGACTGGTCATCTGTCACTTTGTTGATGGACCTTTATGTGGTGTCCTGGAAGGAGTCCGGGATTAATTTGCCCAGCACCGTTTGGTTGCTGAGTGTTTTGTTTTGTTTTCTTAAAGGGCTTCCGGATAGAGAGGATGGCATTGGGTGGGCCTCTCTATTCCACCAGGTACATTGTAAGGGTTAACACCTGGGTTGCAGGTGATTGGAGCTAGGTGTGACTCCAAATAGCTGCAGAGTCCAGTGTGTGAGAGCTCTCTGATGGATGTGGGAGACAAGGCTTCTGACTGTGGAGACAGGGGGCACCCAAAGAGTGTGGGGCCTAGGACTGTGGTTACGGGGGCAGCTGCTACAGGGGGCTCACAGAGCGTGTGAAGCCCAGGCCTGTTGCTGCCAAGAAGCCAAGGACGTCAACTTACGTTGAAAATTGCTAAGCCAGATGGGATGGCAGTAAGATAAATGTCATATGCTTTCATTACAGTTCTTAAAAAAAAAAAAAAAAAAAAAAACATCGGAATCGTTTCTACTGTAGATTATAAATATGCCTTTGCCTTTACTGCCTGGAATTTAGCTTTAAAATGGTTGGTCAAAAATTTTGTTTGGAATCAAGACAAGCAAAAAAAACTTAACTTTAGTGACACTGTTAACCCAAGGCATGTGTTAAGACAAACAAAAAAGAAAACCTTATGTTAATAGATTTGTAGCCTTTTGTTAGTAAAGACAAGATGGATACTATAGCTTAGGTAAGTGAACTTTTATCAAAATTGGCCACTTTGCCCTGATCACTAGATAATGATGGAGAGAAGTGTGCCTGTCAAAACTATATTGCATAATATAGTAACAGACAGAATGGTAACTGCAGTGAGATTTGTAACTCTGTAAGTGACAGTGTGTGTATAGAAAATAACGACCTTATTGCATCTTCCCTAAGGGCACTTGTGTTGTGTGATTATTACTAGCCTTCCTCTTTGTACAAGGGCTGTGTCAGTTGTTAGATAGCTTGAGAAGATGGAAAGGTCAGAATCTTCCGTACAACAATTCAAGGCCATAGCAGAGATTAGCAAAACCAGGAAATGCGTGTTGCCCATCTTACATCCACTGAATCATTCATCGGTCTAGTTCAAATCTTTGTTGAAATCATCTTAAATAGTTTCAAAAAGAGTGTCTTTAGTTTGCATTTGGCACAAAAATGTAAAATGTTCTTTTACCATGAGGGAAAACTAGAAGCATGCATTGTACAGTGCAATCGATGTCTTGATCTCGGTACAGCAAGCATGAAACCATTACTATGGTAGGTCTGGAGCCACCTGTTTTCCACTCCCCACCAACTCTTGAGTCGAGTTGTTGGGGGGGATTGACAGCTACCTGCTATCTACTCTCTCCATGTTTGCAACTTTTGTGTCTAGTGCCGTTTTTGCCATCACCTGGCAGTCGAAGACTGTGATTAATTAGTTATCAGTCCTTTACAGATACACAGTCAAATATAAGCATTTTAGGGACAAATATAAGCATAGACACGTTTAGGGAGGTTTCACAGCTAGATCACCAGGTGAGGGAGGAATAAATAGAAAAACTGAAAAGAAAGAAAAATGCAGGCACAGTATCTGTGGTCTGAGAAGTTGCATATTTTTAAACTATTAGATTACATTGTGATTACAATACATGTACAACAATAAAAAAAAATAAACGGAACCTGTGTATAAGGATTTTTTTATAGTCACAAATATTTTCATTGACTGCTATTCATGCTGATCTTTAGCCTTTGATAAGAGTCTATCATTTAATCTACTGGGCATTTAAATTGGTAAACCAATGACTTATCTAGATGTCCTGATATAATATGTAATGCCAATCTCCGTACACCTTTAGATCACTCCATACAATTACCTTTAGATCTACCAACAACTATGTATTGCCGGATCCTCCCTGATAGAATACACAGTGATTGGATGGTTTAGAAAGGTCCTTATATTATATGGTTTTGGTAGAACAAAAATGTATTGTACAGAAATCGTATGGTAAGATTGTAAGGTGTATAGGGGGCTTTAGACATGGACAATTATTCTGCTCTACATAAAGCATCAATGACATGACAAGGTCATCTAGTCAAATGTTACACCTTTTTCTTTTTAAGGTTCACTCAATTTATACTTTATGTACATTGACATGGAATTTATTTCATTTCATGTGGACAGAAGATTTGTGTCCCATATTTATATATATGATATATATGATATTGAGTAAAGACCACCAGGAGCCCAATTTTTTTAAATGGTAAGCTTTACTTTCCACTTAAGAATGCATAGGGAGAGTAGCAACAGTGCTAAGCTTTCTTCATTTGTAGACAAATAATTATGTCTTAAGCCCCCCATTCAACTTACAATCTTACCATACAATTTCTGTACAATCAACTTTTGTTCTACCAAAACCATGTAATATAAGGACCTTTATAAACCTTCCAATCACTATGTATTCTATTAGGGAGGCCTAGTATATAGTTGTTGGTAGATCTAATGGAAAATGTATGGAGTGATATAGAGGTGTATGGTGGGCTTTACCGTGGACACATGAACATCAAGGAGATATTTTTGGAGATACTTTTATAACCCTTTCCAGCTTCAAGCAAGTCAACAATTCTTGATCGTAGGTCTTCTGAGAGCCATTTTCTGCGAGGCATGGATCACATCAAACAGTGCTTCTTGAAAGCAGTAAACCCAAAATGTGTGTGTTATTAAAGGGCAGGACAGCTTTCACCAACACATCCAATATCATCACACTGATTGGACTCAAGGTTGGCTCACTCCTGGCTCCAATTAGCTCTTGGAGAAGTTATTTGGTTAGGGATTCAAATACTTTTTCCACCATGCACTATGAATGTTTACATGTTATGTTCAATAAAAACATGATAACATATAATGTTTGTGTAGTACTATTTTAAGCAGACTGTGTTTCTCTCTTGGTGTGACTTAGATGAAGATCAGAGCACATTTTATGACCAATTCATGCAAAACTCCACGTAATCCCAAAGGGTTCACAGATTTTTACAGTTGCAAGAAAAAGTATACCATTGATTTTACTTATAATCTTTGTCAAAGAACATTACCTTCAAAATGTATTGGTTATTGTGCACATATGGATCTTTGAATACTTCATTATGTATAAACCATGGATAACAAATGAAAGTATGATCTTTGACACATAACCAATGCTTTGTCAATAGTGCTGAACAGAAGATGAAAAAATTGCTGATGAAAGCCTTAACTGAATGACATTTAGTTTCCTAAATAAATTAGATTTTTATAAACATTTAAATATGAAGCATTTTTCTTGTTGTGCTTCAGTGCTGCTGATCTCCCAGTCATCTGTCATTTCTTACCTTTCTACTGCAGAGGATTGCAGTTTTATGCTACAACAGCTAAACATGTAGGACCTAGATGTATTGTACTGCGTGAGGCAAATTGTGGCCACACAAGGCAAAACTGTGCACATTTCAGAGTGGCCTTTTATAGTGGGCAGTCTGTGCAATATTCATGCTCTCTAATCAGCACCTATATATGCCACACCTGTGAGGTGGGATGGATTATCTCAGCAAAGGAGACTCACTAACACTGATTTAGACAGATTTGTGAACAATATTTGAGAGTAATGGCTCTTTTGTGTATGTAGAAAATGTTTCAGATCTTTGAGTTTCGCTCATGCAAAATCAAAGCAATTGATATTTTTGGTCAGTATATATATATATATATATATTGTGACTCAGTGACCCAAATATGGCCTGTGTCACTGGGCAGAGTGCTGGATGGGAGATATGTAGGACTCCGGTCTCAGATTCCCATTCTGAGGTGAAACCAGCAGTGTTTTATTTGCAAGGAACTCAATGTTCCTCTGCTGATGTTTGTTAGTTGTGTTCTGGGGCTGGTTTTACTGGGAATCTGCAAGAGCAGGGTGGGGCAGTTTCCACATGCCGGGTCCAGTATTTCAAGAGACTCAGAAGCCCATTAGAGCACCTGGTGCTGAGTGTCAGATGCTGCTGTGTGTAAAACAGGCTCTGATCTGAAAAGGACTTGTTTTGTTTTGTTAAGAAAGCTGTGGGCCTCATTTATGGACATTCCTGTTACTACTGGCAACCCCTGCGAGGGTAACTTTCAGTTTGTTTTGTCAATTAAACACAGAGAGGAGACCTAAAGAAAGTTCTGATGTGTGGATCGCCTCATTGGGAGCACCATTTGCAGCTGAACCCCCACAATATATATATATATATATATATATATATATATATATATATATATATATATATATATATATATTGTCAGCATTCATGGCTTATCTCAGCATTACCCAAGTCAAGTTATATGCAGAGTGATGCTTTGTGATGTTTCAAGTATCATCATTTGAAAAAGGGCATTAAAGAAGTGGAAGTAATGTATCCTACTCTTTTACGACATTAGTTACATAAGTAATCTATGTGATACCTTGTCCTTTAAATAATGTATCCCTGTAGTTATTAAACATTCTTTAGAGCACAGCAGCTGACACTGTAAGGTGACTCCTGCAAAGGACATGACAATAACCTTTATTTATGGCCATCCAGCTTGCAATGTCTAATTGATTATAGAGCCCTGCACTTCAAGGTGTGTAACTTCCATGCTTTTCTCTGTAATATATGAAAGTTAATAAAACAATTCATGGTGACTGCTCTGTACCATGAAATTATTACTTGTCCTTTTTTAACTTTTAGAAGGTACAATTAAATCACATTTGAACTACTTTGACTAGGTGGGAATGGGCTTCTGAATGTCATTCAGACATTGCTATTTTCTCAGTCCTCCCAACATTTTTATTAACAAAAGGTTTAAATGAAAGGAATAGCCACTAAGCCATTCATGTCACTGTACAACATAGTCCACATTCACACCCCCTAGCCAAAAGTCCTTAAATCCTGATCCAAATCAATTTCTCATAAGAAAAGCAAATAAATTTGCATGCTTTAGACACCAGGTAGTTAGGAGTCTTCCTTGCAGAGTCAGTGATGCTATTCAGTTGTGTGCTGGCAGAGAAGCATTACTGGTATCATGTCGCTGATCCAGGATTGATCATAACTGCCTATTTTAGTAGCATCTTCAAATGGGCACACAATTTACCAAGCGCTGCAGAGCATGTGTTTGTACCATACTCATTAAGGTCATTAACTGCACCCTTTGGGAGAGGCCATGATTAAAGTTGAGTTCCAGTGGGTTAGGCTGTTGCACATATAAGATGGTTCACAGGAAGATTGTTTTGATGCTGAAATTCAGAAAGATGGCCAGTAAGTATCCCTTAAAATAATCCACACCTTTCTAGCCTGCCATAGGACATCTTGAAACCCAAAGTAATTTGTATTAAACAACTTCAAGGCCAAGTTCAGTTCATGTGCCAACCACAACACATTTTACCCAGTCAAATAGGACTGGTGCCACTGTCTCACAGAATTTTGCCCACTTGTAATTGGTGTAGCATCACCTACATTTTGGTCTATGCCTGCAGTGCTGACAGCAGCTCAGGACTGGTATGATTTTTTGCCCTACACTAGGAACTGGTCATTCATACAAATTTACAATTTAAAGGACCTGGGCACTACAAGCCTTAGTGTACAAACCCCTATCTCTCACTAAGGCCATGTGTCCACAGATGATTCCCTACGCTAGACGTATGGATCACGATGTGTACTGGCACATATGCTGGGCCGATTCTCTGTTGCTTGCGGGCAATTTGCAGCAGGAGCCCTATTGATTCAGCAGAGATAAGACGCGGTTGACACACATCTTGGAGACACCTCCATTGATCTTCAGGTGGCACAGCGCAGTGCTGCTATGAACATGCGTCGGCCCGTAGCTTCAAAACAACACTGCAGGTGCACCACTCAGAATACGACACTGTCCCATTCATTAGAAGCAGTGGACACAAGGCCTAATACACACTCCCACAGAGGGCTGCTGGCATCATCTCTTTTTGAGTAGTCCTTTTGACTTTTTTGATGCCTTACTGACATTAGTTTAAAGGTCACTCAGGGCATTATGGGTTGTAAACTTCCCACCTGCAAACTTTGCCATTACCATCGACCGTGAAATATTTGAATTTGCGATATTTCGTAAATAATTCTACTAATATTTAATTCAATATTCATAAAGACATTATGCACTGGCAAGCCTATGGCCGTTGCATTGCGATAATATTATCGCAATGTGATAATGATAATTCCATTGCAAATATCTTCAAAATGAATGAATCACATGCAGTATTTATTTTCACATTATGAGAATATTACCGCAATGCATGACCATAAGCTTGCCAATGCATAATATCTTTAATATTCAAAATCTAGAATAGCTGATATTCAAAAATATTTGCATTTCAAATATTCAAGCTCAACACTACTCAGGACCAAATAATGGACTATACCAAGAAACCAAGAAGTTGAGAATCTTTTGTGAGTTAATTGCAAACCCCCTGAACATGGTATCATCACCAACATTGCTGGAGATGTAGAGAAGGGTTGTGGGAACGTAAGAATAAAAAAGGATTGCTCTAGCACAATTACTTTTGCATAGATAAAGTTCAAAATGAAGACACATTTTTTAGAGTGGAATGGTGATAATACCATAGGAGCTTTGCAATTTACAAATAAACTAGTTGAAATTTCTTGACCATCTCTATTCGGGACCTTGCTTGCTTTTGCTGATGCTAAAATGTTGTGTATTGGATTCTTTTCAGACATTTAAATGTTCCTGTGCTGCACAGAAACAAAAGCATGACTTACCATGAATTAACTCTTTTGGCAATAGATACAATTTGGTTATAAATTATATATATAAAAATTTAACAAATCCATACAAATTCAGTTTTAAACTATTTTATCTATTTATATCACTGTAATGCTAAAGCACAAACATATAGCACTAATATATTGAAAAGTCACTGTGAGAAGAGGCAATTGGCAATTCTTTGCACAATACAATATAGATGAACTTGTTCAAATTCGTTGCAGCTCATAAAGTGAAAGAAATCACACAATGTAGGTGTAAATATTTTGACTGTACTTGTAGTCCATCTTGTGATTCTTTCCCCTGTAGTAGTCAAGCATACCAGTGACTTCCCAGAACTCTCTTGTGTTCGGCCAGAAACCTCTCTCACAGAAAGGACATCCACAACCACCCATTTACAGTGCCAGTGACAATAATTTAAAAAAAATGTTATTCATTAGCTTCTATTTCTATGTGCAATTACACTTTTAGTATACAAGACATTTAATATTCTTTTTGAAAATTGAATACACACTTATGTTTAATGCCTAGTCTCTTTGCTGTCGATCTCTACAAATTAAATAACGACTGTTAAGAAGTGTTGTTCCTGGAAGTGCTGATTATAATTGACTAGAACTATTTACATGAGATATCACATGTTTGTGCTTTGTATTTAAGGCAGTTTGTAGTCTTAATTTGTGTAGATGTCTTCTGCTTTGAAGGACTGCCATAATTCAGCGTTATGTAGAGACAAGTCATTTTAAGTAATTGCTTGCCTAAGGGCCTAAGCTAACCCAAAATGACAATATTAATTAGGGAATTAACTTAATGCATAAATTAGAGTTAGTACATTCAAGCAAATGACAAACTCTGCAGCAATAACAACTTGACTATGAATTATAACTTATGCTTTGCTATTTATGGACATTAGCTCAAGTAAAAGTTTTACCTTAGAATGCCAATCAGAGAGAACTTTAAAATAGATGTGTATAACTGAATTGGATGTCATTGTTTGCTAAAGGATTGTGTATTTTAAAGGGCTGTCATTTTGTTTTAAATTTCAATGTTGATTTTCTCCTCCAGAGTGACAAAGTTAGACACATTTAATGAAAATGTGCCTGTTAGGGTATTCAGAAAAGGACTTACATCAACAAGATTGTGAACACATTTTCATTGGGATCAGGTTCCAAGCATCACATTAAGTTTAGGTGAGAAAAAGTTTTGGGTAGTGAACAGCCACTAGATTACTGTGGTACCATTAGGTCTCACGCATCATGGTCACTTGTTTGTACACTTCACAAAGATGATTTTACTTATTTGTGATTTGGAAACACTGCATGACCCAAGAGAGAATGGTGGCAATAAGTAGTGTGCTAAAGGGAATGGTTCACTACATAAAGCACTCTATAAAAATAGTTTGGGCTTTTTATCCTAAATATTAAAATAATTATATCAAAAGTGTTTTGTTTTCTAGAACACACATTGTCGTGTCTACACACATATATGATACAGCAACGTTATGTCCAATCCTTGATCTTCTACAGCCAATCTATTTTCACCCATCCCAGGCTTCATCAGAAAAATTCATGATCAGAAGTTTATTGGGACCACAATATAACCGGGATACATATAACATTAATAAATAATTTGAAAATAATCAAATATTCAGAGAGAAGTATAAATGTAAGTGTTTATCAATACAGTATATGGTTATGTATTAACTGAATTCGTTACTATACATAAAAAGTAACTGTATGTACTGTGACACAGCCTAAGGAGAGGTGATACTTGCATTCATAGTTTTTTATTAGTATATCAGTGTTCTTTGTCTGGGAGTCCTATGGGATGAAGACAGGCTTGTCTGCAGGACTGAGGAATCAGAAACAGCACGTGAGTGAGAGAGACCCTGTTTACCATGCTAGGGGGGAGGGTTACCGTTAGGCCATGGAACTGTTTCTTACTAGTGTGGCCTATAAAGAAGTGTAGGCAAGCAACACGCGATGTTGACTGGGCACAGGCTAAAGAGACTGTTATTTCTTATAGCAAGAACTACCTCAAATGTGTATCCTATGTCTGCCTTTGGGAGAAGTGCAATCTTGCAAATACCATCCTTTTCAATAAAGCCACAGTTATTGTTTAATCAACTAAGAAAGATAATGGGTAGTTGCGCACAACCTTTAGCAGTGATTACACAGCTATAG
>CM070032.1:65940770-65957135 GCA_036250615.1 Ptychadena robeensis | reverse complement strand
CTTTTCCACATTTTTTAACCATCTGTTGTACTAGGTTGTGCGCCTCTGTCCTTGTTCCTAATTGTTTAATCAACAAGTGCACTTGGGGACCTGCAACACCATATGGCCTACAGAGTGCTAAGGGGATGCTTAACTAAAACAGAATCATTTTGAGAGCTGCTGCAAAAGGGGGCAGTATTCTGTTGCACATGGAAGAGAGGAGTGCACATAGAGTTCAGAGTGACCCAGCATGAGAAGAGAGCAAGGAAGGTACCCAACCCACATGCATTACAGAAATAATTACAGTATTGTTTAATTGGTTTCTAACAGTATATACCATATACTCAGACTCCTAATATAAATGTTGACAATGGGATGCAATGGGATTGCCCTCAACTTTCTCCTACTCATATTTTGTAAATGCCCTCCCTCTCCAGTGGCCAGATTCCTTTTACATATGTAAACATATATCTTGGTGCTACTATAGCTATATCAAGTAACTTTTAACTTGCATTGTAACATGGCTGCCTTTGTCGCTGCCTATCGGCCATCTCTTCATGACTAGTTGACAGATTCCTTAAACGCAACCTGAGTAAAACGGAACGTATCTTTCTCCATCACCTTGAAAGCCTCCTCCCAACATCTTACTGACAGTAAATAACACTTCTCCATAAATATTTTGTCTTGGTGTCACTTGTGACTCAGCACTCTTATTTACTCCCCATATACAGAACATTTCTAGATCCTGCCACTTCCATCTTCGCAGCATCTCCAAAATATGTCCCTTCCTATCCCCAGAAACTACCAAAGTCCTAGTACAGGCTCTCAGTTAATCTGATTTTTAATCTGACTGCAGCATCATCCTATCTGGCCTTCATCTAACTAGACTCCCCCCTCTTCTTCAGCATCTAACATGAATGCTGCTGCTAAACTCATTTAGTCCTCTAACCTCAGTTCACTAAATTTGTTTTTACACAATAATTTTTATTGAAAGGTGACATATATAATAAAAAAAAGACAAGTGACATTTTTACAAGATAATCATATAAGATAGATAAGTATAATCACAAAACAGTATCATTTGAATCTCTCTCTTCACTTCCTGCTCCTTTCTGCATATCACTGGATTCTAATAGTCCAGAGAATCAAATTAAAATGGTATCACTTGTTTTTAAATCACTCCCCTCCTCCTGTCCCACTTGCATTTACAACCTCCTACTGCTCCTCCACTAGATAATGACATCCCCACTTATAAATTCTGCACATGCATGGCTTCAAGCCTTTTCTAGGACCGCTCCTTCTCTCTAGAACTCTCTCCCTGGACCCACTAGACTTTCTCCTACTTTTAACACTGAAAAAAAAAAAACACACAAAAATCCACCTCTTCAGCCTGGCCTACCCATCTTTTAATTCCCAACTTCATTACCCTGCCAGTCCTACCCCCCACCTATTTTAAACTTTGTTCCCCAGCATATTAGAATGTAACCCTGATTGGGAAGGACCTTCCCTTCTGTGTCAAAACCTTTGATGTTAGCATGTGTTGCATATCCACTCTTATTTAATGTACAGCACTGCATAATATGTTGTTGCTATATAAAAAAATATTATTATTAATAATAATAATAATAGCCTAATTTCCCCAGTTCTCTCCCTCTCTATATGTACTTAGAATAGATAATGTTATGTATAAGCTATATAAAGCCCCCCATACACCTTTAGGTAACTCCATACAATTTCCTTTAGATCTATCAGCAACTATGTAGTGCCGGTCCTCCCTGATAGAATACATAGTGATTGGGAGGTCTAGAAAGATCCTCATATTGTTGGTTTTGGTAGAAGAAAAGTTGATTGTACAGAAATTGTATGGCAAGATTGTAAGGTGTATGGGGGGCTTAACAGATAATAGCATGTCAGGTTCACCATGTTGTCATATTGAATGGAATGGGCACACATTTCTTTCATCTTGTTTATTCTTTTCTGATCTCTTTTTGATGGTCTATCACTTTTTCCTCATTTATTGTTCTTCTACCTTTAATTCTTTCTATTTTTATTTAGTGTTCTCTCTATGTCCTTTATGCTCAGCTAAATAAAAACCACTGAAGCCTCACTCCATTTTTTCACTTTAAGCGTTGAGCCACTTTTGAATATTTTCTGTACACCCATAATAGTTTTCTCTTTGCATATTAAGCAATGAATAGTTATTGCACATCGGACCAAACTTTTCTCTTGATCGCTCCCTCACTGTTACGTATCATATTTTTTTGTCTGTTTAATGGTTTTATTCCTGTTCTCTTTTTCTTTTAACCTTTGTTATGCTCTTCTTGTTTTATTTGATGTGATAGTTGCAGAGTTTGTACCCTGTTATTCTTTTCTGAAATAAAAGAAACAGTTATACAAAAAAAAGTACATTATGTGAAGGTTAACAATTGACAGAGGAGACAAGGATGTAGTCTGTGTGCTTTGCGCTGCAATGCAGTCTAGAAGTGTTTGGCAGTCTATGCTCACCATCAATTTAATAGGATTTGAATAAAATGAAATGTTGAAAACTGATTGAACCTTGGGGTATATAGCAGAGGATATAAAGCTTATACTGCTTTAATATGTTCTCTCAATGAAGAATCATGACAGAAAATAGTTAATCATTGCTAAAATCTAAAAGGGAAACACGGGAAAAGGTCCGTTTGGGCATCAAATTGATCACTGACCTGGGAGAGGACCCTGCAATATACCTGCTGCACTTGAATTCCTGGCCTACCTCTACGTATAAACGATCACTCATCAAACATCTTATCACGGCAGCGCGCACCTGCATACCACTATTATGGAGACAAACCACACCTCCTTCCATCTCGCTTTGGTTCTCCAAAATTGCTGAAATAAGACTAATGGAAGACTTGACAGCTTCTATACATAACTCAGAAGAAAAATTTGCTGAGACATGGGAGAAATGGTGACAATTTTCCACTTCAGATAAATACGCAGAGCTGCTAGGTTCCTTCTCCTAATTCCTTCTTGACTCTCATCCCCTACTTCCTCAATTTTCTTCTCCTACCCCTCTCATCCCCCTCTCTATCTTATCCTACCTCACCTTTCCCCTCTTCCTCTCACCACATGTTCACCTGCTCCCCACCTACCTCCTACCCTATTTTCATTACCCCGCACGGGGGTCCCCCTCATAGTTTACACACTTACAACTTTCCTTATTAGCGTTGGTTAGAGGTTCAAAGATACCAGCTAAATCCGTATGAGGATAAGCTCAAAATATCTTGAGATACTGATTACAGGTATCGTGATGTCTGTTTACAAGATTATTATTTCATTCATCTCTGTTATTCAATATGTTTTTTCCACTTAGATTACATAGTCTTGACGACTTATCCCATTGTATCCAACCACATTAACGTGTATGCTGTTCATCCCTATTTGTTTGGAAACTGTTGATGTTCTTCTTGATGATATGTATATTTTATACACTCAATAAAAGTCTAATGATTAAACAATAAAAGGGAAACACACTAAGCATACTTACATAGTGTACCAGTACGTTCGCGACCACGCAGATTGGTCTTTTAAAATTGTCCTGGTTCTGATTGCCAGATGTAACGTCACTGACGTCACTTTCGGGTTTCAGAGCCTGCTTTTCACTGTAAGATCAGGTTCTCTAGCCAGTGGAAGAACAGTTAGCTCTTTCTTTCCAGTGAATGTGGCGGGTCGAACACCCGTACTGCTCACTTGATAGAAGGTTCATGTTCGCAGTCCATCACTAACTAAAATCCATATAAAAACTAAATCCGGAGATGTGTCCTGTCAAGTTTACCCCCCCCCCTTTTTTTACTCAAACTACAGGTGGCAAGTTGAAAGATTAAAATTGCTTGTCAGCTTATGATAGCACCATTGGATTGTTTTGGACAAAAGCTGTATATATTTGTATCTTTTAAAAAAGTTAAAATGATAGCATCGCTAAAAAATCAGTGTCTGCTTTTTATGCTTTAGTAAGTAACATACATTGAGGGAAATAAGTATCCCCTGCTAATTTTGTACTTTTACTCTCTGACAGGGTTACCAGTCTATTATTGTTATGGGAGGTTAATTGTAGCTTTGAGAGGCAGATAAACAATAAAAATTCTTGCACACCCAGTGGACAAAGTCAGAGACTTATATTCATTGCAATGAGGCAAATAAGAATTTTTTCACTTTTGGCAAGACCCTTGTTGGCATTGCTCTGTGCAGTTTCTCAAATCTGTAATGTCCTGAGGCAGATTTTTTGCCTTCAGCTCCCTCCACAGATTTACTATGGTATCAAGATCTAGAGACTGGCTAGACGACTCCAGGACCTTCATGTGTTTAAACCGCTCTCTGCATTGCCTAAAGGCCCCCATACACTCCGTTCCAACTTCCCGGATTCGATTGTAATTTATAATAAACGTTGGTTTGATCCATCGATGTACAATCGAACTACCTCCCACGTGGAAAAGCCGATATTGGATCGATGTCGGTTCGATCTATTGAAAGCATAATCGAAGGAAGTCGATTGTAAACACACCAAAATGTCTGCCACCAGATGTATACGAATGCTAATTATTTAAATCAAACCAAAATAGCATTCGATGTATACTCGATCGATCAACATTTTCCGACATTACCAATCACATTTCGATAGATTATTTTGTCCAATTTCAATCGATCTAGCTCTATTGAACCATGTGGACAGGAATCGATTTTTCCGTGGATTGACTTAAAAATCGATCGTTTAAGTTGATCAAATGGGAAAACCAAAATGTGTATGGGGGTCTTAACCCGTGTGATTTTGGTCATTGTTATTCTGGAATACCTATCTAAGACCTATTTTCAATGCCCTGGCTAAGAGAAAAAGATATTTACACAAGATTTGACAGTGCATGGTTCAGTCCATCCTATCTTCTATGAGGTGATGATGTCCTGTGCAGAATTACACCTGGGGTAGGTGTTTTTAAGGTCTTAGGCAACATTCCTCCTCTTTAAAACATGGTGAGTTGATCTGATGCCAAAGAGCATGATTTCATTCTCAACTGAAATTAATAAAGTCCTACAGAAAATGTGTGTTAATGCTGCTAAAGGAAATAGTACAAGCTCTCAAGGAATAGGATTTTGAATATTCTACATTTTCACTAACCTTACTCCAATGCCATACTAAAATCATAATCGCATTTTCTAGCGGCAATTATTCGCAAATTCAGAATACAAATCGAATTTGCGAATAAAATATTGGTAGAATAATTTGCAAAATTTCTTGAGGTTAAATATTGCCTTTGTCGCTTATCACTGATAGGGCATATATAACACACGTCTTCTGAATTTTTATGAAATTTTGGTTCAACAAATATGACATGAACAAATTGCATGGTGAAATCTCCTTTATGTTGAGGTTTGATTTGAGGCTCATGTTAGATTAAAATAATGCAATAAAAAATACATAAATAAAGCACATGTACTTTATTTTTCTGTACATAAACAATAAACCAATAAGATATAAAGAGGATTTTTCCCCAAAGGAAAATAAGATGTAGACTTTATTGCACCAGTATATATATATATATATTACATAACAATTGTTTTATATAGTATTGTGGCATTTATGAAGTACAATATTATATCCTTTGGTCTAGTTTGCTCCAAATAGGATCCCAATATCTTTTATTGGATGTTTGTAAGCTTGTGTAGTAAAAAATGATCAATGTTTCTTGGTGTTCATTGTGTTCCCCCTAAAGAGAACATTCTGTTTTATCTGTTTCATATCAACTAGACATATAATCTTAAATTTATAACATAAGCTTCTTTAGCAATTACCATGTTAATTAAGTTCATTGCTTTTTATGACATTTTCTTCTGTCTTCATATTAAACTTGCTGAACAATGTTTTATTTTTTTCTATTGTCTACTTTTTTATTCCGTGAAGCAACAAAAGGAACATTGACTTGCTAAATTGTGTTAGGATTGGAAAGGGATAAATGATTTTGCAAAATCTTACAGGATATATGGCTAATGCTTTGCACTAATTAACTGGCGGAATTAATGTAGGAGCTGCCTATGTACACATTGTGATATTAATTATCACAACAATAATAGAATGGGTAATGGACTGCAATGTGTAGAAAGGCAATTGTCCCCACTTACTCTAACAAATAAAATTCATTCTGGATTATCTAAAGCAAGCAATGACTTTAGATTTGTTTTAGAAGTTAATGCTGTTGCATTAATTAATTATGTGAATCATAGTAAATTTACTTTTCTTCCATGTTCCAGCTTTCTTTGTAAAACAAAAAGAGAAGATAGTACCATAGCTCATCCTTTTACATATTAGAGAAATTATTAGAGGTATTCAATTGAACAGCCCATATAAGGAAACATAAAATGCATTATTATTTTTTGTAAAAGTCTGTTTTCGCTGATTTGACAAAAGATACATTTTAAAATGTGTTACTTGACTATTTATTAATGGTGAAGTTTCATCATAACAAACCAACATGTATTGTTCCTTCCCAGACTAGCTTTATGTTAAAAGATGCAGAAATCATACCATGGAGATGCAAACCTTCTCCACACTTTAATTCTTGTCCTAAAGATGCTGAAAGATAAAACAGGATCTTATCAAAGTTCTTTAAAGACATTTATCATCATCTGATGACATTAGATTTTGATCACCAAAGTAGTGGTTATCTTGAAAATCTGTAGGGATCCCTCATCAGTCACTAGTTTTGTGTCCTGTTGGATCAAAGAAACAATCTTCTTTTCCACAGAATAGCAGGTTGGTACAGAGACATTGTCATCTCAAACAATCGCTAACAATTGGTTCCAGAGACAAATATTGAAATTCTGTATGCATATTTACTTTCACCTCTTGCACTGATGACCCCCTAACTTAGAAAATCAATAATCATCATTTCCTAATCCATCCACAGTAAGAAAAAAAACTTGTGAAACAGCATATTAATAATAATAATAATAATAATAACAATGTATTATTATTATTACTATTATTATCATTATTATTATTATATATAAGTTGCAAAACATGTATTTAAATAAAGAGATAGAAGGGGTGTGATGGTATTTTTCTCTCCACATAATCTTTACATCTTATTAGGTACATAATTCTTGTAATAATACCCTTGACAATTCCTTTTTTTAATTGGTTTGACTTTTATTTCTTTTTTCAACAATATAGATTCACATTGTTGTTTCAAAGTCATCTTGGCAATCTTCCGTAGCCTTCCAATTTATTGTACAGATCAGCAAATAAAGGTTATAGATATAAAACTAAATTTGTTAATGGAGTAAAATGCTCATTACGTCTGTCTCCTGACGACTTTACAGATCTAAATATAAATTAACGTGTGATACATATGAAAATAAAAGAGTGGCTTTCATTACTCTTATGTAGTTTGGTAAATACAATGTAAGGGGGGCACTGAGATGCTAAGCTAGGCCTTAAATAAAGATAATATTTATCATAGGAACAAGTATACCAAACTTGAAAGGTTGTAAATACTGTATTTTCTTTTTAAATGCAGTCCTAATCACAGAATTATCTAGGAATTTTAAAATCTACTTAAAATAATCCAGTCAATGTGTTTAAGGAAATATGGGGTCTTGGATGTGGATTGGATGGGGTTACTTTATTTAATAAGTAAGTTTTTCTAAGGTTATATATTAAAACTATACATATGGGCAAGTGTGAGGTTAAGAATATTTTTTACAAGGGGCAAATCACTTGTCGGCTTCATAGGGTGAACTAGAGCGGGACCAAAATGGCAGGTCTTATTGGGGTTGCTGGTATTCAGTGGTTCGAACCAAAAATGGTCCAAGGAATTGGTTACAACAGGCGTATCATACTGCAATATTCCAGGTAAAAAACTGGTTTATTTAAACGTCACATAGAGTATTAATTTACTCCCTTGAAATAAAAAAACAAAACAAAGTGAGTAAGCCTGATGTTAGCGTGGTTGTATCGATCTTCGGCCACAACAAAATTGAAAATATATTTTATTATTATTATTTCACATCCCTTAAAAGGGACCTACCACCAGAAAATGACGATTACATGAATGGCACTAGATGTAATGATAAAAGGGAGGAATACATAAAAAAAACAAAAAAAACTTACCCTTAATGAGTAATTTAAGTAGATCCCTCGCAGGTCCACCTTTCTCATGGCCTCGGCCGCATGTCATATGAGCGCTGTGATTGTCTGGTAATTTTGTGATCTCAGCTCTCCATTAAAAGTACACACATGAAAATTCCCAAAGAAAACCATTAAAAGCCCCCAGTGGCCACCCGCGATATTGCGCCCGGAGTGTGCCCCCCGGAAGCCTGGCAGATAAATATGGAATCTCTCATACGATTCCACAGAATAGTAGGTAAGTAAATTGTTTTAGGATCGTGGAGCACCTAAGCCACCATCATACTAGTTCAGAGGTAAGTCAAAATTTCATTTTATACATGCGGTTTACTGATTGTATAAATCATTATTTAAGGATAGCAATAGGAACTATTAATGTATCAAAGATACTGCCATTTAATGTTTGGATATTGTAGTTCTTTTTTTCTGTGTACACATTTCCTCTTCATTAAGCAGATTTTTAATATTGAGCCAGAGGGTTTCCCCCAAACAGAATCACTTGTGTGCAGATAAGGTTGTGTTTAGGTTTCATTAATCACATATGCAATTATGTTACACTGTAGAGATAATTATTTGCAGTGAATCACTTCAAGCACTGACTTATTTATTGTCAGATAATCCTAAGGCCATGGCTCTTTTCTCTTTTTCTTCTTCTTTATCATGACCATATAATCTTTTGAGACTTCATGATACAAACAAACATGTTAAAAGAGTGATTAATTTGTCACTTCAAAAACTGATTTATTATTATTTTGATTTTCTTTTGCATAATGATGAATGTTACATTTCTGATGACTGATGTGATTGATATGGATTCAATATTAGCCATTTTCATAATGGAATGTGTAATATCATGTGTACAAATATTAGAATAAAGAAGAATGACATTTATTCATACTTTTTACATTACTGTAAGAAGAATTCACATTATGATAAATTTGTGTATGTCAAACATTTCCAACCATAACTTTAGACATTTATTTTGAATGAAGTGAGGAAATTTCACATATGTAATCTTTTGCACATGTAAGACCTGGGGGCAGCCAAGTGCTGGGACAGCGCAACTAGCCTCCCGAGACTGAGTGGTGGCCTGCCTATAGTTGACGAGTGTGGCGGAGATAGGGGAATTGGGGTGCATTGACTCAGGGCGTCACAGAAAGTACTAGAAATAGATTATCACAGGTACAGTAAGGCACAGGCGATAATAAAATGTTAAAGTTTTAACACTCATCTCCCCTGCCAATAACAAGTTAGGCTCAGGCTCCCTGCTGAGACCAGAAAACACATGCAAAAAAGCTGTTAACCCACGTGTTTTCACAGTGTTTTTTTATTTTTATGTAGTCCATTAATATGAATGTTTCAGACACGATTGCGCTTTTTGAACACACAGTAAATCCCATTTTTTCCGCTGCTGCACCGTGTCTGTGGAGACTGCTCCCAAACTGCCCCAGTGGAGCCTCGGACTAAAGCTGGCCATACACCTTTAGATCTTTCTGTAAGATATTATTTAGATTTACCAACAACTATGTAGTATAAGGTCCTCTGCGATTGAACACAGGTAGACTTGATGGTTGAGAAAGTCCCTCATATTACATGGTTTTGGCAAAATAGAAGGAGATCTAAAGCAAATCTGATCTGATTGTGCTACTGATCTAGTAAATTAAACAAATTTCTATATTTTAATAACTTCTTTGTGTTCTGAATGCTAGTGCCCTCGAAAGCCCCCCATACACCTTAAAATCTTTCCATACAATTTCTGTACAATCATCTTTTCTTCTACCAAAACCATGTAATATGAGGACATTTCTAAACCTTCCAATTACTATGTATTCTATCAGGGAGGACCCAGCACTACATAGTTGTTGGTAGATCTGATAGAAATTGTATGGAGTGAGTGAAAGGTGTATAGGGGGCTTTAGTGTGATGTAGTTTACCCACAAAAATTCAGAAAAATCCGGAACTTTGAATATATATTATGAGTGTATTTCTTTCTATCATTAACAATGCTAAAAGAGTCAATCCTCCAGCGCATCCACTTAATTCTGTTAGGGCTGCTGGCATCCCTAGATATTGCCACCAAGCAATAGTCTCAATGCCTTTGTGTGTCTACACAAAGGCTTTTGCAAGTAATTATATTTAAATATATTTAAAATTTTATATTGTGGGAAGATTTGTGCTAACTGAATATTTTGCCATCAAAGTCACTTAAAAGCCACATATTTGTTATATTGTTTCATGTTCATGGAGCCTATAAGTGAATAAAAGTAGGCTATAAATTACATTGTTTTGCATGCCATTGCAGAATTTTTGAGAAGTCAACATGTTTTGTATAATGATTGAATTACTTTGTAATATAATTCATTTACATTATTCTGTGAATTGCTTTTACTGCCTTCTTATTTACATTAATTATTCAATTGACAATAATATTCTTGCAGTGCAGGTTACAGCTTCCTACATGTTCCTGTATAAACCCTATGTTGCAATTGAGCATTCAATTAAAAAAAAATAATCCGTAGACTTTTATATCAGCTTTTGTAATCCCCAGGTCTCTCAAATTAATTTCATGTCTAGAAGATATGTTTCCCATTTGGTTAAGATTGATGATACATTTCAGTTTATATGCCATCATCCCATACATAAAATAATTTTATGAGAAAGAAGATTTGGACCCAGATTATCAGAAGCGTCAAAACACCAATAGCCTTTAGGGGACTGTAACTGGCGAAATAATAGAGAAGAAGGAGAGAGAGAGGGGGAGCTTAAAAAGGGACCTATGCCCCTTCAGGAACACTGCACGGATTACTAATAAATTACTAGGTTGACCCACAATGTACAGGTTAGTGACGCCTATCGGTTATCATATACGAGGTATGTAGACTTCAACAGATCATTTCACAAAGATGCTGTTTATTTGATATTATAAGGTTAACTGGTACTTGGTGGTAACCTACTGTGGCTCGCCTCCTTGGGATTGATACTGTTGCACTTCACACTTACATAACACTCATGTAGTCCACACATATTATTACTGGTTGTTGTTCATAATTCTTATTTTGATCTCAGCTTTCTCTTACATAACATCACTTTCTTTATTCAATTTACTATTCACATACTTTTACACCATTAAAGTCATTACTCACTCCTATACTTACACTTAGTAGCAGCCATCACATCTGAAAAAGCATAATAAGTTTTATTGTCAGGAATATAAACTTGCGTCATATTCATGTTACAAGCACCAATCTCCTGTGGTTCTTTCCAACTTTTCTTCTTTTTTCTATCTTTTTCACTTTACCCCCCCCCCCCTTTTTTTTGCTTTTTAATTTTAACTTTTTACTTTTTAATTTATTTATTTTTTTTGGTATTTATATCTAATTTTCTCTTGCTTGTTTTGCATCTTTTAGTTATTGTTTTTTTTACTTTCCTTTTCTCTCTGACTTTCTTTGTCTTCATCTCATCTAATTAAGTGTTCCACTACAGCTCCCCGTTCCCCATGGGAACTGATTGGTCGGGCCTCGTTGACTACAACACCCACCCAGATTCCCGTCAGGGGCAGGGCCACCTCTAACTTGGATTGTCTGTAATGACCTGAGGTATTTTAACTTTATTTCTTCAATAATTAATTCACTACTTTGCTTACTCTGAGACATACCTCCTTTATTTCCAATTTAGCATCTTCAATCCATATGTTCTCCTGAAAAAGTACGAACAAGGACAGAGGCGCACAACCTAGTACAACAAATGGTTAAATAATATGGAATTGAATAAAATGAAACAAAATGAAACAAAACAACAGACAAGAAAAAACAGACCTCACTTCCTGGTTGGGGATGAGATCACTTCCTGCTTACAGATGCTGGGGGGCTTAACAGGAACAATGAGACGCGTTTCGAGCAGAGGCTGTGTAATCAATGCTGAAGGTTGTGCGCAACTATTTATTATCTTTCTCCTGAGGAGAACTTAACATAGGACTGAAGTAACTAAGTCTATATGTTGATTGAAATGTATGAATTTCTTCAATAAAATATCTGATCAGCTGTTTTTAAAATATTGCCGATTGGACATTATTACTTATTATTACTTTGCCAGTTACAGTCCCCTAAGGGTGATTGAGGTGTTGACACTTCTGATAATCTGGTTGCAAAGTTTCATTCTCATAAATTAATTTCATGTCTATTTACTTTATTCTGTAATATTTTAAGTCTGTTTTGTTTGATTAACACAAGTGTTAGAAGGTTGATTCCACTCTCTTATTAAACCAAATAAAATTGATAAAAATACCCAATCCCTGTACTTGCTACTGTGTATAAAAGGTTCAAAAAGTCACAACAAGGAATGCAAAGTGTAAAGAGGTCTATGAGAGTTGGAGAGGGCCATCGAATATCCAGTTTTCCTAGATGACTGTATATCTCATGAAGTCTCTTCCACACAGCACACCTTCTGGCAATGGCACATAATGTGTCTTCCTGGTGAAGCTGGACTGCCTGTGCAACCTGTCCTGAAGAAGGTGTCCCCTCATGTTGCAGTTAGTGACACTGACCATAGTCAAATGCAAAACTACTGAAAAGCAGTCAACAATAGATGAGCAAAAAAGAAATGTCTGTGGCCTCCATTTGAAAAATCATTCCTCTAATTTGGTTCATTGTTGACCCTTCAGTGAGCCTGTTGTTACTTTAATGAACCCATAGGCAACTGACACTGATTTACACCCCGCTCTGATAGCTTCCACTGTGCCAAATACTTTTACAGACCTGATTAAAAAGTGTCTTTAATTTTTCTGAGCAGTGTATAAAAGAAGGTATTACCAGCAACAATTTGTCAGTGTGTATAAAGCTGGTCATACACCTTTAAATCTTTCTGTCAGATATCCTTTAGGTCTACCAACAACTATAAGTTCAGCGTGTTCAAGGTACCATGAATTCTCTTCAGTACCAGGAGATATTGGAAGGAAATGTGATGCAGTCTAAAACCTGAGTCTTGGGAGAAGTTGGACCTTCAACAGGAAAATGATCCCAAGCATACCTCCAAGTCCACTAGAGCATGGTTGCACATTAAAGACTGGAACATTTTGGAGTGGCCATAGCAGTCATTAGACTTAAATCCGATTGAGAACCTCTGGTGGGACTTTAAGAAAGCAGTTGCAGTGCGCAAGCCTAATAATGTGACTGAACTGGAGGCTTTTGCCCATAAGGAATGGACTAAGATACCCGTAGATCGCTGCAAGACACTTGTGTCAAGCTATGCTTCACGTATAAAAGCTGCTATAACTGGAAAACGATGTTGTATTAAGTATTAAGTATGAATGTCACTTGGGGTTTGAATAAAACTGATGATAATGATGTGAGCACAGAAAAGACATTTGTGGTTATTACATTATTAATGTAAAGGTATATTTGTCTGACTTACAAGTGTTTGCTGATTTAATTGTAAACAAGCTGACTGAAATGATCAAAATCAATGTCAAAATGGCCAAAACACTCATTTTCAGTGGGGGTTGAATAATTTTGAACACAACTGTAGGTGTTGGTATGCCAAAAGGTGTTTGTGCCAAAGCTATGTATGTTTATGTACAAACTTACCATAGCAACATTAAGTGGTAAATGCATCTTTTCAAATAACAATTTATTTCTACTGATCAGTCCTGCTTTACAGCCCATTTTTTGTTATATAAAGGGATACATAACATAAAAGTTCATCTGAATTTTTCCTAGCTAAAAAGCAGCTCAAGAATAACAATGTTTTTGGCAGGCCAATATATGTTTAACCACCAATGTACTTAAGTGTACAGATGTTAAAATGCAGATTTCAAAAATGCTAATTTTTTACTAAATTTATGTTGCTGACAAATACCAATGTTTTGTTGTTTTTGCTGGCATACCTCTGCGTATAGCACCATCAGAGGATAGCTGATTTTTTCATATGCTTAACATTGCTTTGTGCTACAATGCATGCAGAATTGCTGGCTAATATCTGGGTGTAGAACTAGAAGAGTGAAGATGGCTGAAATATAGCTATACATACATGCACTGCCAGTTGACTTGAACATCACTAACTGTTTTTCCATTAATCAAACTTAAAGTGGATCTATGGGTATATTTTTTAAGGAATCCTACTGCAAATTTAAATGTTGTTTAGTCTAGGGGCAGAAGAGGAAGAAATGTTATTTTCCCAGTTCTGTGCTCCCAACACTGCCCCTTAATGTTCCAGTAGCAGCAGTGTATAGCTGTGGGATCTCAAGTGCTCAGTACTAATTATCAAATGACTAATGAGCATATTATTTGCAGTTGGGTTGGAGGCTCATTGAGGGTTTGGGGTTAAGCAAAGTTGAACAATTGGAAAAAGCATTTTGATTTGTCGTAAATCACTGCTAAAGTTATGGTATGGTACCCCTTAACTATTCGGTTACAATTCACCCTAGAAATAAAAAACATTAGTAACCACAATGTACCAGCTATAATAGTGGCAATCACCTGTATCAGTAAATCAAGTTAGGCACCAATCATAACAGTACTAATATACTATACAAGTATTATTATGTGCATGTAGTTTACATGTGGTGTTTTAATGCATTTTGCTGTGTGATGTCCATGAATTCACGTGGATGATGCGTTTGTACAGAAGGATGCAGAGTTGCATAAAAAGAGAGTCTGTGACTAATTGCAAACCTTTTAGCACTTTTTACTTCAAGCTTTTACATTTATAAATACCTTGTGGGGTCCCCCTCCTTTTTATAACCAGGCCTCTTTAGTCATTGGACCCAGGAGGAAAATAAATTCAATAAGATAACAGATAGACCAAATGGGAAAGGGGAGGGGGGTTGGCATATGAGCATAGCTGCCTTATTTTGCATAAATACGCTGCAAGGACTTGTGGGAACCTACTCATAATGCTGTGTTTATACACAGACTATGGGAACTGGAGGTGCTTAACATGTTTTAGTTTAGTGGAGACCTCGCCCTGGTCACTACAGTAGAGGGGGCGCCCATCAATGAAGACGGAGAGCTTGGGTCAGGAGCTGCAGCTTGTCCTCCTGACACTAGAGGGGGGCCCATCATAGATAATGTAAAAACCCTTTCATTGGCAAATGCAGATCTCGCTGATCTGGATAGAGAAGAGGAGGACAGCGCAAGGGTCTGTCTCTGGTCACCCCATGATCTGATTTCTGCCAGAAGGAGGGTACAGGTGTCTCCTGAGAGGAACAACCCTCCAGAGAGCCCAGGAGCGGGAAACGGCTGGAGCTGGGTGGAGCATTGGAGGTCCCCCATGGGTGCCCTTAAAGACTGTCTGCTGTTGTGCCTGAGGTTTGGGTACCGAACTGTTTTAACACTCCAACTTGCCACTGCTGCGTTGTAGTGCAGTGTGAAGCCTTTAAGACTGAACAGTTATGAATTGTTGTGCTGTGGCTCAATAAAGGACAAGTTGCACTATACTGGTTCTTTGAATTGTTCCTGGTTCACTACCTGATACCTGCTCATTACATAATTGGTCCCTGTAATTTCGGATGGTATGTGGACAAGAAGGGATGTCTCACATGATTATGACAAAGGAAAAACAATGCTGATTCAGAGAATGGATTAGGGGGCTATGTTTCTTTGCCACCATAGTGGGTTGTTTTAAATTGAAGGACTGCTATCACATCACATTTTTTTTTACACTTTCAAGACATAAGGAGGGTCTTTATTCAAGTGTATTTAAGTAATCATGCATTGTAGGTGTTCTCACTGATGTTCCTACATTAAACATACAAAATAAACTTTTAAGCAAGATATTGAGGGAATTCTTTAGCCACTATATGAGCTATGTGGCTCTTGTAAAAGTAGTCTTTGAGGAAAAGAGTCACTGGTCTGACATGGATGATTAATTGCTGAGATTACTATTTGCCTGGCACTCAAGTGTTATCAAGAGCAAACTTTGTATTCCACCTTCAGGATATAGAGAAAATTAATGTGTTCTGTTTAATCAGCCTAAATGTCATTATCTTTGTTCCTGCATTAGCTTCATCCGACATGTTATGTGCTATTCAAATTTTCTTCTAAAAGTAGTACATTAAGCTGGTACAAACATATGGAAATGTAGCTATGAAGGGTATCACCATATCTGGTTGGGATTAGAAGGATTTGTTTTGGTAGCCTCTTGATCTTGAAGTTGGCATGTCTGAAGTGCAGATACTTAAGCTAGCCATACATGGTTCAATTGACATCAAATCGATCATCAATTCGATCGAA
>CM070032.1:65914123-65933615 GCA_036250615.1 Ptychadena robeensis | reverse complement strand
TGACCATCACCACCAGTGTCCTCCAAACTGACCATCTCCCCCAGTGTCCAACCATGTTGGACACTGGGCGGGTTCGCGCCATCACTAATAGTGTTTAGGGGAAAGGGATCACAGTGCAGTGGTTAGGCTTACTCTTATAAAGGGTTTAAAAAAGTAACTCCAGTGAAAATAAATCCTGGTGTGTACCTGGGTGGGAAGGCCCGGGACTCTGCAACAAGACTAAACAAAATGTTAACTATGGTTGTTTCTTTCTATCCTTGAACTCCTTACGGGAATACACCTGTCACCACAATACATGATATGGGAAAATATCTCTTGGAATCATCTGCAATCTATTAGTGTGCCAGCACGATCAGACAGGGTTCTCAACTCCTGTGTCATAACCTGTACCAGTGTTTTATCTTGTGTTGCATCTTAACACTAATTTAATATACAGTGCTGCGTAATATGTTGCCACTATATAAATAAAAGCAAATAATAATAAGCTTCATATATATTAACTGTATTTTATGGACTATAAGACGCACTGGACCATAAGACGCACCAAGCCCAAAAAACACGGTATTTAGGGTTTAAAAAAAAGTTTCCAAGTACCATTCACAGCTACCCATTTTATCATAGGTCGGTGAGCATTTCTATGTGCACAAGATTGATATGCATTTGGCAACGTACATTGTAATGGATAGATGTGTACAGAGCCTCAATATAACTTATCTGTAACAATGTAGCCATGAATGCAAGCAAAGGTCGTCTGTGCAGCCTTTATTCTCTTCTTTTTTTTCCCCATAATTATTCTCTTCTGTTCCTTGTTAGCCTTTCTTGGTTGAGTCACTGCTTTACAAATGTTGACAGGCAAGGCTTATCTTAATACAACTGGATCTTTACAAGAGTAGAACATTACAGCACTATTGGAAGCTGCTTCATATTTGTAAGGAAATCGCTATTTTCCATTTACTCTCTTAAAAGTATTGAACCAAAAGGAGCCATCAGCTTCTTCTTGTCTTTCATCCTCAGTGACCTCGCTAGTTTTATATTTCTATATGTCCTCTATTTAGTACCAGCTTCTAAACATGTGCTGCACTAAAGCTGTAATATTCCTTTTTCTTCATTACCAATCTTGTTTGGATTTGATTACTGAGACAGTTCTCTAAAGAGAACTACCACTCTTCTGGATATAAAACAAATGAACAACCCTGAAAGTGCACTGGAGATGATTATAGCCATTCAAGCTTGAAACATTACTTATTATTATAAATCAGTTACAAGTCCCCCTCTCTCTCAAAGTCACCCCGTGGATTGCATGGTATCATAGGATGCACTCAGCGTATCAGTATCGTGCTCAGTTTGTAAATGCTGCCTTTTAATACAACCTATCACAAAGATATAATCATTTATATTTAGCAATGTGTTTACTTTCATTTCTAATCATGAAATTATTCATTTAAAAGTTTAGACTATGCTGGTCAACTGCTGTGGGATATGTTTTGCATAAATACAAACTGTTAATCAGAATACAAATACATAATGAGAATGAACATGAAATCTCACATTACAGAGTGATTCATTTTTTTCTGAGGGCAAGTTTCTACGCTATTAGGATTGGTTGATGCTGGAGAAATACTAAAGCTCACAGTGTGCATTAAAAAGCTGTAGAAAGATACCACCTCATTTACTAACTTTGTCGCGTCTCCACAATCCTCTGCATACATCCTAACTACTGTCACTGTAGTTCCTCAGTTATTTTCATTCAGTAGATATTAGTTGAGATGGTCAAATGTTTTTGACTAGCTGATCTGTGAGTTCATTTCAAAGCCTATAAACATGGCATCATCACCATATTTACTGATGATATAGAGAAGGTTTTTGGGAACATTCTATAACAATAAATATTGTTCTAGCACAAAGATTTTGTCCAAAAAAGATGTTTTACCTTTTTTCAACTGATTTATGCAAATACTACATGCAAAAATTTTCTTTTTTTGTAGTATTCCCCCAACCATTCTCTACATCTCCAGAAATGTTAGTCATGATGTTCATCATGTTCATGTTCAGAGGCTTTACAATTAACTCACAAAATCAGCTAGTCAAAATAAAAAAAAATATCTCTAGATATCAGTTGTAGTTATGGAGGCACATCATATACTATATTGCAATACATATTGTGCATTCTACTATTACAAACACATGAGCTTTAATGACATCCAATTCTAAATCCATAGGTTTTGATATGGAGTTGGCCAAACGTTTACCGCTATGAAAGCTTCAACTCATGGGGGGGGGGGGGCTTACCACAAATTCTAAATAGTCGCAAGTTTAAGTGCTAGTGATGGATGACAAGGCTTGGCTTACAATCTCAGCTCATCCTTAATCTATTCTTACCAAGTTGTGGGCATGAAGAATTCAAAAATAAATTGGTATCCCGAACCATTCACATTTTATTTTTCTGAAAGGGGTAAAGTCTAAACCTTAAAAACAGCTCCAAACTACAATCCCCCTAACCTCACAAGCACACTTTAACTTGGCTCAATTCTGTCCCTCACATATTGTTTCTCAGTAATACACCAAACTTGGTTTCCCAGACAGACATCCATTATTCATTACTCCACAGAACACATCTCCCCTGCTCTAAAGTAGCTGTATGCTTTAAGCTAGCCACACATGGTTCAATTGACTGTACAATCAATGTAATTCGATCAATTTTTTTAGTCGGTCGATTGAAAATTGATCCATGTCCACCTGGTCCGATCGTTGAAATTCGATTTTAATTGTCAGTTTGCTCGATCGAAATTTGATCGGACCAGTTGGAAAATTTTGATTGATTGTCCCCACATTGTGTCTCATTTTTTGTACTGTAGTTTGACCTGTCCAATTGAGATTCGATTCAATCAATGAGCATACTGTAACTTCTGGGAAGAGGGAGGAGGAAAATGCAATACAGTCATTTAAACCATGCAAGCATGCATTGTAATGGCTTGTGTGTCTGGTCACTGACACACAAGCATGCAAATGCGATCTCTCTCATGCAAATGCGATCTCTCTCTGAATACATCTCCTGATGTAATCTGTGTCCCCCAGTGTCCTTTTGCCACGATTATAATGTACTGGATTAAAATGCATAGATATGACCTATGGGTTTTTGATCACTCTGTGACCATCATTGGTCACTTTTTGATCACTCTGTGAACATCAATGGTCCCTTTTTGATCACTCTGTGACAATCGCTTTTTGATTACTCTACGTTTAAAAACGATTAAATTCAATCGAAGTCGGGCTTTGATTGCATACTCAATGTGGTGTGTACTTCGATTCAATTACAATCGACATACGTTTTAATGATCGAAAACTTCGATCGAATTGATGATCGATTTGATGTCAATTGAACCATGTATGGCTAGCTTTACACTACTACTTCTGACTGTTTGCATTGCACTTGGTGATATAACTCTTAGGTTCAGCAGCTTGGTGATCTATTCATTGTTCTTGAGATAATCTGATGCAAATTGCTTTACAGAAATTTTATGAATGGACTTATTGAACCCACATTGCAGTGCTCTGCTTGTTCACAAAAGCAAGGTTAGCTAAATACATATGATTTATAAATAAATAATAGTGTCAACATGGATAGAAAGTTACTCAAACAACCTACATACATAAACCTTTATAAATTAGAAGTTTAAAATAAATTATCATTGGGCACAAGAGAGTTGGCTGGACAGAGATGATGTGAGACAGTTCTCTCTTGCAGATTTATAAACCAGCACTAAATTATGTTTGTCTTAGCAATGTTTTTGTTTTTTTGCTGTAACTCTGTAAGGCTGAGTTTCCACTTGAGCGGAAGCCCGCGGCGCGGCTGCCGCCGCTAAGGACCGCTGCCGCTAAGAACCGCATCTCATGCGGTTTCTAGCGGCGGCCATTCATCCCTATGGCCGCGGTCAGTGCTGGGCGGCCGCGGAATTGCGCGGACGGCCGCCTAAAAACTCGGTCGACCGAGTTTTTAGGCGGCCGTCCGCGCGATTCCGCGGACAGGGGACCAGCGCCATTGAAGTGAGTGGGCGCGGATGCAGCCGCGCCGCGGGCTTCCGCTTCTAGTGGAAACAAGCCCTAACTCGGCCTTTCAAACTCCTCTCCTTACAGTTAAAACTGAGACTTGGAAATATGACCACTGTTAAGTTGTGCTTGAAGCTGTGGCCATGAGAGATGCCTATCAAGTTGTTAACTCTCAGAAACTTGTCTTTTGATGCTGTTGTGGCTCTTGGTCTGCCAGATCCCCTCCTGCCAGAGTTTCCCTAGTTCATGAATGCCTTTTGATGGTAAAGAAGCTGATACAGATAGACACCTTGACTTTCTTTGCGTTGTAGAAAAGACATACATTTTTATTATGGTATGGTCTGTCTTTCTTACATTACAGTTCTTAACCTCATTTCTTTTTTAATTTTTGTATAATTTGAAAAGTACAATATTTTCAAATTTTGGGTAACCTCCACTTTTTTTTATCTCTGTCAGTTCACAACTTTAACATAACAATTAGTATTATTCTAGCACATGAATTTTGTCCAAAAGGTCCAGAGGCTTTAAAATAAACACAAAGTCAGCTAGTCAAAATAAAAAAAGCAATCTCTTGATATCAGTTCTAGTCATGGGGGCACATCATATACTATATATAAAATATTACAAACACATGAGCTTTAATGGCATGCAATTCTAAATCCAGGAATTGGCCAACTGTTATGGCCTAATTTTTTCCCCTAAAAAAATATATTTTTGTATAATTCTGATCTAATGTACAATGTAAATGTAAAATATATGTTTTGGGTAACCTCAACTTTTTTTTTACCTCTGTCAGTTCACAACTTGTAGCATTTCAAACTACTCATTGGACTCAAACTACTTAACAAAATGGAGAAATTGGGCTGTTCTAAAATGTTAACTAATAAGGTACATATCTCTCTGCTTATTTATGAGACACATTTCTGGCATTCCTTTAAACAAGTAATCAATACATTGATCAGTCAGTTGCTCAGCTTGTGCCACCTGTGCAGCTGATCAATTGCTTCATTACACAAGAAAAAAGCATGCATGTTTAATGATACGTGTTCTTTAATAAGACACCCTGCTGTGAAAGATAGGAGAACATAGCTGATGATGCTACATGACTACATTATCTTATCCTCATTGCATCTATGATGACAGCACACACTGTACAGAAAACTGTAGACCTTTTTTTTATTCAATCTGTTGACTTTGTGAGTTAATTGTAAAGCCACTGGACATAGCATCAACACCACAATTGCTGGAGTTGTAGAGAATGGTTATGGGAACATTAAAAAAGAAAAAGTTTTGCTCTTTTTAACTTAACTTAAAAAACAAGAACAATATATTTTTGCAATCATTCTACAACCTTTCTTTACATCTCTAATTTGTGTCATGATACCATGTTTTGGAGCTTTGCAGCTGGTCCATCTCAGGTGGTCATTCAGGCCAGTTCTAAGAAATGCATGTGAATGGATGTAATCCATTATATGCAACAGAAGGAGGAAGTGTCTTGGCTGCTTGAAAATGACTAACTTTTTGCTTGACCCCTCTAGATGGCTTGCTTGGACTCTGACCTCTGCTTTATACCTAACCATTCTCTTTCTGCTGCCTGCACTGATCCTGCTTGAACCTGACTACCCTCCTGCCTCATTGTTAGTAATCACCCGATTTCTTTTGTCTGGAGTCTCTTGGCCCTTTGGCAATCTCTGTTCACAGACGTCATTCTTTGCTCGAAGTCCTGGGGGCAACCGAGGCTGAGTGGGGTCTTGTCTATAGAGTGGAGTTTGGGGGATCATTACCTGGGCTGCATTGGCATAAGCCCAGGGCAATACAATAAAAATTTTAATTGGACAACACTGAAGATATAACACCTATAAATAAATAAAAATAAAATGTAAAGTACTCAATGTACAGCTTGTATAAGTGTAAATGTGCTATTCCCTCAAAATAGCTCAACAAATAGCAATTAACCTTAAGCAACAAAAGTGACACCCCTAAGAACATTTTCAAAGTTTCAAAATGTTGTGAGGCCGCCATTATGTTCCATCACCATCTTAACTCTCTTGGGCATGAAGTTCACAAGAGCTTTACAGGTTGTCACTGAAATCCACTTCCCAATGAAAACATTTTGGAGCTTGTGGTTATTAGAAACTGGTACTGGACTGTAGGCAAGACACACTTGTCTTTGTACTCTTCACCTAGTTGCTGTTTTATTTTAAGTTTATCTTGGTCTCATCAGACATCATGACATGGTTCCAGTAATCTATGTCCTTAGTTTCCTTGTCTTCGACAAACTGAGGCTTTTTTGAGCATCATCATCTTGATGCAGTGTGCAGTCTGAGCACTGACAGGCTGATCCCCCACCCCACCCCTTCAACCTCTGCAACAATGCGGGCAACACTCATATATCTATCTCCAATAGCCAACCTCTGGATTTGGCTCTAAGCACATGCATTCAATTTCTTTGGTTGACCATGTGGGGGCTTGTTCTGAGTGGAACCTGTCCTATTAAACTGCTGTATGGTCATAGCTACCCTCATATGGGATGCTTTGAATGGTGCTTTCCCGTGTTATATCAAAACTATGCAATACTGTAACACCTATGCATTTGTAGCTACATTAATTCCTGTTAACACACTTCTATACGCTATACTTCTACATGCTGTGCCCTTGTATAACCAAAATGTGATAGTCCTTTATAAGGTCGGAATTCCCTAGTGCCCACAGAACATATTGGCAAACAATAGAAAAATTCAGAAATAGCATAAATCCTTACATAGGAATTGTCAATTATACGTCTTCCACCATTCTTCAAGGCGAAAACTCTGTAACCACAAAATGGTTTTAAACAGATGAGAAAGACTTATTATTACTAAGAAACTATTCTTTCCAACAAGCTTTTTCCCTACAGCTGTGCTCTTTACAGCAATAATAATGCAGGGCCGTAAGAAAAGAACTACTTAACCTCCAAACAATGCTTTCTACAAATATATGGTAGTTGTTGGATTATCATACAGGAGGTAAATCTAATGATATTTCAATAAATTCTGCCTTGGTTTAGAGCCAGGGAGCAGAACAAAGGATGAACGAATGTTGAAATCACTAAAATAGTTATTATTGCTCCAAGTAATATCAGTGTTTGTGTTACATACAGTAAAATATGTGCTCTCCAATGGAGAATGACTTTCTTTGAGTTAAGAAAATATAAATAAAGAAGCTGTGCTGATTTAAACCAGCCACATGTGCTGATATCTTTTTGAATACAGCCGTTTTACAGCTGTTTTTTTATGGAACAAATACAGTCTAGAGCAAAAAAAGTCCACAGAAATAGTTATATTTTAATAAGTAATATAAATGATCAAAACAATTGATCTTGGATTTACAGTATATATCAGACATGTTGATCATTTGGGCTATTTCACAGTATTTACCACAGCATGCCATCATTGTTGTTTTGTGCTGTGCATTGACCAGTGCCAATGCAATTGTGGCTGCACTAGTGCTTGTGTTTTTGATACTAGTGTACTGGAACTATAAAAAACATCCACACTGCATACATCAGGGCATTATAATAAGATACAGCGCAGTGTATGGCAGTGTATATGGTAACATGAGTTTCCTCTGGGTTTCCATAGTGCAAAGCGTGTGTAGTTTGGAAGAGCCTATTAACAAACCAGGAGGTGCCGTACGGCACTACGTGGAAGTCACACATCTGTGCACTTTACTGCCATTCATCCATGTGGTGGCCATACATGGTTCGATATTTTCGTTCGATTAATGCAAAATGATGGATTTTTCAATTGATCGAATTAAAAACAAGAACTGAACAACTTGTTTGATCAATCAAAAGTCATCGAAAATTAAACAAAAAATTGATTGTAAGGTGACCGTACATGTTGGTAAATTTTGATTGATCTGTTAAAAATCTAATTGATATCAAACGTATCATAATGTTATTCTATAATTTTTTTTGAACATTAGCATTCTGTTTTAATGTGTAGAGTTGGCTTAAGCACATGATCGCGCTCATATTAAGTTCATTCATATTATGTTCGTACGTATTATGTTTGTTCAGATACTGAATAACCTGAAGTCTACACCCCTACACCACAGCACTTCCAATCGAAAAAAAATTCAACGATAGTTCTTTCAAGTACATAGGATCGAGGTTACTTTCGACATTGTGTTTGGTCAAATGAAAATCGAGTGTATACATTCAATATAGGTATGATTGATATTCGATCATACTATCGAACATTCTGATCGAATCGATGGTTGATTGTGCAAAAATCTATACACGAGTGGCTAGTTTAAATGTCACCCAACCTGTGACCTCAAAGTTTTAGTCCACTTTCCATCTCATCACATTTTCCATCCCTTCTTCATTGCTTTTGTTGCTCAGGGTCATGCATTTGATATTGTTTGTATGTCTATGCAAAGATGACATGTTTTCCAACATTTCTCAGTCTGGAATTTTCAGAAATTTAAAGACAGACAAGTGAGTTGTTAATAAGTATTTATGTTAAAGTAAGCAATAGATTTTAGCGATAGAGACTAGCAATTCATTGATTTTTATTGCTCTTTACCTTTAAGTACTTTTTATATTATATGCCTTTTTGAATTAAAAAAAAGATTTAGACAGGAGCTAGAGTAACTCAGCTCAGGACTGAATAGTTGGACATATAGAACTACTTGTTATATGTACTGACAGTCTTGTTTGTAATTCTATACAACTGCAGGAATACTCGTTCTAGTAAAGATATCATGATAGGCTCAACTCTCAGTTCTGTGTTCTCCTTGGCATATTGGTAAACAAGACATGACCCATTCATAGCTCCTCTCTTCCTTAGTATTACAGTATGTAGGAGTACAAGAGGCTGAAATCCAGTAACATTTTGGTTGCATTTAAAATAAATTTTTATTATACAATCCATAATTGTAATCATTTTTGTTTTTATATGTCCTGAAAATTCAGCCTTAGTATGCAGATCGTTGCTTTCATTTATTAATAATCACAAGAAAAATTGTGGTTATAATGTAACTTACTTGAAACTAAACCCTAATTTGTTCTTTTAAAAAATTAAAGTGAGAATTTGAGTAAAGAAATAATGGCAATACAAGTTTTTTAAGGATGAACTTTAGGCTAAAAACATTATCAAGCCTTGGACCGGGCCACCCACTAGTGTTGAGCGGCATAGACAATATTTGAATTCGCGATATTTCGCAAATAATTCTACTAATATTCGTGCCACTGCAATTACCTTCAAAATGAATTCTATTAATTTTTTCGCATTGCGAATATATATTCGCAATCCATGCCCATAAGCATCCCAATGGCGAATATCGTGAATATTTGAAATTGCGAATATCCACCGACATATTCACGAAATTTGCCAATTCTCAAATAGCCGATATTAGCCGAATATATTTGGAATTCGGATATTCAAGCTCAACACTAACACCCACCCCATTGCAAAGATTAAGTGTTTATGTCTGTCTAGGGAGTCTACAAGACCTGTTACACACTTAACCTCCGTAGCGCACTGCTGAGGTACAGATTTCTGTACCAAAAGCGCACCATAGACTTTAATGGAAAAAAAGTTTTTTACATTGTAGGTCTGTAATTTCCTTAAGTATGTCCATACAGGAGTCTGGTAGACACCCTGAATATAATAACATGTTCAGATGCTTTGTGAATAACTCACAATATCAGATAATGAAGATTGCAATAATCCACTTTATCAGGTAAATTAGCACTGCAACCACTGGCTGGTGCTGCAGATGTGCCAGGTTACATAGGAGAGCATGGGGGGGGGGAGTGATCTGTTCTCCTGCAGCTGCCTCATTAGATCCGAGACATATGGATCAGTGAGTTTGCTCTCCTTTGATCATTGCCTGACGAACCCAGCTTGTCTACTGCTGTTCTGACAGGTCAGAGCTGGATGAGCTGGGACCGTCAGAAACGGCAGGGGGGTTAAACATGCATTCTCATGCTCCTTTGCAAGAAACTTTTTCTAGCACTTAGAATAGCAGTCAAAGGTCAATTGCATCATCCTTCCACAATGCAAACCTCTGGCTCGTTGTTGCAGAGGAAAAACACAGAGGACCCATCCACCACCCAGGGCACCAGGAGAAAGGGAACACAGGATTAAGTGAGTAGAGACAATGAATAAAAAGGATAATATACATGTAACATTGATGCATTGCTGAATTGCTGCAGTTCCAACGGTCCTCAATATTGATGGCCAAACATCAGCTGCAGCTGTTTGCAAACAGGCAAATCGAACTTTTGCAAATCCCCGCCGTTTGCATGTTTGTGGCGAACCTCCATTGACTTTAAGGTTTGACCAATACCAATAAGAAAGTGTCAAAATGGTGCACCGGGACAGTGTCATGCCAGATGGGATTTAAAGGCTAAACTTCCTCCAAAAAACACAGATTTTTAAAAATGCTGTCATTTTTTTCTTGTCTAATGGCCAGAAATCACATCTAGATTACAAATTTTGCCACAAGTTAGCTGGCGTGGGCTGCTAGCTTTAGCTTTAGTCAGATCTCTCTGCAATGTCCTGCTTTTCTTGGGTGTCCTCCAAGAATGAAAAATGTTTTCTTGGTTTTACTGTCCCATCTAACTGTCCGCTGGATGAACTTTCCGCCTGGGGCCATCACTAGTCCTCAAACAGGAATAAGTGTTTAATTTGAGTCTGTATAGAACTCTGTCTATGCACATGAGGAACAATCATTCTACATTTAAAGGGAGGATTTATAGAGTTAAAGGACATTTCTTAAAATGTCTACTCAACTGCTCCCCTCATCTTACCTATGTTAAGCATAAGAAGAACAACTACATTGTTCTTACAGCGATTATTCCAGAGAACATGCATAGTATATCAATAAAATATATGATCAACATGATTAGGTCCTGAATTTATGTTATATCTTTTATTCTGACATTACTATAGACATACTTTTATTTACACCTGTAATGATAACCACTAGTGATGGCGCGAACCCTCCCTGGGGTGTCCGCGAACAGGGCGGGTCGAACTTCAAAGATGTTCGCCGTCCGCTCTGTTCGCGGACATATTCAAATTCCCCGCCTCTAGGCGGGGAATTTGAAACGGAGAAACCGGATGTGACGTCAGTGATGTCACATCCGGTCCGTGGACCGCAACCTGGAACGCATAGTTCCTGGTTACGGCCGCAGGATGTGACGTCACTGACGTCACATCCGGTTTTTCCGCCGGTCTTCTCACTACAAGACCGGCTTCTGTAGTGAAAAGATTCTTCCTCCGGCAGGATTACACAGGTTGTGATCCTGCCGGAGGAAGAATTTAGACCTTCTTCTGGCCGGCGAACAGTACGGGTCGAACACCCGTACTGTCCGCCGGCGAGGCGAACGGCGAACATGCCGTGTTCGCGGCCGAACTGTTCTCCGGCGAACAGTTCGGCCCATCTCTAATAACCACCTTATTATTTTCCCGTGTTCCTCCCCGTTCTCCTGATGTTATCAGATCCATCCGCTCCCACAGTCTATTGATTGTATTTTGATCCACCAACAAATACTAAGATGATCACATATACTGCTCACCTTGTTATGGTGGGTGGATATATGTTTTTATTTATCTGGATTATATGAAAATGTTGAGTGTGATATACAGTGGTATTTTCTGACCACCGTCTATCTACACTATATATCGCGTTTGCATAAGAAAACCCCCCTGAAGAAGCGGTTATCCACGAAACGCGTTGGAATGATGCAAAATTATTCCTATATTGTTGTGTGATCTTAAAATTTGTATATATGGATGTTTTAATCTTTTCATCTGTAACTTATATCTGTATGTAAATAAATCTGAATGTTTTTGCAACCTTTTGCCATTAAAGTCCCCCATTGCCCTCTTTATGGAAAACATTGTTTTCTTTTGTATATTCAATATTTTGGGATGTTGGAAAATCTTAATATAAATGAATAGGTGGATTATAATATATATCAATAAAATATACCTGCAAGACAATAGACAGACACACTGTTGTTGTCCTCATTACTCGTGAGCTCTATGACTTCCCTCTTTGCCCCAGTCATTGTGGAAATAAATTTCATGAACGTTTTGACCAAATTGCTGAGCTTCAACTACATGGCTTTGGAGGTGACCTGAATGTTTTCAGAGTGAAGAAGCATTTCAGCAGTAGGATTAAAATGTGTATATGGGATCTGGAGAGGTGTATATTCTGTTTTTAAAAAAAAAACAAACATGGTAGGATCAACAGCCTACCTACTGTATATAAAAAGCTAACATTCGTTAAAGGATGGCCAAAAATGCAATGTATAGATAATATGAAACACAAAACAATATAAACTAATTGAAAATATTATGAATAATAACACTGCAGTATGGTGATATGATCTTAGATGTGTGCTCTACTTGTTTTTAATATAAAGTTTACTCTAAAAACAACTATATATTTATGTAACCACAGCATTATTATCTGTAGAACTTAACACGATAGTCTATACTGGAACAATCTGTGAGTGCAGATTGCTACATGACCTTGAGGAACACCTATACACATAATCTATTATCACCTGAGATGATCAGTCATGATCAGGAATGTTCATCTATCGTCTGTGTAAGACTTATTACATTACATAGGTTATTAGACACTGAGAATGCAATAACCTTCACTGCATTCTGTAATGTTTACATAATTTTTAATGGTATATCAATAGGAAGCAACTTCAGGTAAAATTTTAAGCTTTAGTGGCTGCACCATGCTTTGGCTGATCTTCTAGGCCTAATGATGACAGACAAAGAATTCTTTTGATCTCTGATTCTTTTGTCACAGTCCAGTCCTCACTAGTGTTTTATTGCGAACCTTTATTGCAAATATCTACACTTTGAGAATTTCCAAAGATCTTGAATAGAATAGTTCCTGGTTTCGATACCCGGACGTGACATCACTTGATGGATGTCACTTCCGGTTTACGCCAGTTTTCTTTCACTGGAGACTGGCTTCTCTACCAATGATTCTGATCCGGCAAGCGGAAGAATAGTCACCTTCTTCCTGCTGGTGATCAGGGCAGCTGTACTATTTGCTGGGGGGAGAAAAGAGAACATGTTATGTTCGTGGCCGAACTGTCCGCCTTGTGTTAACAAGCAGTTGACCCTGGCAGTAGCGTGTGGGACCCACTGTAAAGCTAGACATACACCTATCAACTTTTGCCCAATCAATTTTAGATTCAACTGACTGTTGACGGTCAGTCTAATATTAATTGTGTACTGCTCCACAGTGTACCGCTGCACATTGTAACACCGCACAGTGTAACACCTCACAGTGTGATTGGTCTCAAACCGATCTATCCTTTTACAATGCTCCGTGTGCACCTTAGTACCATTGGATAAAAATCCATCCAAATACTTATTAGATACATGAATTATCAACTAGAAATTTGCCAACATGTCCAAACACAGCTTGGTCGATTTTCTGTTTGATTTCAATCACTTTTGGAGGATCGATTCTGCTTAAAAGGAATACATTTTTAAAAGATGACTTAAACAATTGATTTTAGTCGATCCAATGAAAAAAATTTAATTGTGTATGGACCTCTTAAGAGTTAATTAAAAAGAAACCTGGAGTGCATCTTTAACTTTTATAGTCCTTCTGGGTAAGAATTAATGGTATTGTTATAGGTAGATGCATAATATGTGAAGTAGCTTTGGCTAATCATTATTTTAATATTATATTGCTCCTGCTTTCTTAGTTAAATTAAAAAATAATACTTTCTTTTTCAGTGGAAACATTTCTTACAAGAGTAAGTGATCCCTCTAGTCACAGGGGACATAGAACTGGAAATCTAACAAAAAAATGGCTTTGTAAATGCTTAACAGCTAATGAATACATTGCATCAAAATTATGTTTCATTGAAATTCAAGTATGTAAAGACACTTGCTGAAAAAATTCCCAGGGAGTAGGTTCACCTGCATTTGCTTAGACTAATAATTCTACGCTAATGTATTTTTTTTTTTACTGTATAGGGAAGTGCTCGTTATTAGAGAAAGATGAAATAATATTGCTGAAATTGCTTCTTTTAAAGGCTCTTTTGACAGCCTTTATATGGGATTCAAATCACAGATGATAGCTTTATGTCTCCTGTCCAGGGGATTTATTAAGAGAAATGATAACCATGCTGAATAATAGAACAATTCTTTATGTTCTGATTTCAATGGCCCCTTATGTTCTCCCTAAGCATGTATGTCATAATATGTCTTTTAAAAGAAGGCTGGAAAAGTTACAACGGCAAAGCATTTTCATAGTCGTTAATGTTGTCAACAAGCTATCAATACTCCCTTCAAACACTAAATACAATTTAAATGCAATCTGTAATTTAAATAATATTTATTTACTTTACTTTATATAGAGCCAACATATGGCATAATTTGTTATAGAGCACATAAAACAATTTACCATGAAAATACATATTTTCATGAAATATTAATGCCATTGATGATGGTAACCCCGATAGGACATTCAAAATCTAAATTGCTGTACAGAAGAGTTCCAAAAAGTTGGTTTTCCACACAGATTGTTGGTACTCATCCACGGCAGTACCCATTGTGTAGTATGGAGACATGAAGCCAGAAAAATGCTGTTAGTTAGTAGCATGCTCATACATGAGCTCATTATGACATTAAGGTTAGTTATAATAGGCATAAATGCATATGAACAGACGTAAAACACTTATGAACCTTTTTTCCAGTCAGTTTCATAATTTTATTTTTCAGCACCGGCTGTCTAGAAAACTCAAGTTTGTGCTATTCTGGCTAGATTACTTTTGGTGATTTTCAATGTGAATTCTCTATAATAAGTAGAAATTGGCGTGAAACCCATAAAGTGTTTTGTCAAAGTCCTGAAGAATTTAACTAGCTACTTTATTTGAAATGTTTTCTGTGAACAAAAAATATGTTTTACAATAATTAGTTAATAAAGTTAATAATCCTATTCCATACAGACAAATAGATGAAGAGAAGGTACTGTATGTAGCCCACAACCAATGGCATCACCTTATTTATAAGTTTATCTTTCACAACTGCCTTCCCATGCAACCTATTTCTATTTTCTCTTCCATCACCTGCAAGTTCTTGGATGCGGTTTGATCCTCTGTCATCCCCTAAAATGTGGGCATATGGTCTTACATTGTATGTGAGGACTCCAAAAACCCTCCAGCCCTAAATTAAAGAACTGCAGCCCCTGGGAAAATTAGATAAGAGGTGAATTAAAGTATTATCTACATATAACTAAACAACAAGGATTTAAACCTTGCAGTGGGGCTAGACCCCTACAAAGAGTACAGTTGAGCTTAACTACAATAAACATTTTTTTTTTATTAAACCACATTACTATTTTAATTGAGTTGTTTCCAACCTGGTTGTCGAACAACCATTTCATAGGGGTCGCTAGGTTCCCTACAAGAGCATCAGGGTGGAAGGTAAGCAGGGAGAGTAATGCCTCCTCCCCCTTAACTTAGGAGGGAGGGGACATTACTGTTCCTCCTATCTTCCCATCCCGTACATCATCATCACAAGTGGGGTGGTTTGAAAAATAGGAGGGGGACATTGTACTTACCTGCTCATGGTATTTGGAATGCCAAAATGACTCCACACCGGAACGTTTGTACTTCAAATACAAGAAGTGTCCTTTTGGAATGTCAGTTCTGGGTATCTTAAAAGGTTGAGAACCACTGTTCTAATTCATAGCATATCGTAGTATGCAGTGTATTTTCCAGCTGCCCCCTCTATGTCCCAAGTGATTTTATTTCTTTTAATACTAAATAAAAAATTTTGGCTGCAAAAGGTATTTTTACAAAACTCTACAAGTATGATGGTCTTCTTTCTTTTTAGGGCATGCACATCTTTAATAATAAAAATCAAAACACTGCAATTTTCTCTTTTACAATGTAGAGTTTCACAGAGCCCATCTTATGAATGGGAAAAGTCTACTGTGTTTAGCTGTAAGTGTCTTTCCTACTGCTGAAGATCTATTCACAGACTGACACACACACATCTTATTAAATGGAATGGAGAACATTGTAGAAGAATATGCAAAATATAAAGAGTAGTATTTGAAAAGATTTTTAATTAAGAAACTTTGCTGCTGGAAGCACTTCACAAAACCTGATGTTATACTATTGGCCTCTTAGGAGGTGTTAGAAATGTATAATGTAACACTAGTAGTACAAAATGTTCTTTCAATTTCAATATGCAACAAATTGAAAATCTGCACTCCTTTCAGAAATATACAGATTATCAGCATGAATATTATGCCTTGGATTTATAATAATATCCTTGCAACATATAAAACATTCAGCATAGGTATTTGTCTGCAAATTTCCTTCAAGTTGCTTTTAATTTTGTATATTTGTTTTCATTTATCTCTTGATAATTTAAATATTGAAAAATTATGTCTTTGCGAATGCAACTTTTCATTTATTCCCTCCCCAAGGCAGTTACATTTGTCCTGTATACAGGTGGTTGCTCAGCTTAGGCACAGCACTCTTCAGTTATACCATATATTTTAGTATTTAAGCAAGAGACACACCTGCCTCTTCATGTCCTCTATGTGTTGTATAAAATATTATTTTTCAATGAGATCATAAATTCAATAGGTTTTTTAAATCTAAACAATAAAACACAATCCTGAACCCAGTATAATATCCATAAAAACCCTTGAACATTGATGTACCTTTTATGTCTGGCTTCTCCCTGTGACACATTGTGCCCACCAGCTGGGCTTGCCCTTGGCACTGGATATCCTCTACAGATTGAATAGTGTGGATATGTTCTGAAGTACAGTGTACTGAATGGAATGTAGTGGAATAATAAAAGTACAATAACATAGCATATACCGTATTTTCCGGCGTATAAGATGACTTTTCCAGTTAAAATATAGAGTTTGGGATATACTCACCATATAAGACTTCCAACTCTTCCAACGCACGCCATATAACATTTTGGATGTGGAGCTAGGGCCTTGCATATGCCTACTCTGACTTACAACCCCCAGATCTTCAACCCTCTTAGAAGTCCAATTTTTTTGGGATTAGTAATTAATATTCCCAATTTGACACCCTCATCTGCAACCTTCCATGTAGTTATTCATGGTACATAAATTGTATACAGTTAACAATAAAAACTACAATATTGTTGGCAATCTAAAAAAAATTACTTTTACAGTTTTGTATAAATTATAAAGTGAAGTTTTTGTACAGATATTTAATGTGTTCTAGCTTTTATCTTAATCTCCCTGTAATACCAATTTCAGCCACAATGTCACTAGTGAGCACTTGCCGTCAAAGTAGCAGCACATAATTGGCTTCTTTCACACACATCAGGGAGGGAGGGGCCCGAGAGGCATGCTACAATCTCTCTCCTCTCTGCCTGTGATTCTAATACGCGGAGGATGCTGTCAGCCAGCGCACAGTGCAGGGAGCACAGGTCCAGGCAGCAGACCTCCGGGCACCTGTCGTATAAGATGACCCCAGACTTTTGAGATGACTTTGAGAAAGTCAGCAAAAAAAGAAAAAGTACAGCATTGCTTTCAGACAGCGGCAGAGTAAAAAAGAGAGTAAAAAAGGCAGGAAAGAAAAGCAGTGTGGAAAAAGTAATGTAGAACGTTTCATAGAGACCAGGGGTGTCAAGCTCTGGTCCACATTTTTATTTAAGAAACTAATGCCACAGATGCGTCTTTTTTTTTTTTTTACATTTGAGGTAACGTGTTATAGCATTACACGTTGCTTATTCCATATTTAATGTTTAAGCAAAATGTAAGTTTGTTATATGAAAATGGTTATTGTTATATGTCTTGAGAAGGAACAACTTCCACAATTGTGTGTTTTTAATAAATGTCATAATTGGCCCTTGACTTCAAGTTATTAAATATCCTCAACTATTTTGACACCCCCGATATAGACAAAGGTGTGGTGTAGGAAATGTACAGCACAGCATACATAATAGAGCAGTGTGCACTAGGGCAAGCACAGCAATAGAGCACACAGTGTAGTCTGGAAAAGAATAATGAATGTACATTGCAACATACAGTGTGGAACAGAAGGAGGCATTGTGAGTTAACCTCCCTAGTGCACTGCTGAGGTCCAGATTTTTGAACCAAAAGTGCACCATAGACTTTATTTTTTTTATGTTGTAGGCCTGTAGTTACCAAAATATGTCCGTACAAGGGTCAAATAGACATTCTGAATATAAAAATGTTTGAAATAAACAATTATGTAAAAAACTAATTACATAAAAAAAAAATATGAAAAGTATCTTTTGAATAATAAAATCTCTAACATACTTCTTTTCATAACAGTATGTATTTATATTTGTTTTCTGTTTTTAATAAAATGTTAATTCACTTTAAATGTGTTTCCACTGTGCTATCGGGTCCATCGGCACCCACTGTGCTAAGCTCATTCCTTGGCTGGGATGCAGACGGACCTGATCCACATTACCTACTGATCCCACAGCGTTCTGCCGATCTGCCAGCTGGAACCTCCTGCTGAAAAGTCATTAGGAACATCCCATTGGGGGTGGAGATATCCACTTCACCGATGCTTCAGTCAGGTACATTTTGGACATCAAACTGCAATGACTACAGTTTTCTAAGTAAATGTGCAGATAAATGAATGTGCACTGTAGCATACCCAATAGGGCTTTGTGGAATAATGAATGTGAAACACATTGCACAAAATGGGGTGGTTGGGAAATGGACCTTACAGAGCATACAGCATGGGACAGAATTTAAGTTAGTTAAGTTGAAGTAGGTAATATATACAGGTGAAAATTACAATATTGTCCAAAAGTTCCTGTATTTCAGTAATTCAACTTATAAGGTGAAACAAATCTATGAAATAGACTGATTATCATGTGGAAGACTGCTGACCAGACAGTGCAGGAAACCATCATTGATACCATCCATAAAGAGGGAAAGCCTTAAAAGTTAATTGCAAAAGAAGTTGGATGTTCCCAAACGTGTTGTGGACTTAGGCTGGAGTTAGTGCATTAAGAACCACCACACACAGATGGATCCTGGACATGGGATTCACATGTCATATTCCTCTTGTCAAGCCGCTCCTGAACAACAAATTACACCAGAAATGTCTTACCTAGGCTCAAGAAAAAAAGACGAGCAGCAGACTTCAGCAGACGAGCTTTATGGAGATGCTGAATTCATTTTCCATCAGGACTTGGCACTTGCTCACACTGCCAATAGTACCAAAATCTTGCTCAATGATCATGGGATTACTGTGCTTGATTGGCCAGCAAACTCGCCTGACCTGAACCCCCTAGAGCAGGGGTCCTCAAACTACGGCCCGCGATGGCGTTCTGACCGGCCCGCGGGTACCCAGCAATCCCCCCCGTGGATGCCCAGCATTGCAATCTGATGCTAAGCACCCGGCACTCAATGC
>CM070032.1:65881011-65895750 GCA_036250615.1 Ptychadena robeensis | reverse complement strand
TTGTTATATGTACAATAAAGTGGTCTTTTTACCTTTTAAATATACCAAATTTGTCGTAAACACATGATCAAGCCAGAAGACACCTGAAACCCCCGTCAGACACAGGCAATACGACTTGCCCTTGTGTCGATTTTCTATTTGTCCTATATTGAGTAAAACCTCACTGGTTGAGGTGGGGGGATGGTGCTCTCTCTGACTTGATTTTTCTACCCATAACAGACCTACCCACTACCACTTTCCTTTATCAACCCCCAAATACCCTTTTTAAAAACAAAAGAAAAAATCCCCCCCCCCCTTCCTTTGAAAAATACCTTTTGACTAAGAATTCCACAGGGTGATAATCTTATTCCCATATTATTCTCCAGACTGCAAATTTGTACAAGCCTGAGAAAGCCCCGGCGGGGGCGAAACATGTTGCACAGAAGTACACAAAAAATTTGTAAACGGAACAATCTGTACAAAAATTGTGATGTCGTTATCGTTTTGTTAATTTTCAAAATAAAAATTGTCTTAAAAATTTTTTTCCTCACAATATCCTTCTAGTCCACTTACCACTCAAAGTCCCATGGAGGGAATCTCCAAACAATTTTTGACAAATTAACCAGGGATGGGCTAACTGGACTTATCAAAATTACCTAGGTTTGAGTGGTCATAGCTTCTGAAATGAACACTTTTATATATCAAATATTTTTTTCCCGGTTTTCCTGCTTTACTGGGTGCATCTTATGGTCTTGTGTGTCTAATAGTTCAAAAAATACGGTAATTAAGTTTATGGGCTTTGAAAGTAACTTATAAAGCCAGTTTATGAAAAGTTTGCAAAATTTGGATAACATCTAGGGAATTCTTATTTTCTGAGTTTCAAAGTGCAGATCAGGAGTTTTTACTAAGTTCATATGTTTTTTTATTTATACTTAAGAAGCTAGCCAGAGATCTAAAATCATCCATCTAGCATCTTCAGAACAGCTCGAATGGCAACCTAAGGTTGCATTAAATAAATTTTTACTTTTCAGCAGTAAAAAAATTTTTCGAGACACTAAAATACAAACTTTTCCTAACAGCAATCAATTCCAGGTATAGTAGAAGATAAGCAAAAAGGGAGAAAGAGAAGTAATTATTAACTGGCATTGCCTTACTGTCGATAGTGACAATGTTTTGCTTGGCAGGCTGGCTTGCCAGGGGGGTGGTATAGCACAAATTTGAAATAATGCATAACCATTTAAAATGAAATGTGCTTGGGGATATATGTGTAATAGATTTGTCTCAACAGCAACTAGTAAACACATTTATACGGACAGAGTTTATCTGACTATGCTAGAAGCACAGCCACATACAGTCTTGAGAATTCTCATTAACGATGTAAGCTCTGAAAACAGTGTGGCATCTGCTGCGGTATTACTGGCAGTACCAACACCATCTGCTTCACTTAACAGGGCCTCTCTGAACAAAAATTACAGCTAATTTTAAGTCCCTTGATTAATTATTTCATAGATGTGCATACGGAAATTTTTTAGGTGAAAATGCTGAAAATCTAAATATGGCCGTAGAAATGTAAGATGAATTTGTGAAGGGCTTAGAAAAGGAAACTCAAAAAGATGCTGATTCTTATTATTCCTTTAAGTTGGCTATATCTATATCTTTCCCTTCAAGATTCAGCAATATAGTAGAGAACAACTGCTTAGTGTATGAGCTCAACTCAGCCATCTGACACCTTTATCGTTTGGAAAATTTTTGATACCCAGTTAAGAGCGTGGATCAAGCTTATTTGTTCATTCTTACTTTTAAAGAATGCATGCCAGAGAAAAAAAACATTCAATACTATACAAGGCTCTGAACTTTTTAAGGAATTATGTTCTGCGCTTGCAGGTTGAAGTCTTAGGGATATGTTTCCAACTTTAGGTCACTGACTGCGCCAGCTGCTGTGGGAGTTGCTCTGACATTTCATGGAAAGGCCCTCAATCCTCCTATACAGTCCTCAGCTTGGAGACACCCACGCCTTCCTTGGTAAGGGGAAAGGTAGCTATCACATCCCCGGAAGGTTCCTCTGCCTCAGACCTTAGCCTGTCTTATGAGGGGATGACAGGAACCGACAGCTTCAACTGCTGCAGTAATTTCTCTCCCAGAAGACCAATCTATCTTATTTGGCATACCTTTTTATAAACTCTATGGGCCGCAACTCCCATTTGGACTGGCACATTAGATTATATAGAGGATTCTAGCAAGTTCTAGAATCCTCCTGACCTACTGACACAAATAACAGAATGGGGTTACAATACTGCAAATCCCCCAGACAGAGAATACTTAACCATTTTATTCATCAGTGCATCTCTGGCCAAACTAACTAATAAACTCCCAGGGGAGGACAGGACATAGGTTACAATAATTTCAAGCCATACCCTATGGCAGTGGTTCCCAAACTTTCATTGCAGGGCCCCCCTTTTCTATTTAGGAACCTCATTGAGCCCCCACTGCCCTATGATACCTTTCTATACCAGGATACTTAACTCCTGGAGAAACAGGCTCAGAATCCACATGCCTTCTCTTTCCCTCCTGGGAAAATATGGGGGCATTTGGGAGGTCTCTCCTTCCTCTACATCCCCCTGTTCCATCGAGTCTTTAGGGTTTCCTTATTAGTTCTAAAAATAAAATTTTAACAAAAACTTGTATGTGCAGATGTTAAGAAAAAAGAGATTAACCTCCCTAGCGCACTGCCTGTACCGCACCGTTTTTAACAGTGTGGTACAGGCAATGGCAGCAGTGTACGAGGTACACTGCCTGCCATTTCCTCCCTCCCCCCTCCCCTCTCCATACAGCCAGTGTCATTCATGACACTGGCAGTGAGGTCTGGAGAGCAGAAGCCCCTCCATTAACATGGAGGTCTATGGCACTGCTTACCCTCGCCCCCTTCCGCGTCACCGCGACACGATCAGAGCCCCGGAAATGCTGCGGCTGGATGCAGCATCGCCGTAGCTTTCCGGGGATATGCAGCTTTCATGGGAGCACAGCTCATCCAGAGTTTGTTCTTCACACAAACTCTGGACGAGATAGGCTCGTCATGAACACTAAGAAGGTTAAAAAAGGTATGGTTTTCTTTCCTGGATAGATAGATAGATAGATAGATAGATAGATAGATAGATAGATAGATAGATAGATAGATAGATAGATAGATAGATAGATAGATAGATAGATAGATAGATAGATAGATAGATAGATAGATAGATAGATAGATAGATAGATAGATAGATAGATAGATAGATAGATAGATAGATAGATAGATAGATAGATAGATAGATAGATAGATAGAAAATATTAAGATTAAGATTGAAGTCAATGGCTGTTCGCCAGGACCATGGAAACAGCCGGTTTGCAAACTGCCTTGGCCGATGTTCGTCCATTACTACTGGTCAGCCATTGCTGGCAAACGCTGTGGGCAGTCGCATGTCCTTACATGTCATCAATAATGCCAAACCATGCATTTAGGAAGTAGCAGATATCACTGGAGGATGGTGCAGGCTCATCTGGATCAGGTAAGCAATCTCAACTTGATATCTGGGTTATTGCTTTGACCATGAAAATCTACCGTAAGCCAAGCTCAGGGAGTCTTTTCAGTTTCCGAACCCTCTGGAGATCATAATGATATCAAGGATGCAGATTGCATGGGACTATGCAACAGAATATGCACATACACACACTAATAATAGGTATATTTGAATGGAAGGTTTTCTGTCTTTTATCTCTGGGTGAGTTTCTCAGCTGATAAAATTCATCCTGAGATAATTGCAGGCAAACTCACCTGTCTGCCCGATTCCCCTGGTGATTCTCCGTATCGGTGTCCATCTCGATTGCATCATATATGTCGCTGGAGGGGCAGGGGGTAGGAAACACTATTAACCTCCATGCGTCGCTTTTCCTGAGAACACAGTGCCCAACAAAGCCCAGGAGGTTAAATGGGGAGGACCTTTTTAAATTTATATTTAAAAAGAGGATATCTTTATGAAAAAAGAAATAACTGTCAAGGTTCTCAGAAGCAGAAACCAATGTAAAAAAAATGCATCCAAAGTATCAGGATCAGGAGAAATACCGCCAGGCAGTTTGTCGATCAACCACCAAGCGCTCAGCGTGAGCGCACATGCCAGTTTCTCTCCCACACCTAAGGCTGTGTCTATGGGGGGCTTAAGAGTAGAGACTTTACTTTGAGTGTTTTTATCTTCACACAGCCTCTGTATTTGTTTTTAGACTTTAGGTATTTATTTTCTATCATGTGTGATCCTCCAACAATGCATTTTTTGCAAACCTTTTTTTTTTTTCAAATCATTTAAAAGCTTTCTGCACTCACTGAGCTTGTTTTGTAGAATATAAAGTACATTTTTTCAGTTCCCAACATCAAAATTATTTCCAATCCGTTTGTCTGCTCTCTTTTATATTTCTAATTATATTTTGCTGTAGCCAAGCATTCCGATTGCTTTTAGCCTGTTGCGGCTGTCTCTATGAGACCATCAGAGTGATGTAAATGTCCTTGAATAACAAGTCATCATTATAACAGTGTGGTGTCAAAATTCAGATATATTTGTCCACTTTCTATTGTTTCAGTAACATTTCTCTTTCCAGGGGCGATGCTGAATGCTAACATAAGACCACACATCTGGCTTACAAAATAATACAAAGGACACAGAACAAAGTGCATTGAAACTGGAAGATAAAGAAAAATTTTGAATGTAATTTTAACAAATGTTCCAAAAGGTTAATACCATAAGGCAAAACATGCAGTATATCTAGTTGAATTTGTTTGTTTTTAGTGTCTTGTTTGAGAATAAAATAAACACTGAATAAAATCATGTCCTGTGAAAATGATAAAACTGCATACAAATTGCAGTCTTACTGTGAGCCCTCCCCATGCACAGTCCTATATATGTAATTGCCTGCTGAGAACTGATTTATAACATTGGCACAAACACCCCTGCAATTCTCAATGACAAAATTAGCTTTTCAAGTGAATCTATCAAAACAGTTTTTCAATTGACTTGCAGTTTTTAATTGAACTGGAGTTCTGTTGTCAATTAATTTATCTTTATGTGTTTAAAAATGAAACTGTACACAAAAGAGTTTAGCACATGGCTAGGCTTATGGTGGCAGTGCATATGACCTGGCATATGACCTGTATGTTGACCTATAACCTATAAAGAGGTTATAGGTCAACATACAAGTCATATGTGTAAACATTAGATTTACTGTGATATGATTGACACTAAGATCCACCTTCCTGCGGATTGCTTTGGATCTTCTACATTTATGTGAATGTGTGATTAAAATTGTCACGTTATATGAATCTATTATCTTTTGATTTATTCTTACGTTGTGACCATTTAAAAGTCCCCGGGTGTTTGTTAGTGTATTCCTGACAAACGGGTGCCACCACCATGAGCCTAGCTAAACTCTTTTGTGTAAATGTACTAATTGGGACTCTGGTCAAACCATTATTCAGTTCTCAACTTGTAATAATAAAAGCTTATTTGTTTTAAATATATAACTGGTGTGCTTTCAGGCCTAGTGTCATACCTGTCTTTAATGTAAAATGTGAAATAAGGGAAAAATACAGGAAGTGACACCCCTATATGGAATGTGGCTCTTCTGCATTCCAAATGCAGGAAGTGAAGTCACTTAAGTCACTTCCGGTATCAGACTTAGTTGTCAGCTGATTTAGGAGGGACAGAGTGTAATGCCTGCCATACACCCACAGACGGGTGCAGACAGACGAGCTCTGATGAGCCCCACAATGCAACCGGGATCTGACGCCCTATGTGGGCACACGGCGATTGGCGGCCGATTTTGCCGCAACCGACGGGCGCGCGTGGTCACACCATCGGTCGGCGGCAAAATCGCCCGCCAATCGGCGTGTTTATGCCAGGCATTACTCTCCCTGCTAATGTCCCACCTTGCCCATTATCAGCACAAGTATGGTGGGAACTTATAAGGGATTGTAACGCCCCCCTCCCTTCTAAGTTACCCCGATTTCAAAAATCTGCAAAAAATCTGTGATATATCGAAATCAGGATTTGGACAGGAAATCCACCTAAAAACTGGATAGTTGACAGGTATGCCTAGTGTCCATTTGGCATTTTTGTCACCCCTGTGTTTACGTGTTTCAACTGCACAGAGTGAGTATCATTTTGTTCTTAATATATATTTTATTTACTTTCTGTAAATAATTGCAACCAAAACATTTTAATTATTTTAAAAATATGATTTTTTATTTTATACATTTCATTTATATTTACGGATGTCCCCAGAAACTTGTGGCATCCTTCTTCAATAGAAAGACAACCCAGCAAGGCGACCTATCTCACCTGAGGAAAGACTACTTGTCATCCTACACTTTTCTTTAGAAATTGGTAAAAAGCAGTTAGTAAGGGAAAACACCTCTGTCGTCCTAATCCTCTGCAGGTCTGTGTGGCCTTTGCATCTTTTCCTCTAGGGTCACCTGCATTTCTGCTAGTGTGATGGGTGCAGATAGGAAAATGGTTAGCAGTTGTTTCTTGAAGAATGCCCTTCATCTGGCATCCTTGCATGCACTGCAAAGTCTAATGGGCAAGATAGGTAGCAGCAGGAAAAGAAGTACTGGGGGACAGGCCAAGACTGAAATTTATTGGGATATAGTGTAGAAAATAATATAGTCTATCCATACATGGAGCTGTCAGAAATATATTTTCATCTTCTTTTTACCTAACAGAGCTACTTCTCTTTTAAAAAACAGGAAGAATGTGTGAATTACACAGCAATACCATGAATCTCAACATGAAATGTTGTAAGACTTGACTCTTTCACATAAACCTAAATATAAATAATGTTAATGTCATTTCCATTCTCCATGAGTAGTTGTAGAAAATGACAAATTGACAGAAGTAGGAGTAATCTATACTTTCATCATTACCTTATCTTGACAGTGCCGCAGGATAGCATCAAGTCAACATGCAGATAATCAGACTCCTTTGTCTTCTCAGTGTTTGTTCTGAGACGACACATGCCAGTGTTCAGGATATGTCTATTGCCGTCATCTCCCACAGTCGCCATTTCCTAACCTCCTCTTATCTTATATATTTTTTCCTGGATTAGCAGTTGGAACATATTAATGAAATAAATAACAATGTTATCCATTTTGTGTCATGTTGAACCTCTGTAAAATATTCTATATATGTAAATATGATATTCACACATAAAGCCGTGCATTGCGATTAGTAGAATTATCATCAAAATGAATGGTCACATGCAATATTACCTATCGTGTTGAGATTATTATTATTGTGATGCATAGCCATATGCGCAGGATCATATATATATATATTTTTAAAAAGGTTTAAAATTCAAAATAACAAATATCCGCTGCCATATTTGAGATAATTGAGAATTCTCTAATTGCCGACATTCGCCAAAAAAATTTACCATTCGAATATTCAAGCTTAACACTATTCTTTAATAAATAAAATCAAACGATATTTAGTAAAACAAAAACGATAGTTTAGACCTTAGACTTGACAACTATCATGTTCCCCGTTACCTGAAATATGTCAGAACATTAACCCCTTTATACCATTCATTGAGGCTGAGGGATGAGTCGTGGCCACATACACATGTGGTAGGTGAAATCTGACTTTAATACAGCACAGTCCAATTGTCATGGGTGAACCATGAGAGCAGTGGACCCACAGTGACACCAAAGAAGCATAAACCAGGGTACAGAGTCTAAGGAGCCCACCGGTATTTACAAGGAGTGATGGACTTTGCAAGGAGTAATGGACTTGTAATGCTGCGGGGAGCCCCCAGGTTGCGGTCCCTAGCTACACTTACTTGGCAGCGAGGTTCCAAGACGGTAGGCAGAGACGTTGTTAGACAGGCGATAGTCAGGGCAGGGGGCAAATGGGGAAGTCGAAGACGGTTCAGGGGTCGGTAACAATACATGACAAGGGGGGGCTACAAGCAATGCAATTGAGTGTGGGGAGTCCTGCTCCCAAACCTATTGAATGAGTATAGATGTCCCATTGACCTCTTACCCATTCACATGGGGTTTTTTTAAGTCCCAGAAATAAGAGACGACACAGAGAAATTTTTTTTAAGTAAAATGTCTACTCTTCAATATAGTTACCTGAAAAGTATATACTCCATGCTTGAAATCCATCTCTTCCCATTAAGCTCCAACAATGTAACTGTGTCCCACAAAGTCTGGCGGATGAAGCCTGAAAGATGCAGGGTTGATTGATATGTTGAAGGGTAGAAATTATAGAATATATATATATATTTCTTGGTCTCGTCTCTTATTGAACTAAACCCCACGTGAAAGGGTAAGAGGTCCTTTGGACATCTGTGCTCATTAAATAGGGTGGTGAGTGGGATCTGGGGGTCTTCTCGTTTAAAGGGAACCCCAGATATTTTAAATTAACTCCCACACATGCCCCCACAACGCCTGGCCCATGTTGTGGGGAAGATACTCCATTATCATAATGAGGAGGGAGGTGGTATGGTGTACTGGTAATGGCTGAACATCAGCCAGATGCGTCCGTGAACAGGTGGATCGGACTTTTCAAGAAGTCCGACATCCGCCTGTTCGCGGGCAAATTCAAATTCCCCGCCTCTAGTGAAAAGATTCTTCCTTCGGCTGCTCCTGATCCTGCCGGAGGAAGAATAGTCAGCTCCTTCTCGCCAGCGAACGGGGCGGGTCGAACACCTGTACTGCTTGCCAGTAGTGTTGATCTCCAATATTTGAATTTCGAATATATTCGGCGAATATCGGCTATTTGAGAATAGCACGATAGCTTATTGGCATGGATTGCGAATATATAGTGATATAGTAATTACGAGGCAATTATAATTGCAAACGTGCATGATTGCGAATATTTGCGAATTTAGAATCGAATATTAGTAGAATTATTCGCGAAATATCGCAAATTCGAATATTGCCTTTGCCGCTCATCACTACTTGCTGGCTAGAAGGAGTGCAAACATCCATGTTTGCAGCTAAACTGGACAGTTCGGCCATCACTATGGTCTACCCATGTTCTGTTGTTAAACAAAGCAAGGCATAATGGTCTGTGTTTACTGATATAGCGGTGCATGATAGACAATGTTACCGAAATGATTACTTTCTTCTGTCAAGCAGATTGTACCATTTTCATTCTGCCTTGTCTTTTTATTTAACACAGTAACAGCATTTCACGTTTTCTCTTCACTGCGAGTAAGCTACAGGCTGTTTTACCTAAAACATATGCTGTCTGGAAACACTGTGCTCTATGTACTGTATATAAATACTCAAGAACCCAATTATTTTGATGATATAAAATGGTGATATAAAACATTCCCACTTGGTGGTATTGGCAGAAGCTCCTTATAATATAAGTCTAAAATTGTTTTTCAAATCTTTCCATGTTTTACATAACAGTAAAAAGAGTATTTCTATTTTTTTCTATTAATTGGGAGCTCCTCAATCTGTTCTCTCAGGCTCATTAAAGAATGTCTTGCTCATTCTGATCCAGTCAATTGAAATGCTATTAAACCACACACTTTCCTATCTGTGACCTGCTAGGGAAGCAGGATCAGCCAGCATGAGATATACTAACTGGAGCAAAAAGCAAATGTGTCAAATCTCACTGATTTTTGTGAGTCTTTCCAACTTCTGACATCAGCTGCCTTGTAGACTTCAGTGGAGTCTTACTGAGACAAAGCAGCATGCTTTCTCTTCTGTTTAAATGTCATTCCCCTCCCGAACTCTTAACATTTCATTAGTTTTCCATCTTTTACATTTGACTTTTAAAGTCAATCTGAGTGATTGGCAGATTAACATGAAAAACAAAAGTAAAAAAAATATATTTCTCAGTAGAACAAGAAAGATAGATAAATAGATATGATTTGATAATTTGTCCATTCTCAAGATAACAATTTATTGTTAGATGATTCGCTGCAGAGAGCAAAGATTGCAAATGAATCACGTTGCAGTTTTTGTTTCTGTGGCACAGAGAATCTTTAACTTCCTGACAACTTATTTTTCTTTTGAATTGGGGCTATATTGAAATTGGTCCTATATCATCTGAGCCGTTACTATCTTATATGATATACTTTTATGCCACAGCCATGACACCAACTAGGAGGTGACACGGCAGGGGTCACTGATGATATGAGGAAGTGGGGTAACTGCACAAGAATAACTGCAAAGGTATAATCTGAGTCTAATGAATCAGCAGGTGTTCACCAGAGCACCCTGCAATGAGTGATGTACTTTCCAGGTTGTGGTCCTCAGATACACATTGAAGAAGTTAAACTGTGAATATCTGCTTAAGTGACTTATAGGTAGCTAAAAGGAAGCTAGCTTTGTGGTAAAGCCATATGATGTGTAGGTGACAGAAACATAATACCATTTATGTGCATAACTCGGCTCAAGCCATATGATGTTTGGAAACTGCTTAGACTATAAATATTATGTGTAAACACTCAATAAACTGAGTTCTTTGTACAACATTCTTAGATAGAAGCAGTTAGCGTTCCTCTCTGGTTGTTAATGAGACCCAACACACCTGTGCAGCTGACAATCAACAAGTTGAGGTACCAAGGATTGAGACAGAGACAGTCTGTGAAACAAAACGAGGGTCAGAAGCTATGTAATAGGGAAACAAATATCAGATGAACTAAACTTGGGAGTAAAGACAGAAAGACATGAAGTTGCCTGAGGTTTCCTTAAAAGGGACTGGATTTTATGAGTGACTACCTACTTTATAATGTAGCAAAGTGTCACTTCCTGTATTTGGAACATGGAAGTGCAGGTATATTGCATGTAACTTTACATTGCACCATGCATTGCGTTTGCAATATGTGTTTGTACAAGTGGCGATGTGCGAAATAAAGGTAATAAAGACTAGAATATACTAATTTATTGTGAATATTAGGTGAAAAGAAAGCTATACAAAATTGTTTCCAAATAAGTGCTGATTGCACATGTATGCTATGTAGCAATATGTCAATTTTGGAACTCCACAAAAAGATAGAGATGGACTGCACAGATGGATGTGTTTGTCCTGTTATATATGTTAAAGTGCACCTAATCTCACCTTATGTAATGTATGCCCTGTGCTGACTGGGGTGGTCTGTAAAAACAGATTTAAAAATCCTTACAAGTAAAGAGATCATTCTTAGTGTACGTCAAAAACTATGTTTCTCTTACTTCATCTTCTCTCGCACAAAGAAATCTGTATACAAGTCTATGAAGCTGTGGTTTCCCCATTGAAAACAATGTATCTTGTGGCCTCTAGGGGACATACAAAAAACTGCATCTAAAATCCCCCCCAAGACTAGAGATTGTCAAAAAGCCTGTGAAAATGGTATCATCACCAAAATTGCTGCAGATAGATAGATAGATAGATAGATAGATAGATAGATAGATAGATAGATAGATAGATAGATAGATAGATAGATAGATAGATAGATAGATAGATAGATAGATAGATAGATAGATAGATAGATAGATAGAAGGTTGTGGGAACATTGGGAAAAAAACGTTTTGCTTTAGCACATGTAGTTTTTTTCATAAATTAAGTTTGAATTCAAAGTCGAAATTTTATGCAAAAACTATTTGTGTTACAGCCATACCCACAACCCTTCACTACATCTCCAGCAAGTTTGGTGATGGTACCATGTTCAGGGACTTTGGAATTAACTCAAAATCTTAGAAATAGTTGAATTATTAAAAAAATTTGACCATCTCTACCCAAGACTGTAATCTGCATAGGATTAAACATGCAACTGCAGGACAGATAAATATATTTTGGGGGGATTTTGGAGCAAATTTAAAACATTGTGACAGCTGAGTTTTTTTTGTTTTTTTTTCAGACTTGAATATGCAAGTACCACTTTAGCTGCAGTTACTTTTTTGAACCACAGTAAAACTGAAAATTCTTATTAGGATTTTGTGCAAAGGTCACATTATTTTGTCTGTCAGTTACTGCTAAATGCAGCCAAGTCCATCCATTTGAATTTGATTTTAAAGAATCTGAATGTGCAAACTGCTTTGAAAAGAAAGAAAATAAGTAGTAACATAATTATTACTGTGTTCATAGCTACAGAATACAAAAGGGGACATTGGGAAAACAAAGAAAAGGAGTCCATATGTGGCCAGTTAGACCTTTTCATATTTACAGCTCTTATTTCACATAATTTAAATGCAAAATAAACCAATATTGAAGGTTTACAGCATGTTTCTCCTTTAATAGAAAGTACATTATTCCATAAAAACCCCTGCTGTACAGAGCCGTGTGACAGACATCAGTTCTAGAGCTCAGCAGTCATTCTAATTCCTACATGTTCTGCAATTTAGCAGCAGTAAGTAAATAGGCTATAGATGTGAAATGTATTCAGAATCGGCATATAAAATATGCATGTGTTAATCAACTTAAAAGCAGATCTGCATGGGCTCTGAGACTTTTTGTTCCTTTATAACAATAACTTTGAGAGAATGCTCTGGAATAGCTAGAACAGATACCATCTCTGGGGGCTGGTATTGATTTATTCTCATAAAACAGTGATAATAATCAAAAGGACAAGATCAAATAATAGCTTTGCTCTCCTTCAAATGACAACGTCGCTGTGTAAGAATGCTCTGCAGCTACGTGGCCTTGTACTTTCAATCACTCCTTACAGCTGCAATATAGTGTGAAACGTGGAGTCAACCGATACGCACTTCATAAAAATGTCTGTAAATAGATGGTCCAAGCGTTTTAGCAAACACTTTCTATTCTTTACCCTAGTTACCCTCTATTGTAATTTTTTACACAATGTAGATGATTACTTCATATCACTTATTTGCGTTTTTCTTAAAGGATATCTAAACTCAAGCAGAAAGATAAACTCTATAATTAAAGCGGTTGTAAACGTTGTATGATGTTGTGTCTTCGGGCTGTATGATGTTTCACACAGTGCGCCTCCTGCTGTCAAAATTTTTTTACATTTTAGGGCAGTGATTAGGTCCGCTTTAACCTCCTGGACGTTAAGGGGCTTTTTGCTCCATTGTTCATGGTGCGAAAAGCAACTTCCCGGGCAATTGCGGCGGAGTACATTGTACTCCGCCGTGATTCCTCGCTGTCCTCCCAGCTCACCACACACCACCGGTGTCATTTGGTGTGTGCGGGGGAAAGTGACACCCCATCCATTAACATGGAGGTATGCAAATTCTCGAATATTGCTGATATAGCTGATATTCGACAAATATATTTGCAATTCGAATTTGAAGCTCAACACTACAATGGTTTAAAGGGGCAAGAGTTTTTGTGTTGTCATTGATGAATCTCATATAAGGCAAGGGAGCAATGCCAGTTTCCATTTTATGCATATAAAAGTAAAATAAGAAGACACGAAGGAGAAAATGTAATCAGGACAATCAATATTTTATGCCAGTTTCCATTTTATGCATATAAATGTAAAATAAGAAGACACAAAGGAGAAAATGTAATCAGGAAAATCAATATTTGATCCAGATATCATTTTCTAGTAAGTCAGTATTTAGTTTTTTAAATGTATAATATAACAAATACATAAGACATGTTGTTGACTATGAAGTGCCAAAAATTTTTTGCTTTTTTTCTGCTTTTACCATGCAGTGCAACATCTGCTCTGATTTCTCTAATTTTTATTGCTATAGGTGACTTTCTTCTTTTTCATTTAGATGTCAACATGTTTTTTGTTACTTGAAAAAATAAATTAGGACATTTTCCAGCATTCACTTTTCATCGCAAAAGACTACTAGACATGGGTACTCTCAAGCTAATCACCGTAACTGGAACTGTGATTAACACATGGGAAATCTCAAGCTCATCATAGTAGTGATGTAGAGGCAGAGGATGAAAACACTGTGCACAGTAGGGGACTAGGCATCTATCCCACCAGGAAGTGTTTGAATGCTGCAGAATTTGTAACCACCACTTTGAAAGCATTTTAGATGGAAAATCTGCAATCAGATTTGCCAGCCTATTGAAGTTCTATTAAATAATTTTTAACATGCATTATTCAGTACAAATTTTCATCTTGCATGTAGACCAACACTTTTCTCAAACAAAATTCATAGGTGCGGCAAAACAGTGACTTTGAGGGAGAGTTGACAAGGAGATTATATAGAATGTTCCTAACCCTCAGTTTATAAAGGACGCTAATAAATGATCATTTCAACCATAAGGCCACAATATAAGGCCACATATTTTATGTTAAACATATAACCAACATCATCTAACATAATCTTAAAATGTTAACAATAACCAATGTACCAGCCACCACCCCAGGTTTTAACCCCAGTTCAGTCCATAATTCAGAGGTCTTTATCATTCTAATATGATAATTTTAACCACCATCTCAAATACCAATAACATACAATTTGTTAATAGCAATGTCAAGGAGCCCCACAGTTGTGAAAAAAACACTAAGAAAAAAACAACAGCAAAAAAACAAATGTCCAAATAACAAATGTACATGTTGATACAAATCACAAACATACTGTATATAGCCAACCCGAATATAAGCTGAGGTAAATCATTATCTATAAAAACGAGGGTGGGAAATGCATATGGTATCATCACTAACATAGCTGTAGATATATAAATGGGAACTATTAAAAAAGAAATTGGAAAGGATTAGAGTGAGTTGGGAGAAGGGGTGCAAGTCTAGTTTACATTGTCATGTGCCACGTCCCCAAGAGAAACAATGGAAGAAAAAACCAGGGGT
>CM070032.1:65848991-65869074 GCA_036250615.1 Ptychadena robeensis | reverse complement strand
TAAGAGTCCGCTCCGCCCGTTCGCGGACGGACATGGCCGAGGTTCGGCCATCACTACTGACCATTAAAAAAGGGCATCATGGGAAATCTGTCCACTTAAACTTTAAATTATACTAGTCCTTACAATTCTGTGTTTTAAGCACGTCGTGGAGTGACGTGATGAAGTCACATGGGTGAGGGGGCGGGACATTTTAAGGTAAATTGCACAACAACAGTTTTCTATGAAGAAAACTGTTTTCAGTGTGGTTCACTTTGCAAATGTGCCTTTTTGCAGTTAACCCTCTCTACCCTGGTGTGTTCAAGGGATACAGTGATAACTGTATCCAATACAATTCAAAGTAAAACACATTTCCAAATTAATTCTTTTTTATTATTATTATTTTATTATTCTTTTTGATAAACAAAAATAAATACATACGGTTTTGAGTAGTATTTAACAAATGTTATCATTCAAAAAATACCTTTTTTTTTTAAACATATTTGTTTTACATAATTGTGTATTTCAAACATTATTATATTCAGAGTGTCCATTAGACCCTTGTACGGACATATTTTGGGAAGTTACAGGCCTACAACATAAAAAAAAAGCCATTGAAGTCTATGGTGCGCTTTTGGTACAGAAATCTGGACCTTGCAAAAGCTCTAGGGTTGTTTAGTGCTGCACCATTTAAAAAATGTATTTCTTGCAACCTGTAAGATTTGTTTATTACCAGCCCCATATCATGATGTCATAGCTCACATGACCCACTCTTATTACATCTTGATTGACTTCTGTTTGCTATAGAGCACAATATTTTATTTGCCACTTAAGCTTGCCCATGTTCATTATTCTAAGCTGTTAAACATTTAGGGCTTTTTTCAAATAAAGTGCTGTCTTCTGCACAATTCTGAATACATTTGAGCATTCATGATTTTCAGTTATTATTACCTTAATTGCGCAAATCAGCACTTGTACACAAACACAATGCATGGTAGCTAGTTCTGATATTAGCAATATAAATTTGCAATTAGAATATTCACGATCAAAACTATATGTGAACTTTATGTCACTATATGTGTGGCCTCTTTTTTTAACTTTTTTGTTGACAAAATTCTGCCCCATTTCATTGGGGGTATCCTGGGCAAGTGCTCTTTTGATCTCTGCCACACCATTTCATTCAGATTAAGGTCTGTCTGAACCTTATGCCCAAATATGAACCACTCCACCACTGTGCTTTTTGGTTGGTATAAGGTATTTTTTGGGCATGAACTTTTCATATTAACCAAATACCTATTTTCCACCATACTTTGCAAATACATTTTTTAAATGTGATTTCCTGGATTCTTGCCCCCCATTCTGTCTCTCATAGTTGAGGTGTACCTATGAAAAAAATTGCAGGCCTCTAATTTTTTTAAGTGGGAGAACTTGCACAAGTGGTGGCTGACTAAATACTTTTTGCCACACTGTACATGGTATCATCACAAAACTTGCTGCAGATGTAGAGAAGGGTTGAGTGTATACTACAATAAAGTACTACTCTAAAGCTAGCCATACACGTGTCGGATTCCATGGCCAGTCGATCACCCATCCGATCGATTCCGGCGATTCTGCCGGGAATCACAGGTGTGATCAATCGGCCAATTAAGAGTATCCATCGCTGCATACCACCTTGTCCAACGGATTCCGGGACGATTCCGTGTCCGATTGTCCACCTCACAAATGGCAACTCCCCCTGATCTGGGCAGAATCGGATCAGAAAGACCAACATTTTGGTTCTCTGTCGGATCCGATTCTGGGCCCCTGAACGATCGGACCTGATCGATTGGACAAGGTGGGCTGCATGCGATTCCGGCACGATCGTTTCGCGTGCACGCGCCCGGAATCGATCGTGACGGAATCCGGTGGGAATCCGACACGTGTATGGGGGCCTTAACACAAATCGTTTTTGCATAAATTAGGTTAAAATCTATCAAAATTTCTGAAAATTTAGAAATGTATGCAAAAACTACATATACTAGAGCAAAACTTTTTTTCAAATATTCCCACAAACGTTTACTAAATCTTCAGCGAGTTCAGGGGCTTTGCAATCAATTCATAAACTCAGTCAAAAATATCCGACCATCTCTATTGTGCATTGCATGGTCTGACCTTGAGGTGAGTATGCCACTATATCCACTCCTAAGAAGATTGCCAACTGTCTTGAATGTTTTCCACTTCTGAATTTTATTTTGGTCTTATAAACCTTTCTTGATTGATAATCAGTGACCCTTGGTGTCTTTCCTTCTTGGCATTGTTTTAACACACACACACCTGAATGCTCAGATCAGAAAGCTGCCAAGAAATCTTGTTTTATAGACGTGTTCACACTTGCTGATGAAGTAATATTGTGCATTTGATTAGCATTAGTGGACATTCACTTACTTGTTTAAATCCTCTAGAAGTGATAAGGGTGTACTTAAAACTTGACATGTTTCCACCATATGATTTAGTTCTTGTTAAATATAAATGCCACAGTATATTTGATGTGTTGTTTTTCATCTGAAATTGTAGCAACCTCTTTTTAAGATCAGACCAGATCATTTATATTTTTTGTTGACACATAAGTGTGGTTAGCATATCAGTCTATTAATCAGTAGTTGCATATCACTTGCAGGTACAGGTATAAGGTTTTGAGACCTGTACTGAAATCAAATGGTTTAGATCTCCATTGGCCAGGCAATTGACCGGGTGATTTTCACCTACCATTTAAAAAAGAAAATTGCCCCCATTATGAAAAAAACACCGCCATAGAGAATGAATGGCCCTGATTTCTGATCGCCTGCGCGCACGATCGCAAATCGTGTCCCTTCATGTCTATAGGCACAATCAGAGGAAAATGATTGCTAATAATGATTATTTTCCTATCCCACTCGCAACCATACACAATCTTAACAATGGGGACAAGCCCATTCAAAATAGTGTAGGCGACTGACAGCGATTCCGCAGGGGATTGAAAATCAGAAGCGTCGGGCGATTAATCACCTAAGTGGGAACATAGCCTTTACGTTTGTCTGCTGGACAGCCAATGTTTTGTGTCTCCAAATATTCAAAGTAAATTTGCCAATTCAAAATCTCCTGTCCATTATATCTGCATTTGTAATGTGATTTATTGCAAAAGCAATGTGTGTTGTCATGGTGACATTTGTACATGCGAATATGCGTGTGTGCAAAGCATGATACTTTCCCCACAATCTCGAATATTCGAGATTACATAGATATAGCACTATATTTGAGATCTTCGCAAATTCTCAAAGTGCTAATATTCACAATAACAATTTGTGATTTGAATATTCACACTCAACACTATATAAAATAAGTCCAAAACCTGGAGCATCACATACCCATCTACTAAGGTATTTTTGACCTGAAGGGTTAGGATGGAGATAAAGGATTGAAAGATAGGAAATGTGATTGGAGATCTGCTTTATCTATACAAGCCAATTAATACATTTCGGTAGGGCTAGTTTTGGCCTGGTAAACGAATGCCATAAGGCATTCACCGGTTCGGTTTTCGGGCCTTGGGCCAATAGACCTGTCATGGGGACATTATCTAAACGCCCCCAAGGGCCTGCACAATTGCAGGAATACACATATAGGAGCACCTGATCTTTTTCCTATAGTTTTCAACAGCCCAGGAAACTACTGTAAATTCAGCCTTACATATTTAGTGTACTGATAAATGATAAATATTTACGCAGTATGCAAAATGTACATAACCAGAAATGTTCTGCCTTATTAAAGCTTGCAAATGACAAGAGGCCAAACATCTGCAAATTATGGGGCCCTTGACTTTTCACAAGTTACTCAAGAGCACCAGGCTTTATTTAGTGTCATGTTTACTTGTTTGTACCAACTGAAAACATAACACAAGTACACTTCTATATTTTCCACTTTATTTAAAATCTGAAGTACTATCATATGTTGAACACAATGACCTGTGCTGTATGAGTGCTGTATTACTGAAAGCTGTGTGGTTACAATGTTATTTACATTTATCATGATTAGCTATTGTTCACAGAATCTGTTTGTTTCTCCAGTATAAAAGCCAGACATGAATATGGGCAGCACACTGGCAAAGGCACAAGAGAATTTCAGATTAAATTTTGCTATGCGGTAGGCATTTCTCTTTAGCAGCTGCAAGATGTGATTTAATTTCTCAGATTTTGTTTGGTAAATGGGAATGTGACTTTTCCGATGAACCTAGATGAAGCACTTCTAACAAGTTTTTTAATTATAGTTTGGTTAGCCTTTCTTAATAATAGTGTAGGCATGTCCTCTACTATTTTACTTAGGAGTAGGTAGCAAAGGTAATGAGTTAAATCAAACGCACCTCACTCATCTGATGGTCTTCAGCTATTTCATAGTCAACCACTCTTTACATGGACAATCTGTCAAAACAAAAAACAACAAAAACCTTAGGGCCTGTCCCCACTTGTGTGGTCGGCCGCGGCATCCACATCCATTAATTTAATTGGCCTTGTCCCCACTTGGGCAGTTGGTCGCAGCCGCAATCTGAAAAGCAGGTTACCACAATTTTGACAGCGGGCGGCTCCATAGACATAATTGGATGCGGTAAAAAAATGCATGTGGACACATTTTTTAACCACGTTGAATTATTCTCTATGGGCGCGATCCAGGGTGATCCGGGAGCTCATTAAATTATAAAAAAAAACCTGAACCGGTTGAAAAATGCCCGAGGCCGACCATGCAAGTGGGGACAAACCCTTAATCTTGATTTACATAGACAATCTGTCAAAACAAAAAACAACAAAAACCTTAGGGCCTGTCCCCACTTGTGTGGTCGGCCGCGGCGCCCCCTTCCATTAATTTAAATGGCCTTGTCCCCGCTTGGGCACTTGGTCGCCGCCGCAATGTGAAAAGGTTACTGCATTTTTGACAGCGGGCGGCTAATTGCCTCCATAGACATAATTGTACCCAGTCAAAAAATGCATGTGGACACGATTTTTAACCACGTTGATTCATTCTCTATGGGCTCGATCCAGGGTGATCCTGGAGCTCATTTTAATAATCAAAAGTTACCTGAACGTGCCGCAAAATGCCAGTGGCCGACCGCGCAAGTGGGGACAAGCCCTTAATCCCGATTGTTCTGTTACACTTCCCCTCTGATACACCTGTTCTGCTGGGGTGCAGAGGGACTTACGAAGGGAGACGTCACTGCTATAACAATGCTCTGGACTCGAGAGATCTGTTTTCAGTATTGAAAAGATGATGTTGTGAAAATTTGTGATACGGCACTAATACAGAAAAACTGGCAAACGTGACAAAATATTTTAAATGGAAAATCAATAGACTGGAGGGACAGCATGTTAATATGTTTTTTTTTGTATTGTGGAGCACTTCTCTACTATTGTGCGAGTCAGTGGTAAGTAAAGGTTTAAGTATTGTATTTTCCGGCTTATAAGACAAGTTTTAAACCCAGGGAAATCTCAAAAATCGGGATGCTGAGACTTCTGCAGTCTGCGGTCGTCAAAAATGGCCGCTGCTGAAGGAGTCTCCCTGACATATAGCAGCTCTCCTCTCCTCTCCATCTCTCCCTCTCTCCCTCTCTCCCTCCTCTATGTGAGAGGAATGTGTGAGATGACGTGCTCACTAGAGGCTGTGGCCCCAGTGGCTGAAACTGGTATTGCAGCTCAAACACATTAAATAGCCTTTACTGTATCTGAAATGCGGGTTACCGGGATTTTGGCCGAAACCCGGAAGTGATGTCAGTGACACATCCGGTACCTTGAACTCATAGTTCCTGGTTCTGATTTCCGCGTGTGATGTCACTGACATCACTTCTGGTTTTCGGAGCCGGCTTTTCACTAGAAGACCGGCTTCTCTAGATGTCAGAGATGTTAGATTCAATCGTTTAATGATTGAAGATTGAAGTGCAAATTTATGATGGTTGGTTCGATCAATCACAATGCCCCCACATGGAGGAACCAATGTTTGAGTATGCTTAATATTAAAATCAAACCAAAATCGGGGACAACAAAATAATATTTCATATACATTCGATGTATACTCCATCGATCAACATTTTTCAACATGTCCAATCACTTGGTCAATTTCGTTCGATTTAGATCGATCGAACCACATGGACAGATATCGATTTCCAGTTGATTGACTTGTAAATCGATCGGTATAAGTCAAACGAACAGGAAAATCAAAACAAACCTTTACACTTTTATGTGTATTTGTTAGCTTATGTTGGCCCTTAACCCTTATTTAATGTACGGTGCTGCATAATATGTTGACGCTGTCTCACAATGTTAAAAATAAAATTTTCTGAGAACGGTATAACTGTTAAGATACATGTAGAAATACCAGTTTTATAATACTCATAGAGGAAAAAGCGGTTAGAGCTTGAGCAATCGTCTTTACAATTATCTATCAGGCTTGGCCAAGCAAACTGTGCCACCATGTGGTCAACAATTAAACATTTATTGCAATTAGAAGAAACATCATGACATAACAATTAATTTATGTGTAGAGTAGATAAATATGATCCTTGGTCTGAAAATGTATCACTATTACTTGTTTTGTGTCATTATCATTGATGATATTCATGTGCAATGGCTATTAATTGTTTTTAGAGATTTGTGTATAAACTCTAAAATCATTCACGCAGAACACCAAATATTAAGAGGGTTAATTAAAAAAAAAAAGTTTGAAATGAAAGATATTTGATTGCAATCTACTTATTAACATATTAATTATTAGTTGTTCAGAGGCTACAGATCATTTCATCAGTAAATGCTGAAGAAATGAAATCAAGTTAAGTAGAATTGTTATCATTTTCAAAGTCCTGCCTGCTTCTGGACTTTTGTATTCATAAATTTTTAAAATTAATAAAAATTAGAAAGGTCTTAAAAATAACTGCCTTTTATAAAACCCCACATTCAAACTCACTACAGTTGAAGAACCTGAATCATCTTCTTACTTGTACATAAGTTTTTGAAAGCATCTCACTAAACTCAAATTGCAGAGGATGATTGTAATTGGACTTCAAATTCTGAACAGAGCAATGATCCAATCCTAAAAGCATGAGCATGGCAAATAGAATGTTATTTCATATAAATTGCTAAAATTTGTATAAATTTGATTTTAAAAACATATGCAATTATTAAAATAAATAAAAATAATAAAAACTGGTATAATGAGTTTGCTGTGAAACATAAAAAATGTTATGTGTGCATACACTTTTGTAACCAAAGATAACCAAAAATCTTGTTTTGTCATAATAGTGTCAGTATGGTGATTGTTGATGATTATGCCTTGTAAAGCCATGGACTATATCTTTGCATAGCAGACCTGAATTTTTGGCAGAATTACCATTTGTTTATTTGTTTTGCACTTATCAAGGTAAAGCCAACCATTTTCGATAATATATTTATCGTGTTTCCCCAAAAATAAGACAATGTCTTATATACATTTTTGCTCCCAAAGATGCCCTACTATTTTCGGGGAATGTCTTACTTTTTCATGAAGAACGACACTGGGGTACCAGGGTGGGGGGATCACTTAAAATGACACAGGGGGATCAGAGGGGGGAATCAAAATGACACAGGAGACTCAGAGTGGGGATTACCATTTGAATAACCCCTTCTGATCCTCCTGTTTCATTTTAATTGCCCCCTCTGATCCCCCCTGTCCAGAGTTACAGTATTGTATCTTCGGGGGTGCCTTATTTTCGGGGGGATACCTTATATTTCAGCATGAGGCAAAAATGTCTTATTATTGGGGATGTCTTATTTTCGGGGAAACAGGGTGATAGACTTTAGTAGTTTAGTAACTAAGTTGATAAGATTAATGACGCATGAAAGCCATTAAAACATTTTTTATACTTACAAAATATCAAATATTTCTTTATTTGTGAGCTTTATGAGTAGAATATCAAATTCAGATTCTCATATTCTAAACCTTTGCATATTCTTCCACTATCTAGCTTTTCTCTATATCCCAGTAAAGTGTTGCTTCTTGGTGTAGCAGCTTGCCAGCAAAATCTCTGCCTCCGGACCAACTGCTACTGATAGGTTTGCACAAATACCTCAAAGTCTAGCAGCATCCTCCACAGTTAGAACTCCTGGAGCATTGATACCAAGCTGCTGTGTCCTAATCCAGAAGAAAGGGAGCACACTGTACTTCTCAATTAAGAAAACTGCTCAATTGCAGAGTACATAATATGAGAGGAGAGACATTATTCTGCCACAGTTAGCTCTAATCCATAATAATAACTTGTTATTTAAAATATAATGTATATATATATACTGTATATACAGTGAGGAGCATAAGTATTTGAACACCCTGCGATTTTGCAAGTTCTCCCAATTAGAAATCATAGAGGGGGTCTGCATTCCCACTGTGAGTGACAGCATTTTTAAAAAAATTCAGGAAATCACATTGTACCACAAGGGCTACAAGATAATTGCTAAGTATCTTGGTAAAAATAGATTAATTGTTGGAGCAATTGTTAGAAACTGTCAGTCTCCCATGTACTGGGGCTCCATGCAAAATCTCACCTTGTGGGGTATCACTGATGATAAGTAAGATGAGAAATCAACCCAGAACTACACAGGAGGAGCTTGTCAATAACATGAAGATAGCTGGGACCACAGTTGCTCAGGTCACTGTCGGTAGAACACTATGCCATCATAGTTTCAAATCATGCATTGAAGTCATCACATGTCCAGGCCGTCTGGATTTGCCAATGACCATCTGGATGATCCAGGTGAGGCATGGGAGAAAGTCATGTGGTTAGATGAAACCAAAGTATAACTTTTTGGTCTACACTTCACTCGCTGTGTTTAGAGGAAAAAGAAGGATGAGTTGCATCCCAAGAACACAATCCCTGCTGTAAAGCATACATGTATCATCATACTTTTGGGTGCTTTTCTCCAAAGGGGACAAGACAACTGCACTGTTTTTTAGGAGAGGCTGAATGGGGACATGTATTGTGAGATTTTTTTTAGCAAAAATCTCCTTCCCTCAGTCACAGCATTGAAGATGGGTTGTGGCTGGGTCTTCCAACATGACATGACAGCCAGGATTACCAAGGAGTGGGTCCGTAAGAAGCATATCAAGGTTCTGGATTGGTCTACCCAATCCACAGACCTAAGTTCAATAGAAAATTTTTGGGTGGAGCTGAAAATCCATGTTGCTCAGCCACAGCCCTATCCCTGTTGCAGTGTGTGCAAACCTGGTCAAAAACTACAGAAAATGTTTGTCATTATCTTTTAAGCTCTTTGGGTGATAGTAAGTGCAATAAGCTTGAATAGGGGTTACAAGGCTGTTTTGGGATTATTAAGGTTGTTTTGGGATTGTTATATAGATGTTATGCTGTTTAGTAGAGATGGTTCAAATTTCTATTCAATTGTAACTTTGTACATGAAAATGTGCATAAAGTTAAAAAATCTTTGGTTTCCACCCATACTCCAAGGACATGCTGACAATTGGCTTCCCCAAAAAAATATACTCCAATGTTAGTTACATGTGACATATGACTGTGTTAGGTTACATATATATGGCTATGCTAGGGACATTAGATTGTGAGCTGCTGTGATATAGTTAGTGATATAAATATATATGCTCTGTAAAACATTGCATAACGTTTCCACATTTTGTTACATTACAGCCACAAACATGAATCAATTTTATTGGAATTCCACGTGAAAGACCAATACAAGGTGGTGTACATGTGAGAAATGGAACGAAAATCATACATAATTCCAAACATTTTTTACAAATAAATAACTGCAAAGTGGGGTGTGCGTAATTATTCAGCTCCCTTTGGTCTGGGTGCAGTCAGTTGCCCATAGACATTGCCTAATGAGTGCTATTGACTAAATAGAGTGCACCTGTGTGTTATCTAATGTCAGTACAAATACAGCTGCTCTGTGACGGCCTCAGGGGTTGTCTAAGAGAATATTGGGAGCAACAACACCATGAAGTCCAAAGAACACACCAGACAGGTCAGGGATAAAGTTAGTTAAAAAGATTGCCAAAGCCTTGACCGTGGGATACAGAGCACTGTTCAAGCGATCATTCAGAAATAGAAGGAGTATGGCTAAACCTACCAAGACAAGGCCATCCACCTAAACTCAAAGGCCGAACAAGGAGAGCGCTGATCAGAAATGCAGTCAAGAGGCCCATGGTGATTTTGGACGAGCTGCAGAGATCTTCATCTCAGGTGGGGGAATCTGTCAATAAAACAACTATTAGTCGTGCACTGCACAAAGTTGGCCTTTATGGAAGAGTGACAAGAAGAAAGCCATTGTTAACAGAAAAGCATAAGAAGTCCCGTTTGCAGTTTTCCACAAGCCATGTGGGGGACACAGCAAACATGTAGAAGAAGGTGCTCTGCACATCACTCTGAACACACCATTCCCACTGTCAAATATGGATGTGGCAGCATCATGCTCTGGGGGTGCTTCTCTTCAGCAGGGACAGGGAAGCTGGTCAGAGTTGATGGGAAGCTGGATGGAGCCAAAGACAGGGCAATCTTGGAAGAAAACCTCTTGGAGTCTGCAAAAGACTTGAGACGGAGGGCGGAGGTTCACCTTCCAGCAGGACAACGACCCTAAACATAAAGCCAGGACAACAATGGAATGGTTTAAAACAAAACATATCCATGTGTTAGAATGGCCCAGTCAAAGTCCAGATCTAAATCCAATTGAGAATCTGTAGCAAGATCTGAAAACTGTTGTTCACAAATGCTGTTCATCTAGCTGTTTTTCAAAGAAGAATGAGCAAGGATTTCAGTCTCTAGATGTGCAAAGCTGGTAGAATCATACCCTAAAAGTCTGGCAGCTGTAATTGCAGCAAAAGGTGCTTCTACAAAGTATTGACTCAGGGGGCTGAATAATTACGCATACTCTACTTTGCAGTTTTTTTTTTGTAAAAATATTTTTGGAATCAGGTATGATTTTCGTTCCACTTCTCACGTGTACACCACTTTGTATTGGTCTTTCACGTGGAATTCCAATAAAATTGATTCATGTTTGTGGCTGTAATGTGACAAAATGTTGAAAAGAATACTTTTGCAAGCCACTGTATAAATACAAGATAATAATAAATAACAATAATCATAATATAAGAAGACAAAACACACTCACAACCCAATTTTTGTTTTGTTGTGTCTACTGGTGCGGGCACTTGGCAGCTCTGGGATTTTAAAGCATTAGAATAAAACAAAGAACAAAAATATGCGTATACAATTTATTCCAAAATGATTGTAGTCCAAAAGTAAAGAACTGATTCATCATAGAATGTTCATCACATGTATTACAAATGTGTAATAATAATAATCTCAACGTGTTTCGCTGATCACTTCTTCAGGAGTTCTATATACAATATACTGTGTTCGTAAATATGTGATGTAAACATGTAAATAATCGACATTAATATGTATATGTACTTAGGCGGACTGTTCGGTCGCAAACATGACATGTTTTCTTCTTGCCAGCGAACAGTACGGTGTTTGACCCGCCCCGTTTGCCGTCGGGAAGAAGTTTATTGTTAGAAGCTTTTCAGTAGAGACGGGGTAGAGAAAAATCGGATCTGAAAACCGGAAGTGACATCACTGAAGTCACATTTCCACACACGTCGGACTTATAAAATAAACTAGTTACCAGTGTCTGATAGTTGCCAGGTTACTAGTGTATGAATGTTGCCAATGTCTGATTGTTGCCAGGTTACGAGCGCCTGATTGTTGCCAAGACACCAGTGTCTGATGGTTGCCAGGTTACCAATGTCCCATGGTTGCCAGGTTACCAGTGACTGAATATTGCCAGATGACCAGTGTCTGATTATTGCCAGGTTACCAGTGTCTGAATGTTGCCAGGTTAACAATGTCTGAATGTCGTCAGGTTACCAGTGTCTGGTGGTTGCCAGGTTACTAGTGCCCCATGGTTGCCAGGTTACCAGTGTCTGAATATTGCCAGTTGACCTTTGTCTGATTATTGCCAGGATACCAGTGTCTGAATGTTGCCAGGTGACCAGTGTCTGATTATTGCCATGTTACCAGTGCCTGAATGTTGCCAGGTTAACAATGTCTGAATGTTGTCATGTTACCAGTGTCTGGTGGTTGCCAGGTTACCAGTGCCTGATTGTTGCCAGGTGACCAGTGCCTAATGGTTGCTAGGTTACCAATGTTTGATGGTTGTGAGGTTACTATTGTCTGAATGTTACCAGTTTACCAGCGTCTGATGGTTGCAAGTTACCCGTGCCTGAATGTTGGCAGGTAACCAGTGTCTGATGGTTGCTTGGTTACCAGTGTTTGATGGTTGCCAGGTTACCAGTGTCTGATGGTTTTGCATAAATATAGTTAATAATTTGCATACATTTGCAGTATGAACTAGAAAAAAATAGAAAAAAGCAGTTTAAATAGTAGCAGAATGCTTTTCAATGCTGAAACTGAAAGCAGTGACTGTCATCATAAATAAGCCACAGAAACCATATTAAACATGGAACAGTTATTCTAAAGAACTTTAAACAAGAATATACAGTTGTTGATATAATCATATATGATATAATAAGCAGTACAAACAGATTTCAAAAGCAGAAGCAATTTTGGCCTCATGGTCTGTCACAGCATCACAAACACAGATTATGTGCATGGTATTGACATAATAATTCTTCAGTGAGATACTTTTAAAAATAAAATGTTTCTGGCGTGTGAATGTGTATGGCAAAGGGTGATGACAATGCTTGTTTCAGGGTGAAACTTTTGCGATATGCCACATTTCTGTCTGTTGTCACAGCACTGTGTTAAATATACAATTAACCTTTAGTCCTGCTTGCCCAGCCTGAACGTACAAAGAGTGCACTGGACGAACTGGATAGTGATGATCACGAATATTCGGACTCCGAATATTAATCGTGAATATAAGCAATTCAGAAATTCGCGAAGATGGTGAATATATTGCCGAATATTCGCAATTCCGAATATTCTGTATTGTTTATCCATTACACATGCCTCTCAATGCAAGTGGACGAATGGAAAGGCTGCAACAAGAGCTTAGCAACACCATCAACAGTTTTTTTTATTGAATATTGGGGTGATGCGAATATTGTGAAAATCGTCACTTTTTAAAATTCGCATAAAAATTTGCGCCATGTTAAACATATATTGCGCGTGCGAAATTCGCAATAAAAACTGCCGATATTCGCAATAAAAAAAAACCCTGAATTTTGCCGAATGTGAATATTTTCCGAATGTTTTCCATAAAATTTGTGGCATGCCGCGAATACGAATGTTGCCTATGCCGCTCATCACTAGAACTGGACTCCCGGCTCTCTGATGCTTCCTGTATCACAATGGTTGGCGGCGGGAGTTTTAAATACAAATCATACTGAATAGCGTTTTCTGCATTAAAAATGCTATTCAGTATGATTTGATGTAAACATCTCACCTGAATAAATAATCCCCTATAGCCTCTTCTGCTGTCCTGCTTCTCTCTCCGGTGTGCTGGATGGGCTGACACCACCCGGGGACGGGAGCTCCAAATTTAAAGGGGAAATGCATTCAGTACATTGACTTTGATGTACTGCAATGCTTTCCTATGAAAACTAGAAAATCACACTGGCATCTTGTGGATTCAGTGCTTACTGATCTGGTGGAATCCTTTTGAATATTTCACTATCTGATTGTTATTCACAAAGCATCTGAACATGGTATTAGCCCTCAAATTGCTGGAGATATAGAGAAGGGTAAAGAAAAAATATACAAAAGAAAATATTGCTTTAGCACTTGTAGTTTATTCATAAATACAATTTTAAGTCATGCTAAAAATGTTAGATACTTTTGCAAAATGCCATTTTTCTGGCTGTTGTCACAGCACCGTGTCAGGGGAACAATTTAGCTGTGTGGCGAATAGCAATGACAATGCTTGTTTGATTGAGATACTTTAGCAAAATGGCATTTTTCTGGCTCTTGTCACAGCACTGTGTAACCAAAATCAGTAATGTGTATGGTGTTGTCATGACAATGCCTGTTTCAGTGAGATACTTTAGCCAAATGCCATTTTTCAAAGTTATCAGAGTTTTGTGATAAGGGTGCACATGCAAATTAGTCATTATCCAGTTTGAAAGGAGCAGCATTACTATTGTATAGGACAGTGGGGATCATCGTTCTTTTTATGAGTCCGTGTAGAAGACAAAAGATGACAGACTATAGAAATGGTTCAAAAGACAGTCACAGTCTCATGATACCTTACATGAGACTACAGATCATGTATATCATGTATAATAAAATCAATGTTTCCAATCAATATTTTCAAATAAGATGTTCAGCTAGGCTGACTATGATAAAATAAAGTCTACAAAGTCATATACCAAAGAGGTATGCTAGGAATTGCATGTTGTGTAGCCTTTAGAAATACATTTTTGACTTTTTAATGATTAACAACTTAATGTGAGGATATTGGTGATTGCTATAACATTTTAACAAATTTTCTAAATTTGCAGCTGACCATGTCCTCCCACACTTGGTGACATGAGACTACATGTTTGTCATTTGTAATATACAAGTGATATCTAGTGGTGGATCAAAAAAAAATTACAACATTAAATCTTCTGGTAAGGAAGAAGATGCAAAAATAGGGATGCAACATAATAAAATAACGCATACAAGGTAGCTTAGCAGTAGCTATATTAGAGTGTGTTTCGGCAGTAAGTGTAGTAGTAAGATCCATAGTATGGACACAAAATGTATGTCCATAAAGACCATTTTCAGCAATTGCAGGTGAATCTGAGGAAACTTTCTTGAGACTTCTACCCCAACGTAACATCTGTGTTTAAAAATCTGTGATTATTTATTGTAATGAACAGTGACTCAAGTAAAAAAAAAAAATTTGAATGGGTACAGTTTGAACCAGTGATGCTATGTTTTGTGGTTTGAATATCCTTTCAAATCCTGCATTTGCTCTGTTCATGGAAATTGTGGATTGTTTTTACTATGTTTCTTTTTTGCACCATGAGATCCCTGTTTGATCTCTGTAGACAAATAAACAAGTCAACAATTGCTAAGTAAAGTTACATTAAAATAGAAAATTTGTGAATACATAAATGGAAATACTGAAGAAACATGGAGGGGAAAATGCTATTGCTGCTTGCATACAGCACTGAACAGCAGTGAGGGGAAAAAGAACCAACCATGGAAGAGTTTAATGAAGCACTAAGTTTCTAAGAAATAAAACATTCTCATGGAGCCATAAAAGCAGGAGGTCAAAACTTTCATGAGAAAATCAATGTCCTTATTACAAATGCATATGTTGGAAAATCATTTCCGACCAAGTAAAATACACATATTCTATGTTCAATATTAAAGAAATGGAGGTGTTGTGGAAACCATAGAGGAATATTCCCACTAAGCACTGTACAAAAAAATCTATTGACCATTAAAACTATATGTCAAGAACTTAAAAAAATTCAATTTTTTTTCACTTGATTACATATCTCCTATGTGCCTTAAGCCCCCCATACATGTATAGATATACCATCGATTCCCCAAAGATCGAGGACGTTACAGCAGATCATTGATCAATCTTTAGGAATTGATGGCTACCTTGAGCGATCTAAAAGGTCAAAATCGTGCAAGTAACAGATCTAACAGGAATCTGCCAAGATGGTAAATCCCTGTTCAGTCCGAATAATCGGCATCAAGCAGGAATATATGTGTCAATGGCGCACATCTTGATTCCCATTGTTCCGGCAACCGCAAGCAGCATAGCGTGGTCATGTCACCATGCTGTGATCGATTGCCAGCAAAAAGAACAGGAATCTAAATGGGTACTTTTAGGTTTTATTTACATGGTCACTTTTCGGGCAGCTGACAAAATACCACAGCCACCTGAAAAAGTGACTGGCTGCCTCTGACATCTATATCAGACAGATGTCCAAATTTTGCCCGATAAAGTTTTTGCTAGGCAGTACTGGTTTTAGGGTGCTCAATGGGTGCTCAACCACCTGTGTAAATAATAATGATATAGTAATGATATTAGAATTTCTCAATGTCACCGTAAATGCATTGCTACTAAATGAGATTGTTTTATTTAGTTTCACAGTGGCTGCCATCTTCTGCAAATACTGGAAATGCCATTTAAGATTCCTAAAACTTTCACTAAGAGCCCAGCAATGAGGCTACAGTACAGGGTGCCTAGGCTGTCATATAAAGTAATGAGCACCATAGGCAATATTTGAATTTTCAAGCTCAACACTAGTCATATATTAGGGAAAAAGTACACTGTTGTTTTTAGAGAAATTCAACATAAAAAGTTACTATATGGATACTGCTTCCATTCTTTAAAGGAACTCTGTCATAAGGGGAATGCCTCTACAGAACTCTTTTGCTCTATTAAAAATTGCCCTTATGTCATTCAGAAGCTTTCATTTCAGCATTTGTCTGAGTTGCTGTCCTGAAATTGGAAGTAGTTCTGAAACTTAAACTCACAGCACATTTGTTCCATTAAAGTGAAGCATTCAAGCACAGATAGGCATCTAGCACTTTCACAAGACATGCAATTGCAGCTCCTATAATTTCCAAGTCAAATCACTTTTTTAGATGTTCCCTATAAGGTAACACACCTCACTTTTTAGAATAGCAATTAGTGGCATAAAAGTTAGAATTAAAGCTTTCAAAACTAATGAACATATTTTAGCAGTGACAGCTTTCTCTTATCCTGCTACAAAAAGTGCATTACAGGAATCATAATTGTGATCAATTATGGCTCTTAATAATTCTTAACAGCTATTATTATGTAGAAAACTGTTTAACTACAAAAATATTTAAATATTGATAAAGGTTTAACTGTTTTAATACTACATTTTTTTCTTTTTCCTGTATAGAGCTGAATCTTGAACGCTACCACAAGCAGGCAAGGAAAGGTTTGATGTGTTTGACAGAAAGGTGCTTAGGTGAAGATTGTTGTGCTTGAGAACATAATGTGCAAATCAATACGTAATACCAAGCTTTTGAAAAACTATAAGAATGCTAAACTATAATATGACTTGTTCTGCTAAAATGAGCTGCTCATAGAAAATGGATCCTGGATGTGAGATTTGGTGGAAAAAGACGTAGCGGCCAACCCCCATGGATGAAATCAATAAGGATGTGTACACCATGTGCATCTGAAGATGGTGGATTGGTGAAAACGATAGAGAACAGTAGTAAAAGCCATAACACTTCACACGTTTTTATTCTGGTGCTTGTGATGGAATGTGTTATAACAGCCCCTTTATGAATCCTCATGGTGGGAATTTCAGGAAAGCAGGTAGCCTGTAATTGAACAACAGACCTATAATTCTATGGAAAATATTAAATTCTTTCTTAATAAGCTTATTATCTGTGCGAGTTGCATCCTATTTCTACTTGACCATCTTGTCTTAGTCCCATTTATGTTTGGAGGTTGAGCTTGAAAAGCCCAATCTAACTAGTCAGCACCAATCACTTAAAGACAAGGCTAAATATAATTTTTTTCCCCATTAATGATGCAATTTTTACCCCCCGAAATTTGGGGGGTAGTGTGTCTTATGAGTCTTATGAAGCGAATGTGCAACCACATGTGGCTGAAAGACTATTTGACTGTGGGTGGTCATACATTCTGTGCGCCCCCTCTGCCTTTACAGACATTCACTGAGCATGGCTGCAGAGGCATAGGTGGGGAAGCACTCAGGAGGAGGTGCAGGCTGGTCTTCCTTCTGATTCTCCCCCTACTCTCGACCGATGGGCAGAAATCCACCCAGACAGTAACCTTACCTTGGATTGAACGTCTGTCCCAGTTGAGCTGGACAGAAATACATGCATCTGGAACAGTCAGCAGTAACAGTGACATTACAAAGCTCCGGCTTTACTTGACAGAGGACTGCTCTGTATAGCAGAAATTGGTAACTCGGCAGCCAAACCGATCTTAGCCATTATGGACATGTCCATAAAGGTCCCCACACATGTATCGAGTGGGGACCGACAAATGAGTTGTGGAGAGCAGCGTGATGACGTAATCACGCTGCTCTCCATCACTCACAGCATCGGCGGGCACCCTTTGTGTGACGGACGTTAGTTTCAAAGGGGATGCCGGTCACCATTGAAACTAATGGCATCGGCCAGAGATTTACGTACATGTCCGTTCTCTGGCCAACCAAGCTGCCTCCTGCTTCTTTCCCTGTGAGGGGGGAAGGGGAGGAAGGTGCTAGCAGCTCCTCCCTCTCCCTTCGTTCTAGGCTGACACACAGTACAGCCGGCATGCTGTCTGCTGGGTCTCCCTAGCTGACGGCACCAGCAGCTAGATAGCGCTGACCCGATAGACACAAATGAAAGTTTAAACCCTGAAAATGAGAAAATGTTTCCCTTCTGGTACTGGTCTTTTGGCTTTGTTGGAGAAACCTAAGGTAAATACTGCATGGTCCAGACCTGCATACATTCCTGAATGTTTAGTGAATGCTGTATTTTTACTATTTATGTTAATAGCTGTATCTTTCTTACCCTTTTTTCTAAGTTTTGTGGTGTCTTACAATGCAAAAAAATATAAGTACTTCCTTACTGTCCCAATGAACTTGTTTTGTTGCTTTTGAAATCCCTTCTTTGCTGTTAGATGCAACATGGGCTCACAGTTAAAACACTGAACTATGAAAGTCTTGGATGATAATATTAAAGAATGACAAATTTGAGATTGCAAGAGGTGTGATGAGAATAATTTTGAAAAATGTGTTTTCAAGTACCAATGAATCAACTACACTGATGCCAGTTAGTTTGTCACATCATATAACTAATAAATGTGTTAATTTACTGTATCTTCATTTTGCTTATTTTTTATCTTGTGGTAACTTACTGACCTGCCGTTTTCTTTCAGATTTCGTTTTCCTGTAGAATAAAAATGAACCATTAAACAAATACAATAGCAATACAGTGTTGACAAGCAGATGCCATTTTTTTTGTAAATGTTTGCTATTTGAATAATTCAAATTCAATAGCCACTTGTTTTTTTTAAAGTCCAATTATTTATGGAATACTTTGTAGAAATGTAGTCTTTCTGAGAAAGAATGTTTTGAAGAAGAATGTGACAGCAGAATTGCATGTCAGTTATTTGAATGTCAAACGGTTTCTAAAGAATATAAAATTCATCCTCAAGGTTGCCAAGATATTTGAGAGGGAATCAAAGAAGTACAAAGGATTCTGCATGTCAAATGTTGGCTGTAAATAAATGTTATCAAAAATATAATACAGTCAGGGCATAAAAAATTGATGGTTGATACACTCTTAACATGCATGAGCAGTTTTCTCAACCAATAACGATCCCATTATTTTATACTTAGCCAGCAAATAGTTATTTCTAAGAAACATGTCCACTTGATGCAATAGAAAGGGTTAAAGCAATATTAAGTGCCGTGAAGTGGAATATGCCATTAAATGTTACCACTATAAATGAAAGGGGTATTGCCTAGGCAAGGGGGTTCTGTTCCCCTAAAGGGTTTCTTAGATTAAGATAGGGGTTAATGTGAGGAGTCTTGTTGGAAGCATGACTATGCTTGTCTGGAGCAGGGCCGTTTTTCGGTCCCGAGCGGTACTTTGGCTCTGCTCCGCCTATTGACTTCTCTATCAGTGATGGCCGGGCCGGTGCCACGTATGTCTCCTTGCGTGCTGCCAGGCTGAGAACAACAACAAGTGACGTCGGCACTGGCGCCGCCTCCTGCACCCGAACAGTACTTTGGCTCCATTCCCCCCAGCCCATTGACTCCTGTGAGTGACACTGTGTCACTAAGGCGCCGGCCGTGCTAAGGAGGATGAGAATGGGATAATGCTGATAATGTCATCAGCCTGGCTCCTCTGCTCTGCCTGCGCACCTCTTCTCAGTGGGGCCACCATTACAGAGAGACGTGGAGCCCCTGGCAAGATTCCCTGAGTTCCTCCCAGGCAGCCAGCCAGCCATTATCACCAGATTCCTCAGAACCAGAAGGTTAGCTGGCAAATTGTCAATGCACACAAGCACAATATCACAGAATATATGTACACCTAAAGTTAATATGTTGTTAAATTAATGTTAATAAGTTATTAAATTAAAGTTTATTA
>CM070032.1:65832111-65844985 GCA_036250615.1 Ptychadena robeensis | reverse complement strand
CCATCACCAATATGGTTGGTTTTCAGGGTTTCGGCCCATAGACCTATCATGGGGTTGTTATCTAAATGCCTCCTGAGAGTCTGCACAGATTTGCAGGCACTTGCAGACAGGAGTGCACGGTCATTTTCTGTAGGTCCGCAGCAGCCCAGGAAATGACCATGTAAATGTATGTATAGTCCACATTTAAGAATATACACCCATGATGCGTGCAAATGTGTTGCTAAAGCATATACAGTACAAACAGAATTTGGATAAAAAGTGTGGTTTGCAGTGAAATGAATTTTTTTAATTTTGTAGCCTATCTAATTGTCAATAACAAACTATGGTGAAACTTTTAGAAAGAACATCCAATGCAGCATTATGTGGATAGTTAACATGCATTAAAACCTTAACACTGGCACTGTATAACAGTTTACAATGAACTAGGTAGATTCAGGTATTGGCACATCTATTGTTCAATGTAATTCAAGTGTAATTCAAAGAAGCTCTGCAATGATCAAGGATGATATTTCAAGATTTTAAAGCAGCCAATTAGAATGTTTGGTTTCTATTATAACCTACTCCACTCTTTAAATCATTCTTTAAGACTGCCTAACTTAGTCATTCTACAAAATAGAACAGCTGCTTTGCTTTATCCATTAAAGTTTAGAAAATATTGATCTTAATATTGGTTTAATTTTTCACTGTCAAAGGAACACTTGTCAGAGGAATGTCCCAGAAGGCTTGTGTTTGCCGAGATCGAATGTCCTGTCTTTCTATCTTTCTCCAATGCAGTAAAAACCAAATTTTTAAAAAAATGTCCTTAAAATAAACTCATAAACATGCAAAGGCCTTAGGTATTACTATGCTTTATTGAAGTGGACCATAATATTGGATATTAAAATAATCTTTTCTGACACTCTATTATCGCCACCCTACAGTGATGCCGTGCTACAGTGTACTTTGGTGATAAAGATGAGAGGTAGATGCCCATTTCCCAAGTTGCCTTGTGACTGTCAGTCCGCTGAAGAGGCGGAGTATGGTGGAGATTAGATGAAGATCCCTTCATCTTGTCTCTGCTTCACTTTGCCCCCCTTAGTCTGTGCTGACTTGAAAGGTTGATGCTAAAGTGAGATGCAATAAAGATCCTTCCCACTAGTCTCTGCCCCTCCAGCCTGTCACAAGTAGAGACTGAAAGAAAGGTAAGAGGCTACAATAGTCATCTCAGTAGATGGTGAATAGTGATGATCACGAATATTCGGATTCCGAATATTAATCGCGAATATCGGCAATTCGGAAATTCGCAAAGATGGTGAATATATTGCCGAATATTCGCAATTCCGGATATTCGGTATTTTTTTTCCATTACACACACCTCTCAATGCAAGTGGACAAATGGGAAGGCTGCAACAAGAGCTTAGCAACACTCTCTGCGACCATCAACAGTTTTTAAATCCAATATTGGGGTGATGCGAATATTCGGAATATTGCGAAAATCCGCACTTTAGAAAATTCTCGAAAATCACTTGGCGTCCAAAATTTTCAACACGCCCCTCAATGCAAGTTATACATTCATTTTAAATTCGCAAAAAACTGCCGATATTGGCAATAAGAAGAATATTTTCCGAATGTTTTCCGAATGTTTTCCCAAAAATTCGCGGCATGCCGCTAATACGAATGTTGCCTATGCCGCTCATCACTAATGGTGAATCCGAGAGATAAGGATGGCGGCAGGAATATAGAAGAGTGGAAGGTAAGTATGTGTTTTTTTTAGGTTTGGGTATCCATGATCTGCATGGATCAAGACAGCTGTCAGGTAAGTATTGTGTATTGTTTTTTTTAGAAACCCTTAAAGTTACCACCTAGCTAGCTTTAGCATTATACTAACTGTTGTCTGCAATTTATTTTGGGGACATGAAATACTTTTGTTGTTGGCCACATTGTGGTATGATATTTTTCAGGTTTTTATGCATTTGTATTACATTTGTAAAGCACAATCTGTTGCAGAAATCACTCATATTATGGTATTTCATATGTGCATGATGACCATGATTTATATAATTGTGCTATTTGTAGAAACTGCTATGTTCTCTCTAACAATGAGTCATATTATTTCACCCTGATTATTTCGCTCTCTGTATGGAACCTTCATATTTAGAATTTTATGTAGGCATAAAACTGCTGCAATTTTTTATTACATTTTATTAGCAGGCGACACAGCTTAATTGGTATTATCTATTTTTAACTGTGATTATAGAAAATGAACACAATATACAAGAAAAACGTATATCTTATTTTATACATTTCTGTGTTGCACATGTATTATTCAGTCTTAAGGTGCCCACACTACTTGCTTGATTTGCGAACACACTTGGCAATGAGCGATTGATTCCTGGTCCCCATCCAAAGTAATGACGATTGAACAGGTATTTACCAACATGTTGGTTCCCTGATTGATCGTTCCTTCTTCGAGTGGGATTGATCGAACAAGGGTTTTCGTGTGTTCGGCGCAAACGAGCGTGGTGATCAATTATTTGGGAATCAAATAACAAATGTACATGTGTATGGGTACCTTTACTCTCAATCACAGTTGTACAATGTCCACTCTTGTAATCAAATTATTTACTTTGGTTGTGTTGAACACAGTCATCTTCTCACAATGTAAATTTAGGGCTCATGTGGCTGCAACCTTTGGCATCCGCCAGTCGATTTTCTGGCTGTCACCGATAGGAGCACCATGGAGTCCTTATGAAGACAACCTGCGAGTGACTGCAAAAAAAAATGTTTCCTGCACGGCTGCTGTGGACAGACAGCAGCCAGGGTAACTAACATTTAGCCTAAGTCAGACAGAGCCCACCCCATTTCCTGGCTGAAAATAGATATAGCTGTGCTTATTACTGATGGCGGAATTGCGCTCATTAGTTTTTCTCCTGGCGAACAATACGGATCTGCCCCGTTCGCTGGCTAGAAGAAATTTATTATTCTTCCACCGACTGGATCAGACGCAGAAAGATCCATCTGGAGGAAGAATTTTTTACCAGAGACCCCAGTCTCTAGCAAGAAATTAGCTTTGAAAACTGGAAGTGACGTCAGTGACGGTAATCGGAATAAGTTACTGTGCGCTCCATGTACCATGTATCAATGTCATTCCCCGAAGGAATTTGAACTTCCCCGCAATGTTCGCAGGCGATGTTCGCCCATCAGCAGTGCTCATAAGTCTACATTCCCTGTCAGAATTTATCATTTCTTTTCCATTTTTTTAGGGAATATGAATGATATTACAAAAACTTTTTTTTCACTCTGTGTTTCACAACTGTGTTTACTTAGTGTTTAAATAATAATAAAAACACAAACTACCCAAATTGCACTGATCAAAATTTTACTTTCTATACATAAGTTTACTAAATTATGTGTCTGACAATGGAGTATTTTTGTAGATGTAACAGATGCATGTAATCTCTACTGGTGTCATGGACCCTGTTGGCATCTATTTCTCAACTTCCAATCCCAGGTGAATGATATAAATGTCTTGTCCTCATTAAAGGAAATGCATAGCCATATTCATATGTATTAATTGTGATTCAGAATAAAACTTAAATATTTATATTAGTCATGGAAACATTTACATAACAGATACAGAAATTGGCTAATGCACTAGACTTCTGTTTGAAATATTTATTTGTAATTTCTTTTTAAATGAACAAAAAAGTCTAAAATATATATTTAATAATATATTAAAAATGACCAATACCACTGAAGTTTCCGTTTCATCTTGTACTCAAAAGCAAATCTGCTGCCAGCCTGTGTAAATAAATGTTTCAATGGTCTGTATTTATACTGGATTTACAAGGAGGGGCAAATCTCTTACTGAAGAAAGTAGTGAAATATTAACCTCTTCTGTGTTGTGCCACTTCATGTTTTCACATACTTTCTTTCTAGGAAACATTTTTCTGATTAAAAGCAAGAGACAACCACGATTATTTCTTACAGTAAACTATCAACTCAGAAACAGTGTAATTATTTCTGACTTTTTTTTCTCTCTATCCTATTTTGCAGAAGTTTTTCTGTTATTGAAGCAGCTTGGTGTAACATTTAAGTCAACAGATCCAACATGTTGGAGAACCTTGGTCAAAATACAATACATTGAATGGGGACCGCGGGTCTCCATCCAATGTTATGGATGGGCTGCCAGACGCAGAAGTTCTGCGGCAGCTCCAGCCAGACACGATGACATCATAGCTCCTGGCTGAAGCTTCCTCGAAATGGACGTGTATCTAGCCTTGTGTATCCAGCTTAACTTGACATTTATAATGTAATAACAATTTTTATCTGACTGTAGACATTTTGTAAATCTTCATACACACTTATTGGATGTGATTGTAGTGTAATGGAAGTGGCTACAAAACTGATGTTACCATGACAATAGGACAGTTAACCTCCCTGGGGGTATGCACAGGCAATCAAAGCAAAGTAAATTATACTCCTCCCCTCTCTCCCTACACATCGCTGGCATCATCGATGGTGCTGGTGGTATGGGCCTGGAAAGCGATGCTCCGCTATAAGCATGGAGGTCTGTGGTGCCCCCCGCCTTTTTGTCCTCACCAATGATGCTAAAGATGAGGAGCTGGAAGTGATCATCAGGCTCGCCAAGCATAAGCGAGTGTGTCCCATCCCAGCGTGACGGTATGCCCAAACCCAGTTCGGGCAGAGTTTGCTTACAAAATAAACTGCTGGAACTGGGTTTGGGCAAACCAACAAGGAAGTGTGAGTTTCTGTGCCATCTTTAAGGATTTCCCTGTGGAGTGAAGCCTAACATTCAGGCCTGAGAGAAACAACGATCATTACTGCAACCTAAGTGTCACTTCCTTAGCAGGCATTACACACAGCCTTGGGATTAGAGACTATTTTCTACTTATTATTACAAGACATCAGCACTAGTGATGAGAGGCATAGACAATATTCAAATTTGCAATATTTTGTAAATAATTTAATTAATATTGAGTTCGATATTCGTAAAAAAATTCAAACATATGGCCATGTATTGCAATAATATATTCTCAACACATTGTGACATGTGGTATTTATTTATATCATCGCAATGCATCACCATAAGATTTCCTTTGCATAATATCTTGAATATTCAAGATTGCGAATATCCACAGAATTTTTGAATAGCCAATATTTGTTGAATATATTCGCAATTTGAATATTCGAGTTCAACACTAATAAGCACCTCCCCACCTGATTTGCAACGGACGTTTGTAACATTAGTACCCCATGGACTGTGCCCTATCAGATATAGTCAAAAACTGTAAATATAGTTTACCTCACATTCCTTTATTACATTAACAGATGCCTGTGTAAAACATTTACTGCGTAAAGAATCTGAGTGACCAGGGGCTCTGTAGCTTAGGGAGAATCCCAGTTTGAAAACTCACCTGTAAGGTAGAATGTAGAAATCTGCTTGCAGTCTAGTCTTAGGTTGTCGCTTGGTCCTCTAACAAGACAATGACCCAATGCATACATCAAATCCAACAGTAACTCAAGGATATGCTCAGAAACTATGCAATTTGGACCAGCAAGAACAATTTGCAATGGAAGAATGGGCCACAATCCATCAGAAGACCTGTGCTGACCTTGTAAAGAACTACTCTAAAGGCCCCCATACACGGGTCAGATTCCTGTCTGATTCCGGGCCGATCGATTCCGGGCGCGTGCACGCCAAACGATCGTGCCGGAATCGCGTGCAGCCCACCTTGTCCGATCGATCAGGTCCGTCCGTTCCGGGGCTCAGAATCGGATCCGACAGAGAACCAACATGTTGGTTCCATCAGATTGATTCTGCACAAATCAGGGGGAGTTGCCATTTGTGAGGTGGACAATCGGACACGGATCCGTCCCGGAATCAGCTGGACAAGGTGGTATGCAGCGATCGGATCACTTAATTGGCCGCTCGATCGGAGCTCCGAGTCCCGCTGAGATCGCCGGAATCGATCGGATGGGTGATCGAGCGGACATGGAATCCGACACGTGTATGGCTAGCTTAAGAGATTGTTGTCAGTTGTGGCTCAGAAAGGATGCATCATTGACTATTAATGGCCTGGAACTAAAATTTTGGATGTCTAAATTTTGGCCTTTTCAACTCGGTGTATTAATAAAATATCCTAATTAAACTAAATGGATATTATTTTTCTTAGTGTATTGGTTCCCAAAATAACAAACGTTTGTTGTTAATATTCATTTTAATGGAGAAATTCAACTTCAATGTCAATTTAATGTCTAATTTCACGAGGGGGGATAATAATTTTGGCCACAACTCCAACTCAACTTGGCCTCACTTAAGATTGGGCAATTCTTTTCTTTCATTGTGCGGTAAAATGGACAATTTAGTTGGATTGTTTAAAATTGATAAATTTTTTCAAAAAGTCAAAGTGATAGAAATTGAGCATAAAAATGAAAGAGCATTGATTGGTTATATTGAAGATTTTTAGTTGATTGTACAAGTATCTGACAGATTTATGATTTGTATCTGATTACATTTTGGAGTATGCACAGATGTATCTTCATTAACTGGAAATTGGCTTTGCATTGATTACATTGTGTGGCAGTACAATTGATATGTACTAAATATTGTACAAGCACATTGAATCTAAAATAAATCTAACAAAAGTGGATGTGTGTACGGCTAGCCTAATAACTGCACTAGCCAGTCTAGATTTATAGAGCAATAGAATATTTAAGAAATGTTCACCACTTTTCTGGTAAAAAAAATTAAATAAAGGAGAAATCCTTGATTTTTCTGTTTTTTATCTGTGCTTTTAAAATTGGTAACCAGGTCTCTAAGTGCTTTGGAAAGTGCTTTTAATATTTTTGAGTTAACACAAAAACTGATCTCACTGGAGAATGGAATTACTTAGCGTCACTCTGTCAAGTTTAAAAATACTTGCAAAGGTTTTCTGAAAGAAGTAAACCATATAATAACAACTGTAAAACATTTACACTGATATTTTCCCCAAGTTATCTAATTTGCTTCCTCCTATTTTATTTTAGATTCCTTCAATGTGTGAAGCATATTCCCCAAATTTAGAATAACATTTTGATAGTGCTTGGTGTGAAAACATTTAAATGCATAGGGTACTGTGTGCATCTCTCTAGACCCCAACATTGCTTTTCAATATTGGTGTGTGTCAAACGCTGGGGTTTTGAAGCATCACCAGCATGTCCATTGATAATCAATGGAAGCATACACACATGTGCGTTGGTGACGCAAATTCCGAGAAGCTACGCAACATCAGTTTGGGTTTATTTACATGCTTATAGTAAATGCATTGAGTATGTTAAAAAAAAACAAAGGTATGAATTGGGTGATGTGTTTATCAATGCATTCAAGGTAAAAAAAAACAGAAAGATTTTTTACCCTGATGCCATGTCCCAAACACCACCCAACATGATCCTAATATTGTGTTGTTAATACTATTGCATCGAAACGCACAGTGGAGCCATGGCCTTAGTCACCTACAATTTGGCAAATATGAAGCATAAAAAAGTAGAGTATATGTGGCAAGGGCAATTTTTTTTACAGTCATTAATGTGACATAGTTTTTACAAACTATTAATACAATGCTTTGCACAGTTGGCATCACCACATATAACTAAAAAGAACAGTGTAGTAGCCAAAGTAAATCAAAAGTTTGATTACCAAAACAATAACCTTTATTACAGTTGTCTATTTTTCTTATTTCTTACAAAGAGTTGTGTCTGTACAAAAGGAAAACCATAACTTGACAACTTGCCTGTGCAACCTTTGTAGGGTCCAGGTATTGCCTTATGCTGTGATTAGTGCCACTGACCCTTATCAAATGCAAAACAACTATAAAGCAGCAAAAACTATGATCTGAAAAACCATTTCTCTTTTTGGGGTCCTCTCACTGTTGGCCCTATTGCTTAATTTCATTAACACCAAAACAACTGATGCTGATTCAAAACCCATCATAACTGATAAGATTAATATTCCAGAAGTGAAACTTACCTGATACTATATGCTGATTAAAAAGTGTTCTTTAAATTAATCAGTTGATTTCTTTTACAGTTAAAAAAAACCCAAAACAGTAGCAGTTATGAGAAAAGTGCCGGTAAACAACACACAGAGCAATGTAACAGTTTCTTAGTATATATGTACAACTAAACTGTTGTGAATGGCTTTATTAAAAATAGTGGTTTGCTGTATACATGTGAAAATACATTCAGCGTCAAATTGACAGAGAGAACTTTACTTGCCCGACTGTTTGGTGGAGGGAAGCCCTGTAATTAGGTAAATCTTTATGGTTAAGAATGTCAAATCCCTTTGTGGAAACAGTTTGGGGGGTGTCCCTTTCTGTTCTAGTATAAGTATGAACTTAAAGAACGTGTTGACCTGCAGAGTAATTACTTTACACCCTTCAACCCTTACAACACCTTTGCTAGAAACCAAAAACGATATTGAGAGTCAAATCGTCGCATTCACTTTCAGTACTTCACAAATGCAAAATGGGCAAAAGTACTACTAACACATAGCAAAATCTTGTGGCATGTGCTCAGATAATAGGACCAACTTCATATACAGTCGAGCCCATAATTATTCATACCCCTGGCAAATTTTACTTAAAGTTACTTTTATTCAAGCAGCAAGTTATGCCATGACTGTCCACAAACAGAGAGCTGCTATTTTTCACCTGTTGAAATTATTGAAACAGCTGATCCCTATAAAGCAGGATAATAAGGATGCTTTAGAACAGCTTGGACTATTTGGAATGGTATAGAACTTTGGATTTTCCCAGAGACTGTGACAGTTTGTGAAGGTTATGAATAATTTTGGACATGACACTTTTTGCTCAAATATAAATAAAAGCTGAGAAATTTTTTTTTTCCAGACAAAAATGCCTATTGTAGGCGTCTTATTCTCATCGTCTTATTATCTTTTGGGAGACACCTATGTCATTTCCTTAAAAAATAACTGGTTGAAAAAAAGTAACAATGTCAAAAGGGTATGAATAATTATGGGCTCGACTGTAGATGTCTATGGTTTTAGAAGGGGATATTTGTGTAGGTGTAATGGCCAGATGCACCAATACTTTTTGTCTCTAGTGCATATAGCAGTGTATGCCGTTTTTCTGGAGATAACCCTGACTTTTTATTGGTACAGCACCACACTACCAAGCACAGCTCAAAGGTAACTGAATTTCTCCTTTGTGTGCACCGCAAACAAATAAACAACATTAAAAAATAAAAGTGCCAAAATTACTTAATTTTCCTTTAAAATTATAGAAGGTAGATATAGGTTGAATTCTCTATTAGGCAAAAGTATACATGTTCTTACTTAAAAATGTAAATAAAGCATTTGGTTGACCATAGTATTCACTGAATGCTAACAAGGTTGCAGTCAAAAGATACAATGTTTAAACATTAGAAATTTAGAGGTGTTGACAATGGTCAACTAATGCTCATTTAATCTCACAACACCTTCCACCACCACCACATTCCTGAAAATGAAGTGGTTAAATGAATCATATGATATTTATAGATCTGTAGCGTCATCGATGGTATTAATATTTTATCAAGCTAAACTTTTGTACTGATGATCCTACATATGTCATAAATAATAATTCAACATTGAACTGGAATTCAGTTAAAAATGAATGCTCAATATCCTGCTTGCCCAGAAATGAAACCAAAGAGAAGTAATTCCAATAATGAATCAAGAGGACTGCCAATGTTAAATAAAACATAAACAAATGGAGGGAAAAGCTTCACAGAATTTATTACATTGAAGTCTGACTGAAGTCTGACTGAAGTCTCTAGCACACCGATAGCCCAAAAAAGTGTATGAGTACTAAAAAAACTTTTTTTTAAAGATTTAATTAGAACAGAAAAGGATTAAAACCCTTGCCAGTTTGTATTGCTATCCATGGATCATCTCAGCTATCTGCATGATGACAACGATATTCATGCAGAAAGTGGAATCAGTTAAAAGCAACAAGACTTACATAAAGACAGATAATGTTTAGTGTAATCAAAATAAGTAAACATTAACCATTCTCTTCAGTCACCTTCATCACTTCATGACAGGTGGTTGTAAGGAGTACTTGTTACCCTGAACAACACAAGGTAGTTGGAACTCTGTCAGCTTTCTATGTATACAGTTTGTACAAAGGGCAGTGCTCCCATTTGCTGGTGGTTATCCAAGTGGTATCAGCTGGTTAGTATCAACAAACAGCTTTATTATTGGCTATTGGCCAGCAAGGTCTGGTTGTAAGCACCTTTTCCTGGCAAATTTTGGGTACTTGTGGGGAGGAGGCACAGGCAGCTGGAGGCACCACTCTTGTCCAACATTTTCATAGGATTCAAACCAGGGCAATTTTTTCTTTCATTAGAGGAAAAAGTGCTTTTTATGGCTCACTTGGCCACATTTGTTTGCCCTCTTTTTTCATAACCTAGGGGAGGGAGCAAGAGTGTCGCTTCTCTTCTGCCCATATCAGGCCCAATCTAGGCATTAGAAGAAGCATTGGAAATAGAAAGAGGGTTAGTGGTAAACAAGCAGCCCCCTCTGTCCATGCAATGCCCCTCTATGCATTAAGCCTGGCTGGACAGGAAGAATAAGGCCAAGGAGCAAGCATTCCTTCCCAGTCAAATCATTTCCAAAGCCATACTCATTTAATTGAAACTGATGCCATAGTTATCAATTTAGTTGCTTATGTGTGATTTCCAACCTTACACATTTGGTATTTCAGTTTTGGGCAATATTGGCAAGTTATATCTGACTCCAATTGCTTTTATCTCTTTGAAAGACTCCAGCTGTGAGTTCCCATCTCTGGAAATCTGTTACATAACAACATACATTCTAATTTCTCCTTCTATGAAAAGGGGATGTCTCACCCATAATGCAAGAAAAGTATAAACCCAACAAGGATCTAAAAATCTAAGTGGAAAGATAATTTTTAAATTTAAAATTGTTTATTATAGCTGTGCACAGTGCATGTTATTCCTATGAATATGGCACTGGATATGATAAATACTATGAAATGTTTTAGCAACACAGTTTCTGAATGCACTATAGTCACATTGAATCATACTGAACTGTACTTTAATGAAACACGACTGTACAATTACTGGGCACATTCATGTAATAGTTGCCTGCAAATGTTACGCTCAGGTAATTGAAAAACTGTGAAAGATAATCTAGATATAAATGTGTTGAAATCCCTCCACTGTGTTTTATTAATGCAATTTTATTGCTGCATTGAAGGTGCATATGCAGTTTATTTCTGAAAATGCTGTGCAAACATACGTTATTTATTTTTTAGCATCTTTATAGTGCTGACAAAGACATAATGTAGTATAGCATTATCTAATACCCTACTGCAATGAAATACTCCAATGTAAAGGGAAGACTTGGTCCCTTATATGGTCCACTTTTAGACACAGAAACTAATTGGAAATCCCCCCAATGGGAGGAAAATACTCTTTTATAACAGGAACAAGTGTCCCTTTTATAAAGAATCTTCCAAAATTTCAACTGTGATTATGACCTTAATTTATACACAAATTTCATATTCCAGAGCAAAACTTTTTTTCCCACAACCCTTCTCTACATCTCCAGCAATTTTTGTCATTATATCATGTTCAGGGGCTTTGCAATCAGCTCACAAAGTTAGCTAGCAGCATAGCAAGTCATGGCCCCAGCGAACTTCGACTATGTGAAATTTTTTGACCATCCCTAGAATTTCAACCATTTCCTTTGAATGTGTAAAGAGGTCCTTGGCATCTCTGTACTCATTATATAGGGTTGTAAGTGGGATCCGGGGTCCTCTTTTTAAAAGGTAATCCCACATACTTAATGAGCCCCACCTGTGCCCCCACAACGCTTGTCCTATGTTGTGGAGACCCCTTACCTTAACTAGAGATGGTTGATTTTTTTGACTAGTTGACTTGGTTGGTTGCAAAGCCCCTGAACATTCCATCATCACCAAGATGAAATTTAAATCCCATTTTTTTTTTATTTTATTGGATGGGGGTGGCCCAGGAGGAAAAAATATGTACTTGGTTGTACTGCACCATCATGTTTACTGCTTACCTTTTTACCTCTTGTCCACTGCTCACCTCTGCACCTCTCCTACACTACTCACCTCTGCACCACTTGCTTACTGCTAACCTCTTCACACATTTTCCACTGCTCACCTCTGCACCACTTGTTTAATGCTCACGTTTTGTCCACTGCTCAAGTCTGACTCACTGCATCTCCCTTGTGGTCATTGGCTGCTAATCTCTGCAGTCCTTCTTTATGGTTTTACACCCTTTTTCCAACACTTACCTTAGCCAATCTCTGCTAGAGCCCATTAACTGGCCACACTGGGTCATGTCTATGGTGATGAAGAACAGTAGCATTAATGCATGATATTTGGGTTTCCCTAGGATTGGCCTTTGAATTGCAGTGTGTGCTAATGAGCATCACAGCTTGTTAATGCAACACAATGCACCATTTACTTTTTGGGCTGTTTCTTTACACTTGCAGAATGCGGTAATGGATGGCTTTGTACCAGCAATGTATATGTTAGTGATACCACTTATATACAGTGGAGGAAATAATTATTTGACCCCTCGCTGATTTTGTAAGTTTGTCCAATGACAAAGAAATGAAAAGTCTCAGAACAGTATCATTTCAATGGTAGGTTTATTGTAACAGTGGCAGATAGCACATCAAAAGGAAAATCAAAAAAATAACTTTAAATAAAAAATAGCAACTGATTTGCATTTCATTGAGTGAAATAAGTATTTGAACCCTCTAACAAAAAATTACTTCATACTTGGTGGAAAAACCCTTGTTTGCAAGCACAGAGGCCAAACGTTTCTTGTAATTGAT
>CM070032.1:65796284-65822399 GCA_036250615.1 Ptychadena robeensis | reverse complement strand
ATTGAATTTGGGATGGTGGCCTCCCCTACTAAGGTATAAGTGGTAATTCTCTTTCATATACTTCTGTACGCCGCCTGACCCTTACTCTTTCCCACCCTGAATTCTACTTTTCCCCCCTGTCTTTTCTTTGTATCCCTCTAATGTAAGAAAGTTGAGTATTTTGTTTTGTCGTTTTGGATTAGTATAGGGTGGATCTTCCCGGAGTTAAGACAGAGTATGAATACACAATTTTGGTACGCTGACGACCGGAATCTCAGTGGATAGATCTGTTCTTTAGTTTTCAGTCAGCGATAGCGGCAGATCAGTTTCCGGCCGTACGATGTTTGAGGTTCACTGACGTTCACACAGCTCTAGCTTGAGTTAGACAATGTTACCTGGTCCTACGGACATAGTTTACATTGCGTCACTACACAGACCTCTCATCAGTAATAATTTTACACTACCGCTGTATAATTGTATCGCTTTGCTTTTTGTTGTATAATCCCTTTTTCTTAGTATGCTTTGCATTTTCTATATGTACCACAAAAATTTTCAATAAAACTTGAAATAAAAAAAAATAAAAGAAGAAGAATCAATGAAGCAAAAGCAACCTACAGTCCTGAGCAGATAATCAGAGTCCCAGGTTAGTAGTTAGGGGTTCCCCCCTCAGGAGATGGTTAGCGGATCCACGGGTTTGACACAAAAATTTAACTGGCCCATATACACCAAGTACATGCTATAATTTTTGTTGCATGTTTTGCAATGACCTTTAGTACTATGCCATACAAATGGAATATCACAAAGATAATTTTCAATTAGCAAACCCAGAAGGCTTAAACTCCTCATTTTTGTTTTTGTGACAAGATTTGGGATATTACAAATACAAAAGGTGTGGATTAGTTGGATCAAAAAAACCTCACATCAACTTGAGGCAAATTTAGGCAAAACTAAATGGTAACTGTACTACAAATAAGGAAACATGTCTAATTGTTAAAATAAGAATATAGAAATAAAGATAAAATATTTGGTAGTTGACTATAACTGTTAATTTTCTAAGTACATTTTCTTCAAGTACAAAAAAAGTTGCCATGTTATGGCTCAATTACATGGGCCTGTTTAGCCTTAGTTCCGTGGCCTTCCAGCAAACACAACAGGAGGGTCTAACTGGGCACCACTTCTGACAGTGTTAGCTAGTAATTTTTTGACCATTTATATGTAGTCTTTATTTTATCAGTTCCCTGGCTATCCTCTATGACCTAAATATCTTCTCACTATATAATGGGGTTGAAGTGTTTATTGTCCAATTCAGGAGATTAGAATTCAGTGACAATGTTGCTCCTCTGTCCACAAAATGCAATGATTTTTATTTTAGGACACTGAGTATGTTACTGGAAGAAAAGCTTATCAAGGACAGCAATGTATTCCTTTCTTAGACATACTTTAACTAGTTCAGTTGCAGTAATATTTCAAATGTATATAGTCTTTCTGAAGAATTGAACTGAACTGAATAAAATATATTGCAGCCAATTACAATTGGTTCAAGGGACAATTTAGTTGATCAACGCTGTAATGCCTTTATGGAATTCATACACTACAAATCCCTTGTGAAATAACCATAATTAATCAATAGAAACTGGTAAGCTTCAGACACTTTTTTTTACATTTCAGACATCGCAGAGACATGACCTCCTCACATGATGCAAGAAGGGGATAGAAAAGTCTTGCTGTTGCCATGACCAAGGGTCTTCACCAGGGACACTTGATCCATTGCAAAGATGAAGCTTCTCATTCAGGCATAATATTTGTGTCTGGAAAATTGTTACAATGTGTTATCTATAGCATATATATAGGAGAGAAAACCTTTCATAATGAAGAGCAATCAGACAATAGAAAGTGGTATATGTATCACCCCTTTCCCTATGCTGCAATCTACCTTTTTCGCATCAATATGTGACAAATGGCCCTGCAATGGCAATACATTTATTAGAGAGAAGTACTGCACACATTTCCACCAGTAGAAAATATGCCGGAGATGAGGATGCTCATGGTTTTTGGAAGGTGTTAATTTAAAGTCAATTTCACTGAATACCCGTTTATTCTGCCCCATTTAATTTCTTATTTCTTTGTTGGAGGAACAAGCATATCACTTGATTAAAGAAACCGGTCAAATAATTTATCTATTGAGATTATCAACAGGAGCCACATATATTTTGGTGGGGGTGGGGGGTGGCTTGTGGGTGCTCAGGAAAATAACTTATAGTTATTACTTATATCTAATGCTCAACTATTACTTTTAAGGAGATTTGTGCTGCTACAACATCTTTGGAGTTCACCATTTCTCTTTCTTGACGGATAAACACTTACCTCAGGAAACTATATTCTATTTTGGAACTGGGATACCTTCATTATTATTCTTTAGTCAGTGTTGCCATAACAAAAGAATGTGTTTTATGTCCCTTTATCGGTGGAAAAGTCTTCACATTTATTTTCTATAAGTAAACCCATTTTAGGTGGGTATGCCGGAAACCTACCTTTATGCAGAAAAGCAGAGCTTTAATCCTGCAAGGAGAAAATATGTTTTCTAGGAGAGTTCTGTATGCAAACCACGCAGAGATTGCTTTAGGCTGCCATATGGCAAGCAACTATGTTTAATTTTTGTTGGCATTTTTCTTAACCATCAGTGACAGCAGCTTGAATTGGAAAGGTAATTTTTTAATAACACTAAAACTACAAAATAGCATTATAATGTATATGCTCTGTAACATTTCAAACATTCCATTAAAAAGAAACAGAAAGGAACATTTGTCAATAGTGTTTCTACATTTGCATTTAATCAAATTTAGCAGGTTCTTGTGCAAATTCTTCCTGCCGGAGAAATTATCTTTTCACTAGAGGACCAGGTAGAGAAGCTGGTCTTCTAGTGAAAAGCCGACAGTGACATCAGTCGGGTGGAAATCTGATGTGTATGGGGGGCTTTAGCTTAGGTCCTGGGGGCACTGAAGTCGATTAGGCATATTGTGTCTCCTATTCAAGAGGGGGCTTGGCTTAGCATGAAAACCGCAGTTGAGATTAGGGATCTGTCTGATCAATTTTTATAATTACCTGCTACATTGATTTAATATATATTGAGGTATAGAAAGTAAATGTATAAAGTTCATTATTTATCCATAGGAATAAAAGATAAGAATAAATATAGAGATACAGATATGCATCAAAAAGGCATTTGTGAATAGCAGACCTCGGGATTAAAACCTTACTCCTACCTCTCTCACACTATCTAGTAGATTTGTGGCCATAGATAACATAATCAATTATCACCTTACTAGGAGGAAGCCATCAAAGAAAACGCACACACTTTGAGACTGCAAACAACATTGTGGCATCACACTGTCTCTTATTTCCAAAGATCAGAGGGAAAACAATAAAATATGTTTCATCAATCAAAATTCTCTCTAAAATATAAGCTGTGGGGAGGTGGGGGGTTTTACTTCAGAGAAGATGAACTATGAGCTACATGTAAAAGAAAATGGATGTCCTTGCCTTATAAAGCACAAACAGGCTAACTAATGGCTACAGCAGTAGAATTAAGTGAAATTATTGGGATTCTGATGTTGAAAACCCAACCCCCAAACAAAATAACATTTTAGGAATTTAGCCTTCTATTAGGCAAAAAAGTCACAATTATTAGACTGAAACTTTGATCTGTGGCTTAGGCTTCACAAGAAGAGAAAACTTTATTAACCCTTGCAATTTGGCTCCAAACCACTGCAAGGGTTAAATGCTCTTTTATGCCCAGGGGGTTTAAAATATTTTTTCTTACCTTAACCTGCATTCACACATGAGAAATTGTCTTTTTAGCTCCTTAAATTAATATAAATACCTAATTTACCGAATTACCCTATTTCCCCACTTACATTCTACATTTATTTTAGTCTGATTCCTTTAATCCCTTCTCACCATAACCTTCATGGTTGTTCCTCTATGTTCGGCTCCCAAGTCCCACACCATAGAGCCATGGTTTCCATGCACTGATGATGGCCAATGAGCCTGAAACAGCTGTATGCAGTTTGGAATAAATGGCTCTGTACCAAAAAGGCTATATTTGCACTGTACACAATAAGTTCTGGATGTGCATTTGGCTGATGGGGCATAATGGAATGATTAACATGGCTCCACCCACTGTGCTGAAGTAACTAACTAAGTAATTAACTTTTGGGGTTTGTGATGGATTGGGGCATGTAAATACCTTCTGTTTTAAGAAGGCTTGACTGTGCTACGCACTGCTTGAGTTGAGGGCTTTTCAATTCCTTTAATCCCTTCTCACCATAACCTTCATGGTTTGATCTCCACATTTAATAATTGTTAGGGATCAGTAAACATGGATACAAATAAATCACTGTAGTGGCTTTCTTCCCTCCGAATTAGTAGATTACTTCCATTATGCAATTTACAGTATCAAACACACTATGTCTATGCCTACATATATATATTAGTTAAAATCCAATGACATTGTGCTTGTCTCTTCTGGATTTTATATGTTGTATACAAAAGGTTAAGTGCCACATTCACTTCATATAAAACAAAAATTGGTAACAACTGTACTGTGACCTTTCTCAAGGGAATTAAACAAGGTCAATAAATATTCAGCAGGTCTCCACTGTCTACTAACTCAGGAACATGTGGTATCCTCAAGAGAATAGCTAAACACAACAGTTGTTTAAACATTTTTCCAACCTTGTTGCTGTCTCCAGAGTTCTTAAGAGAAGCATATGGAAACATAATTGTCAGGATATCATACAACAAGACAACGCATTATGGCACGAATATTAAGAGAACAGTCTATAATTCACACAAAGAGGAAGATGCAAACCTTAAGGGAAATTCCAATATGTATGATGGTGTTTGCAAGTAAAACAAAGCCGTCAATCTAACACTTTGCAATATCTATGCTGTTATGCGTCCAGAAGTGTAGATGGACATAAACTGAATTACTCACCGGGGAACCATTTGTTATTATTTTCTGCAGTGTTGAAAACACTTATTGGCTTTGGCCAATGCTAATGCCAATGCTAATAAGTCATTGCTGTTTTAACTATGGTTATCTATATATGTATATATGGTTTGTAATATAGTGGAGACATTGTACTTGTAGTTGACATTTAAAGATAACTTTTTCTAACTTAATGATTAAGGATCAATCCAGGCAAGTTAGCATGGAAGTCAGAAGCACCACACTTTTTTTATTTAGTTATTTAAAGTTCATTTCACAGTGACATGCCAAACAATTCACCCCCCTTGCCTCAACCTTGCCCCTCCACAGGGCTTTAACTACACCCATACATTTTGGTATTTGTGAAGTACTACTTTTGAGTGTTTTTTTTTTGACCAAAGCAATATACAAACCTATGAAACAGTTGATGATAAATGCGTCCTGCCTTAGCTCAAACAATTGATTGGCTTTGTTGAATATAATTTGAAGTGTGTTAAAGGCTTTAGTTATAAAGAGATTTGGGGAAGTGGATGTCTATGCACCATCATTGTAAGAATTGCATACATGTTTGTAAAGTTGGATATGTAAATATCACATTCGCTTAATAAAAGTAAACAATATTTAATAACAGAAGCAAAAATCAAAGATAATTAAACCAGTTTAATGATTTAAAATTATTCCACTACATAACTAAGTGACATTGAATAGCAGTTTTACCAAACCTTATTGCTTGATCTTCTGGCATCTGGCACCCTTCTTTTACCTTCCACGCTCTGGGTTGTTGGTTGATCCTCAGCACTTTGGTTTAAAGGAGTTATGTGATAACCAGTTGCACACAGAGAAGACAACATTTGCAATTTAGATTTTATAATTTAACCCACTTAACACTGATGAAACCCCACTGTAATGGTTGTTTTGAAATTTTCAAATCAGAAATCAGAAAGTACCCATTTTAAAAATGCAAAGCCTTGCAAATATACTAATAATCTTTTACTTTTTAAAAGGTTGAAACAACAACCTTCATAGTCACTGGGCCCACCACCATTCAAAAAATATCTATATAATGGTGCCTTGGTTTGTAAATATACAGTATATACTTGAGTATAAGCCGACCCAGATATACCCTAGGGGGGAAATGCAGCAGCTAAGGCTCAGAAACACACAGTAAATGCACTTTTATTAGGAGATGTTAATATTTAATTTAGTAAATTTGTAAAGAAAAAAGTATTGCTTTAGTATATGAGATTTTGCACAAAATAAGTTCAAACAAACAATTTCCCACAACCTTTTTCTACATCTCCAGTAAATTTGGTGATGATCAAGGGCTTTGCAATTCACTCATAAAATCCACCCACAAAATGCTCCGATTTTTATTTCTTAACTTGAATATAAGCCGAATTTAATATTTTTAGCACATTTCAGGTGCTGAAAAATCCGGCTTATATTGGAGTATATACGGTAATTCATGATGCTTGTAATTCAATACACTTGTATATCAAAGCAAAGCTCCCCATAATAAATAATTGAATCTCATATTATTTACTCCACGGTCCAAAAATATCTGTAGAAAAATAGTTTAGTAGAAAATATTGGATTTAAAAATACAGACGCGAGAAGAGGGTGAGTTTTATTGTGTAGGAACACTTTTACTGTAACTTAAAGAATCATTGTTCTCCATGTCTCATAGTCAGCTCTGATTGCTCTGAACAGGACTGAACCCGTGAGGGGGAGTATCTGTCAGTCAGCTTTGTGAAGAACAGAGCTTGGAGGGGGTAGAAGTGGTATGTTTCTCCCATTCAGCTTTGTGTAGAATGGAGCCTGGAGGGGGAGAAGAGTGTGTGTGTTTGTGTCTCCCAATTAGCTGCACGTTGAATGTAGCCTGGTGTGGGAGGGCCAGCTCTATGTATAATTGAGCCTGTAGAGAGAAAGTGGGGTCTTCCAGTAAGCTGTATAAGCAATGGAGCCTGGGAGGGGAGTGGAGGGGGAGAGGGGCTCTCTTTGTGTCTCCTAGTAAGCTGTATAAGCAATGAAGCCTGGGAGGGGAGGAGGGGGATGTCTCTGTGTCTCCCAGTCAGCTATGCATAAACAGAGCCTGGTGGGGGAAAACATAGTGTGCATTTGTCTCCAAGTCAGCTATATGTAGAAAGGAGCCTAGAGAGGGAGATGTGGGTGTCTTCCAGTCAGCTGTGTGTAGCATAGAGTCTGGAAGGAGAAGAGGGGGTTTTGGCTTCCAGTCAGCTGTAAAAGCAACAGAGCCTGGGAGGGATGTAGGAGGTGTTTTTGTGTCTCCTAGTTAGCTGTGTGTAGAACAGAGCCTGGAGGAGGAGGTTTGTGTCTCTGTGCCTCTTAATCAGCTGTCTGTAGAACTTTGCCTGGAGGGTAAGGAGGGGAGAGTCTCCCAGTCAGATTTGAAAGAAAAGGGTGACCACAATTAATTCTAGAACAATTTATCACCGCGAACACAAATTCTGCTTCTATATCAAGATATAATTCACAAAACATCTTGTTTCTGTTGGAAAATACTCTCAAAACAAACATCAAAATACTTTCGATTTTTTAACTTTCCCATGCTAGTTTGTAGCAGTGAAAAGTAATGGTGCTTAGATTGACACGAGGAGCCACATAGAGATCTGCTGTTAAAATACTGTTATCCAGCAGACTCAAAAGCTCCAGAGAAAGTCATTTGGGACCGCTGTCAATTTTATTGTTTGATCAAGTAAAAAATCCAAAGAGCCGGGATAAGTCAGGTTGAAAATTTTCAGTTGATTGTCAAGTAACTGGCAGTTATTAGGATCTGACATGCCAAGTTGTGTCAGACTCCTAGTAACTTTGCAAGGCAGCTCACAAAACAAAGTTGCTGAAATCTACAGGGTGGGCCATTTATATGGATACATCTTAATAAAATGGGAATGGTTGGTGATATTCATTTCCTGTTTGTGGCACATTAGTATATGTGAGGGGGGAAACTTTTCAAGATGGATGGTGACCATGGCGGCAATTTTGAAGTTGGCCATTATGAATATAACTTTTTTTTTTTTAATAGAAAGAGGGTCATGTGACACATCAACGTAACTTAATTCTTTCATGAATTATTTACAAGTCCACTTATAAAATGTGTTCAATGTGCTGCCCATTGTGTTGGATTGTCAATGCAACCCTCTTCTCCCACACTTCACACACTGCAACACCTCAGGAGAAATGCTAGCACATGCTTCCAGTATCCGTAGTTTCAGGTGCTGCACATCTTGTATCTTCACAGCATAGACAATTGCCTTAAGATGACCCTAAAGATAAAAGTCTAAGGGGGTCAGATTAAATTGGCCCATGATGACCAATCCACTTTCCAGGAAACTGTTCATCTAGGAATGCTCAGCGCAGACACCAATAATGTGGTGGTGCACCATCTTGCTGGAAAAACTCAGGCAACGTGCCAGCTTCAGTGCATAAAGAGGGAAACACATCATTATGTAGCAATTTCAAGGTCTACCGGTCTGATCCCCTTAGACTTTTATCTTTGGGGTTGTCTGAAGGCAATTTTCTATGTTGTGAAGATACAAGATGTGCAGCTGAAACATTTTATAAGTGGACAGAAACTTGTAAATAACTCATGAAAGAATAAAGTTATGTTAAAACCAAGCACATTGTTTTTCTTGTGAAATTCCCAATAAGTTTGATGTGTCACATGACCCTTTTCCTATTGAAAAAACAAAAGTTGGTTTCAACAAGGCTGACTTCAAAATGGCCGCCATGGTTACCACCCATCTTGAAAAGTTTCTCCTTTCGCATATACTAATGTGCCACAAACAGGAAGTTAATATCACCAACCATTCTCATTTTATTAAGGTGTACCTATATAAATGGCTCACCCTGTATATCAATAATGAGTACTGAAATCAGACATGACCTTCACAATTCACAATTTTAGTCAGGGAAATTACAGTAGATTACAAATCTTGCTACTAACAAACCTTGTTTGGTGAAAAATAAATCCTTTTATTATTCTGGTGTAGCACTGGAAATCCACATCCTTGGGTACTTTTTACCTTTCAGCTTTTTGTCTTTTATGCTCCCTCTTCTGTACCCCCACCTCTACCCCTTATACTTACCATATTTTACAGCGTATAAGACGACCCAGGAAAATCTTCTTAAAAGACGGGGGACGTCTTATGCGCTGGGCTGCCTAGGGGGGCCCGGAGGTCTGCTGCCCGGATCAGTGCTCCATGCACTGTGCGCTGGCTGCCTCCATGTATTTGAATCACAGGCAGAGAGAAGAGAGACTGCAGCCCCCCCCCCCCCCCCCCCCCCCCCCCCAGCTGTGTGTGAAAGGAGCCGATTATGTTTTGCTATATGTGCTCACTAGTGACATCATGGCTCAAATTGGTATTGCAGAAAGACTGAGATTAAAGGTAGAACACATTAAATATCTGTACAAACACTTCACTTTATAATTTACACACAACTGTAAGTAAGTAAAATTTTTATATTGTCAACATTCTTTCAGTTTTTATTGTTAAGTGTATACAATTTATGTCCCATGGATAACCCCAGGGAAACATTAATAACTATGAAAGGTTGCAGATAGTAGTGTCAAGTTGGGAATATAAATTACTAATCCAATAAAAGATTTGTAAGGCCCACATCCGCTAATAAATATTATTTGGTGTGCCCTGGAAGAGGGGTAGTCTTATACGATGTGTAGATCATAAAACTGTTTATTTTAACTGGAAAAGTTGGGGGTCTTCTAATAAGCGCAGTCCCCTTATATGCCAGAAAATACAGTACTTTTGAGTAGGGGTGCATTTATATGAAAATATATCATTTTTGTAAAGTTATATTTAATATATCCAACATTATAAAAATGTAAAGGATATTAAAGCACATAAACATTAAGACGAAATGTCACTAGTTCTACCTTCAATTTACTATGTAAAGTCACTGAGGAGACCTAAATAAATGTTTAAATGTAAATACCAATACAGGTCCTGTAGTTCTAAAGTATATTAAATCTACGTTATGCATTTATATTGCACTGACATCTGCAACACTTGAGAAAGCGCATAGTCATATTAATAATATTACATACCTGTCTTGTGATGGAACTCATGGCCTCAAGTCCATGTCTTTGGTAAGTTTGGGGAGAAGCCAGTTTAGTTACCAGTATATTTTTTAAATAAAAACACAGGAAGAAGTTAGAAATGTTACATTATACATTTTTATGCAAATTAGCTTCCAGGATGCTTTTCAAGGTGCCTTGACATATTTCTCTGTGTCTCCATGTATTTCTTGTTGCAATAAGGCTTGCTCTACCTTGGTTATTAGGTTGTCACAGATACCAGCTGGTTTCAAGAATATAGTCCTGATTCGGTAACCTTGGATTCTGTAGTTTCACCTCTAGTGCATGCTTCCTACTTTACTCCAAACTCCTTCTCTTTGACTTCAAGAATAAGAGAAGAATTCTCTCTGCTGGCTGCTTGTCATATTTTCCAGTCCTGTGATTTCTTGTTCCTTGCATAATTCTTCCTATTTAAGGAAGCCTCAGGTAATAGGAAGTTGCCGGGTTGAGGAAGAAGGTCCCCTAAGCCTTTGCTTAAATGTCATTGCTTTAGCATACTGGATTCCTCCTTCCTAGCATTGTGGCTATTGATCTTTGTCATATGTTATTATTTCATACTATATAAAATATGTTACTCATAATAGCAGCACAATAGGATGCATTCTGGGTATAAGTTTTACATGGATTTTAAAACTGCAGCGCTAGATTGATAACTATACTCACCACTAGTTAGGAAGTTTGCTGATGTTGCAAAAAGTATCAAGAATTAGAAGTTCTTAAAGTGACAATGTGCCCAGTATCTTTTTATTAAGTTTTAATTTGTAAATGATACTTTTTACATTCAAAAGATACACAGATAAATAATACCAAAAGGTGAAATATGTTGTCATAAATTCTACAAAGTACTTTCTTTCTATGAACTCAGTGTTCCTAACTGATCAGGAATATGAATGCAAAGGCTTTATGATATCAAATATATGCCTCATAACGGCTGCAATTACATGACAGCAGTCTGCTGCTGCTTTCAATTGCAGTGTCTGGAAACCCTGCAATTGCACCCCACTATTTCTGCGAGTGCTAAACGGTAATCATCAGTTGGAAGGTATTCATTTGGGAAAGCATAGTAATTGTCATGGTGCTTGCTACATGTATCAATGTCATGTTATCCATTACATTTAGGGCCCAGAATTTTCCCATTTTGCTTATATTGCAGAAGAATAAAACCTTTTCATGTTTTACTGTTAACAGTACTCATGCACATGATTTCCAGTGGGGACTGTATATTTTCATCAACTTTTATTACATAAATTATTAATAAACTTAAATAACTAAAATGGTGAAACATTTTTGCAACTGAACAAGGTGAAGTATCTGTACCCCACGTTTTTAATACCTGTACCTGTTGTTCCTGCAACAAAGACTCTGGTTTAATTTCTTCTTGTTGTATGGAAACTTTCTGTTTCTGTCACCTTGTTGTGTTCCGTTGGTAGAAGAGGTCATTCCCAAACTTATCCCAAATAAGAATAAGGGTATCTAAAACAGTTGGTATTGTGAAGCATTCTGAGTTCTAAACAAAAACAGCCCCACATAATAACATATATAATATATAATAATAGCATAATGACACCTTCACTAAACTTTTCACTTGGCACAATGAAGTTACAAAATTACAGTTTTCCTGGCATCCATCAAACCCTGACTGATCAATCAGAATGACAGACTCCTCCTTTCAAACAATAGCCACCTTCTATTTTATTCTCCACCCAGTGTCCCAACGTGAGGATTTTTCCCTCAACGTTTGGGACTTATGATGGATTAGAGCTTGTAAAAAATTTATTTTTTACGAAGCCTTTGCTGTGCAATACTCTCATTACAAAGATGTCAACTTAAATGGTGATTAAAAATTTTTTGTTTCTGGTAAACAAGGCTCATTTTAACTTTTTGGTGAGAACACCAGGAAATGTATTTGTGTTTCAGTTACACATTAGACATAATTACACATAATATACAAAACGTTTTATTATGAAAAGGTTAGATAAAGACTGCTTTGGCCATTAAAAACACAATATGGGCGTTTTTATTTTTTCTTATAGGAAATATAGTCTTGACTTACAGCCAACCCTTGGAAACCAATTAAATTTGTAAGTCAAAGTCCCACTGTATTATGTACCCCTTACCTTTATTTCCTTAAGGCTATGCATATTGTGTTCTTACCATATATCTAACTGTGACATATTTTATCCTTAACCATTTTTGTGGCTTATTGGACTCATTCTATCCTATTGCTTCAAAATGGGACCTTTCTGTGTTCTTAGATTTTCAATTGAGTTTTTATTTTAGTTTAGGAAGAAATTAATCATTCATCAAAGTAAAATATGATCATAGTTGATAAGAATTTCCAGATATAAGCAGACTAATTCTAATGGATTCTAATAAATGTTGGTCAAACAAGAAAAAAAAAGTTATTGTCATGCTGACCAACATAGTAATCATGAAAAATAATGCACATACCAAAGATGAACAGTTCAGCAATATAATTATCTGTATCTCAATCCCAGTATACTGTACCAATTCATAACTAATTCCCATTAAAGACATTGTGTATGCATTCCAAGAAATATGATTTACAGCTTATTTTGTCTTGCTAGAACTGCACAAATATATTAGGCCGAAAGATCGAATTATTTCATGAAACCATTCATTTCTGTACAAAGCTGTAATAAATGCTTTGCGTATGCATGCCTTTAATACAGTAGCTTCTGTGCCAACAAATTGTTGTAATCACATACCTGTATATTTATTAATATTGATGGTTTTATCAGGATGTGGTTACACTTTGGTTTTTGTAAGCTGTAATCACAGCATAAAGAAAGCATCACAATAATTATTCATGCACTTATATCACCACAATTTATTAATACATAAAATATTTCCAAGAAAGTGAGTAAAATAACGTTTGTTACCGATGAAGCACGATAACGAAGCAGCGATTTTCAATCCTAAATAATATACTTACTGTTTCCTCCAGCCCTGGCAGTTGTTATCTTTAGTTGTGGTAAGTTAAGGGTTAATTAACTGCAGTAATGCACATGACCACTAGATGAAGCTGTATATTGTTTTTAAAAAAGGTATTTCCATACGTACCATAGGTTTCTAGAGAGAATGTGAGGATATCAGTGACTGATGCCCAGAATCATAGACAGACTATTCATGGGCCTTTTTTAAGAACAAAATACACTTTTTAAATGGGTCATGCTTCATGATACCAAATTTTAACATTGATAAGCAAATTACATGAAGACTCAAGCTGAACCAATGAAACTCTGCGACTGTTGCTTACATGTAATATGCATAATAATGTCAAATTAAGCATCTCTAGTTACAGATATCTGTTAAGGTGGAACTTATTAGTCCTATGTAAAATGCACAAGACCACAGTAGAGAAAACTTATCTTGATCTCAGAGTGAGGATAAAAACCCTCCTATTCTGTAATAGACCACAACTTGAATTTCTCAAACTAAAGGCCCCCAAACATGCTTAGATTTCCCTACGATTCCATTCAATCGTAATTTATGAATCAACAATTGATCAAACTGCGATCAATATCCCCCCCCCCCCCATGGAGAAACCGAATGTATAAGTATGCTTTTTATTTAAATCAAACCAAAATCAGTCGGACACAACAAAAAATATTAATTTTGCATTCGATGTATACTCGATCAATAAAACTTTTCTGACATGTTTTTGGTCAATTTAGATCGAATTAGGCCAAAACATGTATGGGGGCCTTAATACTTGCTCCTATGTCATTATAGAATATGCAATCTACCAGCAGCAGGCCACAAGCTGCATCTGTCTGTAATCTTCATCTCAGCGGATTGAACACAACTGTGTGTCACTTTATTCTTCCTGAAGTGTTCCTTCCCAACCCTAAAAGAGTTCCCCTTCTCCCCGTCTCAGGACGTTTCTTAAGAGTCAGGCCTATTATTCCGTTATTACAGTCTCAAACTTGGCTTGCCTGTTTTTCTCGATAGTGATGGACACTGAGGTAATATGTGTAGTTCTCTTATACTTCATTACATTTTGCCAAGGGTGCATGCAGACCTCTCTATACTAGAATGTTTAATCCAAGCAATGTGTTCTTGTGAATTATGAACTGCAAGAGCATGCCTGATTACACAGTTTATTCAACTGATTTTGTTCTTTTTTTGTTTGTAAGCAATTTTGGTTTTAAAAAGTTCCTCCCAGATTGACACAATTTATCTCCTGCTGGTATGCCTTACAAGCATTGCCCTACAGTGACACCAATAAATCAGTCTTTTCAAAAAGATTACTATAGACTTTTTGATTTTGGTTGCAGGTGCATTTGTTTTCTAGACTCGTCCACACCTATGTTATATTATTAACATATTATTTCTATTATTATCATATTATGGTTTGAACTAATTGATTGGTTTCTATACAGTTATTAAATTACTGTATGTATTTGCTTACTGTTCCCAGTTTCTTTTTTCAGCAACCTTAAAATTGTTAACAAAGTCTGGTAATTGGAGAATAGGAAGGATTAGCTGCATGTTGAGAAGCTAAGCTTTATCATGCAGTGAACAGATAAACCTCCAATCAAATAGCTTAGCAAAGAGTCAGCTGGGCATGCCAAACAAAATAATATACATTAACTACCCAGCTACTGTCCCTAAAATAGTCTGGGACAGACTTGATAAGTTCAGCAAAAGCAATAGAAAGTATGTAATTCAAATGCCTTTCTGAGAAATCATAGAGAAGTAACTGCAATATCAATGGAGGGACAGAGCAATATGCAACAAGTTTGTGTCCGTATAATCGGTACTTTCAATGCAGGCAGCATGGTGGCTCAGGTGGTTAGCACACAAATCCCAGCCTGGGCATCTGGAAGAGAGTTTGCATGTTTTCCCTGCTTCTGTGTGGGTTTCCTCCGGGTGCTCCGATTTCCTGCCACACTCCAAAGACATGCTGAAGTTAATTGGAATTATCCAAAAAATTATCCAAAAAGATTCTCCTATGTTAGTTACATATGACTTAGACTGTGGCATATGACATATGTGTTAGTTACATATACATGACTGTGGTAGGGACATTAGATTGTGAGCTCCTCTGAAAGACAGTTAGTGATATGACCATATATGCTCTGTAAAGTGCTGTGTAATATGTCCACACTATTTAAATAACGTAATAATAACTGTGTGTGCACTTTATGTCTTGTACACACAATAGTATTGGGAGGTGGCCAGACTGGACAGAGCTAGATAGGATGAACAGTGAGAAACTATTTATACCAATGTAATCGGAAGCAGCAGGGGTTCCCTATTACCTGTTTTAGGCTTAGGGATGGGTTCTCAACAATTTGTAACCTATGAAAGTTAAAACAGGCTTCAAAGTGTAATAAAACACAGCCTTACACATAAGCACAAGTTACTCATATCTCTTTAGGTGAGCCTTAATGGTAAAATAGAAAGTTTTGGGATTTCCACCCTTGACTGAAAAATCAACCCTTTACCACTTGATTGATTGGAATATCAACCCTTTACCAACAAAAATTTGGATCATTCTCATATTAAAAGTGATAAGCAGCATTTGTAATGTTTTTAACCTATGTTGAAATGACATCATCCCTGATCATAAAATCCCTTTATTTATTGCATATAAGTACTCAGATTCTTTGTGACATTAAGCACAACTAATAACAGTATCACTTATTTAAAGTACAATTTACCATTTCATTTTATAATGGTAATTGCAGATTGCTGTACTGTGTTAGCCATCGATGAATACAGAAAGTTTGGAGTGCAAGTGAAACTTACAGGTGCAAAAACCAGAATTGTATTAAAGCCTGAAGAAGGCATCTGAGATCCTGAAAGCTTGCTTTTTCATAACTTCAGTTAGCCAATTAATGTTCTGTATTATGGTGTAATGGTGTAACACACCCCCTAACAATATGTTGGTCAATCACAACTTTGCAACTGCATTATGGTTAAGGTGTACATGCTACTGCTACTTTACTAATAATTGCCTAAAATTTCAGTAATGCCATGATCTCTCACATTGGTGTTAGACACTAACATCCATGAACAATATTTGTAAAAAAACAAAAAGTAAACATTCAGCTTAGAGGCATTATGAGATGTATAAATGCATGGTACAATCATATAATTAAAATTCAATTGCGATAACGTGGCACCCCACTGTCTTGAGTGGTCCAAACCACTACAAGACAACCACAACGGGACTGTATATTCGGTAGATGTACGGGTAAATTAGTAAGCAAATCAGAAAGCTTTGTTTTAAATTTGTATATATTCAGTCAAAACAAAGTCACATCAGAGTATATGCACAAAACACAAAGGTATACAGTCTTGTACATAATAAACAGAAGATATATACAGGTTGATTGTAAATAAAGCTCTCAACGCGTTTCTCGATACTAAATCGCTTCTTCAGGAGATCAACAAACACTTATTTATTCTATGGAGAGAAGAGAAGCATGAGGATATATGCTCATTCAAATTTCAACGTAAGTAACTATTTATGTATTAACACTCCCAAAAGTTAACAAAAGAGGATAAAGGTATAAGTACCAAATGGTGTCTGATGTGTAATGGTACTGGGTGCCTTTCGCCGAGGGGCTGTTGGTCTGACACGGGGAACAGGGGACTCCCCCAGGCAGTCCGTAGTAGGTCCGGATGATCTTATTGTATATTTCTGGTTATAAAATGTCCATAATAAGATGTTTTAAAACAGTACCATCACACATCAGACACCATTTGGTATTTATACCTTTTTCCTCTTTTGTTAACTATTGACACCACAACAGGGGCAGCCGGGGTGCCAAATTTAAAAGGGAATTGAACTGGATAGAGTGATAACTGTATTAAATACAAGCTGTGATACAATTAAAAGTAAAAAAAACAAAAACATTTACAATTGATTTAAAATTTTATTATAAACAAAAAACAAATATAAATGCATACTGAACTGAAATCATACAAAAGAAGTATTTTAGAGATTTTATGAAATCAAATAACTTTTGTTATTTTTTTTACATTATTGTTTGTTTCAAACATTATTATATTCATGCTGCCTTCTAGACCCTTGTACGGACATATTTTGGTTACAGGTTACAGGTCTACAACATAAAAAAGTCTATGGTACGCTTTTGGTACAGAAATCTGGACCTCAACAGTGTGCTAGGGAGGTTAATGAAATACATGAATCGAAAGCTCATGTCTAAACTTGGTAAAAAAGCCTTTTTTTAAAAAAATAAACAGTATACACTGGAGTATAAGCCGGGTTGTGGGAACATTTAAAAATTGGTATTGCTCCAGCACATTCGAGTTCAAATTAGGTTGACTTACATTTTTATTACTAGCAATCATTTTTTTTAAAAGATGTTCACCCAACCTAATTCTCTGATGACGGTGACGGTACAATTTTAAAATGTACTCACAAAGTCCACCAATTAAATTTTAGGATTTTTATAGAGTATGTGCCGAATGTAATCTTTTCAGCATTTTAGGTGCTGAAAATTTTGGCTTATACTGAAGTATATATGGTATTCATTTTTAGATATAATAGTGAATTATATCTAAAAACAAACCTTGTTTGTTTTAGTGCTACAGGCTTATTTTGACTTCCTATTTTGATGATGGCAATTTACAACAGTGTTATTACTTAAGCTGGTCATAGAAGTCTCGATTTTTCATACGATTCCTGAAAGATCCACCATCACAATTGATCCCAGAGATCGATCCCGCACAAATTGATACATGTGTGCAATCAACCGAAAAGTCATAAAATCTTACGAAAAATCGATCGTGCATTGATCAGACATGTCTGTTTTTTTGGCCCATCAGTGGGTAATCTAAGGACCAATGGAGGCCTCATCCCATTTCCCCCTTCTAGCAATTTAGTTTTTTTTCTTTTTTGTGAGCTGATTTCTTATTAAGTCTCCGACTTGAATCACATCCCAGAAATGGTGCATTTTATTATTGTAATATCTTCCATATGAGCATTTTTTTCCTTTCGATTAATTATTTTTATTTTTTTTCAAACAAGCTTTATTGATATAAAGTAATGATACATAGTCATTCAATCGATTAATTATTATTCCCTTTTATGAGTGGCCTCTTCATTGTTGATAACCTTTGGTAAAGTGGTGGATATTAGCAGCAGTTCTCCTTTAATTTATTAAAGCTTCCTATCCGACTCACTTTGTATTTTTCCATTTACGTTGCCATTACTAGTGACATTTGCTAGATTCCTTCATAACCGTGAGGCTGATTGCTTTTTCACAGGAAATGGTTACATCACATTAAAGATTTAGCCTGAGCAGGTCACTAAACATCTTGTAGACTCATTTCCCAAATGTGCGTAGTATAAGCAACATGATATAAGACCTAAAGACAATGGAAAAAGTAAAGGATTTTAACCTGCTGAACGGAAATAGCCCCTTATAATTAATTTACATGTAATATAAATGATCAAGTCACAATTTATGCTTAATGTGTATGTCTCCACTAAAGTTGCTCATATCCTTAATCTACATATTCGTTAATGTTCATGTTAAGCCTTTAACATAAAAACATCTACCAATTTATAAATGGATGTTTTATATTTTATATGGAACTTTGCCTTGTAACATGTCTTACATTACTGTACATTAAGGAACATAACTGGATACTATTCCCATGTTTTGTGACAATCTCTGTGACTATGATGCAGATGGTCGAATTTTTTGTCGGGGAATCGACCAGTTTGAATTTGTGGGTTAATTTCAAAGCCCCTAAGCATAGTATCATCATAAACTTTCTGGAGATGTAGAGAAGGATCCAGGGTATACTTCAAAAAATGCTTTAACATATATAGTTCTTGCATAAATTTAGTTCAAAATCATGTTGAGATTTTGATTTAGACTTTGAACTTAATTTATGCAAAAACTACATATGCTAAAGCAATACTTTTAATTGTTCCCACAACCTTTCTTTATATCTTCAGCAATTTTCGTGATTATAGCATGTTGAGGTGCTTTGCAATCAATTTACCAATCGGCTAGTGAAAAAATTTGACCATCTTTAATGGTAAACTAAATAATAACTAATTTAGTTTTTTTGAGAATATGTTCTTTGTTATTTGTTCCCCTAGCAGAGCTCCATTAATCTGAGTGTCTTGACTTACTATATGAGCACAATCCCAACCAATTGTTTTAGGTTGAATTGATAAGCATCTGTAATAATACCTATCTGGCTAATCTTTATCCTGTTTAGTTGTTTTTGAAACTTTTGTAAAGCCCCCCATATACCTTCAAATCATTCCTTACAATTTCCTTTAGATCTACCAACAACTGTGTAGTATAGTGGCCTCCCTGATACATAGTGATTGGAAGGTTTAGAAAGTTCCCCAAATTACATGGTTTTGGTAGAAGAAAAGTTGATTGTACAGAAATTGTATGGCAAGAATGTAAGATATATGGGGGCCTTAAAAAGAACGACATTTTAATTGGCTTATTCCTAAAAAAAAAAAAAAAAAAAGCTTTAACTTTATTGCATAGCAAAATGGTTTTACAGATTTTTGTATTCCTATGGGCCTTTTATGTGGTCATACAGTAACCTGGATGATGTGTGGTTAAAGTGTAAGAGTAATTTTTTTTCCATTCCATTTCAATACTTTTTTCAAATTATGCGAAACTTAATAAATATAAGGAAATTACAACCAAATATATGCTTGTTATTGTGACAAGACAACAAAATTTATGATATCATCCAATAGCAAAATAAACTTATGAAGTCAATTGTATTATTTAAGAGAAATATATAGACACTACAAACACAAAAATGGATAGTTTAAGAAAGAAAGTGAAAGAAAAAGCACAAATTAACTATGTATAAAAAATGTATATATATATTATAGATATATTTCGCTGTGGGGAGAAATAGACACAATGTGTGAGGCAATATGCAAGAAGATCCGAATTTAAGGAATATGTTAAGTGTAACCCATAGGGAAATGGATGCTTTTTCATTAATAAACAAATTTATATATGGCAGATCAGTTTCCTATTGTTGTCCTATTGTTTTCTTGGTAGCAATGAGGATCAATTTAGCTAGTTTGTGTGGACTAGTAAGATATATACATTTAAGATTAAGTAGTGTAGACCATGGATCCCTCTGGAAATACTGATGAAAAAGTTGATCCATTTGTTTAAGTACCTTGCTCCATAGCTAGACTATTATTGGGTGTTGCAGTTGCAAGAAAAAGTATATGAACCCTTTGTGATTACGTGGAATTTTGCATGAATTGGTCATAAAATTTACTCAACATCAAAACCTCATCCCCACTGTAGAACATGGCTGTGGGAGCATCATGGTTTGGGGCTGCTTTGCTGCCTCAGGGCCTGGACGGATTGTTTATTCCAGAGTTCATAAAGACATTTTGCAGGAAAACATACAACCATCTGTCTACCAACTGAAGCTCCACAGAGGATGGGTGATGAAACAGGACAATGACCCAAAGCATTCACGTCATTTATTAACCCGATTGAAATGCTGTGGCATGACCTTATGAGAGCAATTCACACCAGACAACCAAAGAATATTGCTACACTGAAACAGAAGAGGAGAGGTCCAAAATTTCTCCAGATCATTGTGCAGGACTGATTTGCAGCTACAGGAAACATATGGTTGAGATTATTGCTGCCAAAGGAGGGTCAACCAGTTATTAAGTCCAAAGGTTCATATACTTTTTCCACTGTGAATGTTTGCATATTATGTTCAACGAAAACATGAAAACATATAATGTTTGTCTAGTATTATTTCAAACAGACTGTGTTTTTCTATTGGTGTGACTTAGATGAAGATTAGAGCACATTTTATGACCAATTCATGCAAAACGCCATGTAATCTCAAAGGGTTCACATACTTTTTCTTGCAACTGTATCCAACCTTAACACTGCCCCTAAAGCAACAGCTAGATAGTAATCAATTCTTGTTGTAGCGCGGTATAGGAACAGTTATGTTCCAATTGTGTAAAAGTAGGTGACGAGGCTGGTGGAGGCTGCAGGATTGAATGCCGATGTTTGCATTCAGCAAATATTTTAAGAGTCACAAACAATTGGAAAGCATATATTCACTGGTAGATATGGAATGTCTACCAGTGAAAAGACACTGGGGATTCCTGTTGTAAATTGAGGATTTCCTAAAAGGGTGAGAAAAGATAATTGGGGAAGATAAGTGTATGACACAACTGAAACATATCCAAGATTTGTAAACCTTGTTGCCTATTTTACATTTTCACTTACTACGGTAAGCATTGACATGAAAAAATGTATATACGTGGACTGGGACCTTTTTTTTATTTTTTTGCTAATGTTTACATTAGCAACTAATGAACCCTGATGTTAATGCACGAAGCTGGAAATGTTGGCTAATGGTGGTTAGGGGTAGGAATCCTCTCTGTGTTTTCAATTCCTGCAGTGAATGGTAATGAGACAGATGTTCATCAGTTGATATGCTAGCATCACAAAATTCTAGAGGTTGAGCACTGAAAAGCAGATGGAAATGATCAAAGTGGCAAGTATACATCATTTATATGAAGTGTATAAATATTAAGTATAGATCTGCTTTGAAGTAAATTGTCAAAACAACAGGTTGGCCACATAAGCCAGGGATGCATGGTATGGTACATGGTATTGTAGCTGAGTAGAGACTAATACTTTCCCTTACATTGTATGATTCTTATATGCACCTTAAAAAGACCCAAATAAAGAAACATACTATGCAGTAATGGTTTAAGGGACTTCTTAGCCTAAAATATTAAACATTCTGGAGTGTAACATAGTTTTACATTAAATAAATGATTCTCTTTATTGACACTTAAATGTCCACAAATGCAAAGAAACAAATTTTGTACTTTATCTCCTTTTTTCTTGCTTAAAGTGACTCTCAGCATTGACCATGCAGATTCATCTAAAAACATACATCCATTCAAGACTGGGTATGTTACACTTGGTGCTAGGTATTTTGCTCAGTAAGGGGAGATTTGTTCTCACATATACAAGAAATAGGTACAGTAGATAGCATGGTATAAAATACAATTGCTGCTATTACCATACGTTATCTTTGTGTCTTTGTCCCCTTCCCTCATATTGGATTTTGTGTGAATAAAAACCTACCCAGAACCTCTTTTCTACAAGCTTCATTCTCAAATTGTTTCCACAAACATCATCAAAGTTTTTTTTATAACAACCCAGAGCCTGTGCACTATAGATCTTGATGGTTCCATATGTATCATTAAATATATATATATATTATAATTGCATGAAACATTAGGGAGAGATATACTTGATTTTGCAATCTGAAGGGATTACAAGGCAGCAGATTGGAAGGAACAGAGACCAGAAGGAACAGACTTTGTAAAAGTTGAAGGATAACAAGCCATATGCTTTTCTATATCTAGAGGCATCACCAGAGTAGTGGTGGGAATGGCTTTAAAGTGTTCCTGTTTCATTGTTCCAAATAGGCTTCGCTTAAAGAAGCTTTAATTTGACGGTATCCTCACACATTCCCAAAAAATTTTGAAAGGTAAATGACTTCTTCCCGAACTGTCTCTCAGAGGAGCTCACAATGCCCAAAAGCCCCTCCCACAGTTAGATCAGTCTCTGCAGGAGTGAGCACCTGTGCATTGAGTTGTCTGTAGATCCACCCCCTGGCCTGGTCTCCATGTCAGGCCTGGGAAACATGCCTCATCCCTGGGCAGACCCGGGAGCTTGCTCTCCTGGCAGTGAGTCAGACTTGGACATGCTCAGCCTTATTAAAGATCTCTCAGTGGCTGTAGAAGAATCAGAGTTGATGGACTCCTATATCCAGAGAGTGGTGGAATGCATGAACATCTTTAAGGAGGAGAAGAGGCTAGATGCTCTACAGAGTTTTAAAAAAAGGAATTATGCCTATGACAGAGCTTCCAGCATTAAGAGAAAGAGAGGAGCCTGAAAACAGAGCTGCAGGACCTGGAGACAGAAATCCGAGAAAAGAATTTAAAGATAAGAGCAGAAAATTCAGAAACCATGAAAGATTCTCACGCAAAAAGATGACGGAGAGGCAGCGATGGTGGCGCCCTCTACTAGATCCAGTCAGCAGAAGCCAGGTACACCAATGGAGGTCGGTGAGTGCAGCGGGACCATGACCTTCACTCCTCAAAGGAAATGCAAATCAGATCTTGAGCAGCAAGATGTGAGCTTGCGTGCTGACAAATTTGTGTTTGATGATGAGGAAACCTGCTTTATGGACAACATTGTGGCTAAGGCTGGAGTAGTCATTAAGGAAATTGCCTGCTTTATGCCCCTGATGTCTGCTCCCTTGGAGTTCGGGTGCTTGAGTCTGGGCAGGATCTAGGCCATGTGCTGGGGAGTGAGGGAGCCAGCCTAGAATCTATTTGTGCTGGAACCAGTGCATGGTAGCTAGACGAGTAGCTGCAGGACAAGATGGAGGCTGAAGCTTTGTCTATGGAGAGTGCAGGTACTCTGCAAGGGTCTTCTGGACCAAGTAGTTCTACGGCTGGCAAGCAGCCTGGTAAGGCAGGCAGACAAGTTGGCGGAATGCTTAGTGACATTTCTGGGACTTCTACTGTAAGTGGAAAAACAGATTTGGAAAGTGCTGCTACTGGGCCATGTGGTGCTTCTATCACTATTGCCAGTAAACAGGACACTTATAGTTATAGTGTTTCTAGTGTTCCTTCTGCAGCCATTTGTGACAACTATGTTGGGGATTGTGGGAGCACTGATCTTTGTGTTGGGACTGTATCTACCAAAAGACTTGTCTTGTAGTGCATTGAATGTCAAGGACAATTCTGCAAATTTATATGAAACATCTGTTGTCTGTTGATGTTCAATCTGAAGACCCCTCCATTCAACCAAAGTATATGGACCCCCCTGTAAGGAAAGGCCTGGGCTCTGAGGGTAGGAGGACGGAGTATGACATGATATCTTTTGCTGCTGCTTTTAATGGTACATTTAATACCAAGGCTTGAAGTGCCCAGGACCATGGAAGGGGGCTTATAGTAGCTTTAAATGTAGACACCTATGTGTTCTTTTTAAAGCCAGAAAGTATGGACCTGTTTTGAAAGCGGTATGAAAACTTATATAAGGACAGTAAGGATTGGGAAGGTTTAGTCCCAAGGAGCAGTGCATGCCAATCACTGTTTAAAGTGGTCACTATTTTAGTCAGAAATGAGTCCATACCTTCCGCTGATTTATCTGCATGGCTGGGTAGATCTGGTGACATCTTAACATCTTTGAGAATGTTTTTTGGACGGGTGCTTGGACTGTCACATTGAAATTAAAGATGTATGGAAACATATCGGCCATCATCAGCCTTTATTAGTAAGGACTAGAGATGGTTGAAATTAATAAAATTAGATTCTACTTAAATTTCGAGTTTCCTAATCAAATTTCGATTCGACTGTGAAAATTTTCTAGTCGAAGTCGAAAATTCGCATGAAACACTGAAAAATTTGCATAAGGTAAAAAATTCACATAAGGTGGAAAATTTGGATTTGCTGTATGAGCTGGCGCTATAATAGAAGAATCAGTGTACATAGTAGCAGAGCTTTACATTAAGAGCTGAGATTTAAACCCAAATTATACACAAACTTGACATGTTAGAGCAAAACTTATTATTTTCAAATGTTTCCCCAACCCTTCTCTACAACTCCAGCTATTTTTATGAGGATACCAATTTCAGGGGCTTTGCAAAAAGCTGACAAAGTTAGCTAGCACCATGCGAATTTTCGCCAATGCGAATTTACGGCAATGCAAATTTTTCAATCACTCCGCATGCGAAAATTTTAAATAAAATGGCGATATGCGCACGCAGTCGAAATATCAGGCTGATTTTCGACTTTTTCGGCGAAAAGTCGAAATGACCCCATCAAAATTTGACTATGCGAATTTTCAGCGAAAAAGTTGAAATTTCTACTTAAAAATTCGCACTGCAAATTTTTCGACCATCCCTAGTAAGGACTGCATTGTTAAGTTCTACCCCCAGGCAGCCAAAGCTCTGCCATCGCTATGATGAAAAGGGGCACTTTGCTGCTTCATGCACAGCAAAAAGTGTTCCATTTGCCAAGAACTTAGCCATTCAGCCAGGGAAAGATTAGGTGCAAACTTTGTGATGTAGTGGGTCATTCCTTTAATAAGTGTCCGAAAGCTATGCATAGCATGGAACCAGAGGTCTTTAAGAATCTATTGATAATTGACATGGAGTAAGCATCTGTAGATAAGGAGGATACTACTGCAGTGTCTGACCCTAGCATTGTACCAGAAACACCAGAACCAGGGGTCCTTTGCCATTGTGCAGAACCCTTCTCTGTCTGTCCCTGATTTGTTTCCCTCTCCAGCCCCCATTGAAACTAATGACATGGGGCAGAGATTTACGGACATGTCCGTTCTCTGGCCGACTAGATTGCCCCATGTGGGCACCCACATTTGGGGCCTGATTTTGCCGCCGACTTCGTTTCAGGGGACTTTAACTTTAATCACCTTAATTGTATCTATTGGCACAGAATACAAGATCTGATTTGCATTTTCTTTGAGGAGTTAATAATGTGTTTTGTTTTTGGAACCTGTTCACCTTGTATATATTTTAATTTATTGATGTATATATGGTTTTATCAATTGCAGTTTTCAATCAAAAAATACAATATATTGTCAGTGTATGACAATAGTTGGGATATTAGATTGTAAACTCCTCTTAGAAACAATTCAAGCCATGGCCATGATAATTAGCGTTGAGCTCGAATATTCGAATATTGCACATATTCAGTGAATATCGGCTATTCAAAAATTCGCAAATTTCGTGAATATGGCGGCGGATATTCGCAATTCCGAATATTCGCATCGGGATGCTTATGGGCATGGATTGCGAATATATATTCGCAATGCGAAAATAAATAGCATGTGTGACCATTCATTTTAAAGGTAATTACGATTAGTGATGTCGCGAACCCAGGTTTTGCCGTTCGCGAACGGCGAACGCGAACATTTGTAAAAGTTCGCGAACACGCGAACAC
>CM070032.1:65779960-65796184 GCA_036250615.1 Ptychadena robeensis | reverse complement strand
ATTCGCGCGAACGCGAACATGCGATATTCGCCGCGAACAGTTCGGGACATCTCTAATTACGATGCGATTATTGTGAATATTCATGAATATAGAATAGAATATTAGTAGAATTATTCGAGAAATATCGTGAATTCAAATATTGCCTATGCCACTCATCACTAATGGTGATGGTTACTGGTAGTCACTGCAAACTTGTCATTGCTACCTCAAATATATTGTATTCTTAAATGTTAAAATGAAAGAGCGGATAAAGAATGGAATGATCAGAATTCCAGTCATATTTAAATAATGTGAAATATTTCCATGGGGAAGATTTCCCTTTGACTGCAGTAGTTGATTTTTTCCTGTGAAAGTGTTAACACTTTAAACTGAATGTCAAGCTTACAAATAGATTCTTGACTTTCAGTTAACAGTCAATTCCAAACCCATTACAAAATCCACTAATAAAATGAGAATCAAAGAAAAACCAAAGTGCGCATTTATGTAAATGAGGTGCTTTCTTCATGCGTCCTACTCCTAAAATCTGTGTAGTATTTATTACAGATCTAGTTCATTCCAGTACACTAGCATCCTTTAACCAATAGCCTTTTAAAGCTGTGATTTGGAACATTTCCAGCCCTTGACACTGATTAACTTTTGAGTAAAGCAGCTTCTTCTTTTTTTTTGCTAATGTAATACTAGCCTTCTTCACATAAAACACCACTTTACCTGCCAGTCTGCAAAACTTAAGTGCAAATTTAAATCTTTCTGAAAATAGTCAGAAATGGACATAGACTGGATCATTTACTATTTAAAAACATCTTCCCTATATCATCTATAAAGTTCTCCTTCCGTGCCAAACCATCTGGGTAAGAGTGTAATAAAGCATGTCGATGGCTGAAAGAAATGATCAGCTAATGCAAATTACTTTTGGCTGCCAACTGCAACAAACCTTTGCAACAAAGACACATTGCATTTGGCATCTTTTGACTATCTTTATACACACAGAATACAGTTTTTTTTTCCATTATCAAGCAAAGACAGCTGAGAAAAATCCTATGGTAAAAATAATAGGCGAGTTGATTACCTAGCAAGTGCTGCAATAAAGGTGTGCTCTTTGATCGATATGTTCAGGTCATTTATAATGACGAAAACTACCCATTCATACCAGTCTCCCTGAAACCCATTTTTCTCTTGAGCAGTGGGAACATTCTTTATTGATATATGTTACAGAAAAGGTTGGAACATTGCTTCTTTCTGCTAGGACCTATTGAGGCCTTTAGTTCCTAACTCAGCTCATGATCTCTCTATAACTGTAAGCTGTTTTGTATTCTTTTCATTCTTTCTATGCAGCATAATTATAAGCTGTGTATTGCAATTGTGTATTTGCTATTGACTGTCTTTGTTCTAAACCATGTAAGTTGGACCGCAGTGAGATGTTCGATATATTTTTAGTAGGACAGCATGTGTATCCATTGTACAGCCATTCAAACAATATATCATTTAAAGGGATAGACATAATGTCAATAACACTGCAACTATAGAAAAATGGAAACGCTATGTATTGTATGTAACGTGCAACCAGGTCAATCTGTAGTACCTTGAATGACAATAGCATAATTTTTTGTTTGGTAAACAAATTTTTTTTTAATTAGCCTAGATATCAGAGGAATAATTTAGGCTCAGATCACAAAAATATATTGTGGCACATTTAACCTTCAGTAGCGATATTTCCTCTTATTTGCTACCATGTAGGTTATTAGGCCTGTTTTGGTTGGCTACAGCCCCCCCAAAAATTATCCCAAGCACCCTTAAAAATATAGTAATAATCATCCTACTTTTAAAATATAACTGCCCATTCTGACCATTAGACGCTCGATTGTAAAGGAGGCACCTTATATATTTAGGTGAACTGTTTGTTATGCCAGTCAGTACTCCTTGCTTCAAAGCAGGAGTTTAAGGTAGGTGGGTATGCTTTTAGAGGCTGCCTCTTACAGCTTTCCCGCCTGACTGAGCTTGTGTTTGATAGCTGGGAAGTTTCGGCCATATTATTTAATGGACCTACCACCAGAAACGATGATTACATGAAAGGCACTAGAAGTGCTGATAAAAGTAACTGGAAGGTGAAATTAAAGAAGATCCTTCACAGCCCCTGCTCTCTCCCTGGTTTGTGTCATGGCGCAGGCAGAACACAGTGCAGTGATTGTCGGGTAAATCTCTAATCTTGACTCTGCATTAAAAGGCATGAGACGGAACCCAGCTTTACAAAACAAACTAACCATAAACTACATTAAGGTATACCTATCTATCCTCAGCAAGCCTGTTGCGATTCTGAACTGCAGCGCACCAATCACTTACGGCACCCCCTTTTCAGTGTCATCCTTGATATATGTGAAGAGAGGACAGGGTGAGAAAACATGGCAGAGTTCTGTGAACTCTGCCTTGATTTCCCATACTGCATCGGTAAAGCTAGCCATACACGTGTCGGATTCCATGGCCAATTGATCACTCACCCGATCGATTCCGGCGATTCTGCCGGGAATCGCAGGTGTGATCATTCGGCCAATTAAGAGTATCCATCGCTGCATACCACCTTGTCCAACGGATTCCGGCACGATTCCGTGTCCGATTGTCCACCTCACAAATGGCAACTCCCCCTGATCTGGGCAGAATCAATCTGATGGAACCAACATGTTAAAAATGGGAAGGTTTCTCTTAAAAATATCATCACTGTTAAACAAAAAGCAGAACATTTGTAGTAGCACCCCACCCTGTTCAAGTGTCAATTGTCCATTTTGGTTTAAGGGTTAGTTTTTTATTTGTAATACATTTGGCAAAACCTCAAATAAACTTTTTTCATATTGTCACTATGGAGTGTTTTGTGTAGAGGAAAAATTAATTTAATCAATTTCAGAATAAGACATAACATAACAAAAGTGTATGCAGTCAAAAATTCATGCAGTTGAATAGCCCTATTATTGTTTTCTCTTTTCTCTGAGTCTAACAATGTTTGTATGCCTCTGTACATTATTTTGGCATAATACCAGTGAACAGATTAAGGAACCTGATAACCTAACATGGAAGCCAATATGGCATAAAGACTGATAATAAAGAGTTTTTGTGCATTCCATTGATTCTGAAGCTCTCAATCCCACAAATAATAAAACAAACCAATTAAGAAGAGTACTTATGTCTTGTTCTTCTGCCAGTGCGGAAGTGTTGTGACAGCAACTCAAAGGTCTTTAATGGAACACAACTCAAATCTTTAGAGGATTTCCTGTGCATGCATTTCCGATGCAAAATATAAGCTTTAACGGTCTTTGTAACCCTTTCAATAGCCAGTTCATTGTACAATAAAGATGCATAAAGTAGATAACATTGGCCTATTTCCAAATTCTACTATCTAATACCTAACTCATATGAGTGGATTACAGTTATTGAAAGGGAGTATAGAATTTGACTGGAAAAAGTCTATTAGGCTAACTATCAGTATCTAAACTTTTCAAACTTCTCACTAGTGAGATTTGGAGGGAAACACAATATAAAAGTATGCACATATGGGATTTTACCCCATTAGCAATGGCTTGGGACCTCACATCATCTTCTCTGGAAGATGTCCTCAATGCAGCTTTTTAAAAGCTCCAATGGGTCACTGTATTTGGTCCTGTCCTGCTCAAACTTTCTGGCAGTCTGTACTTGCATACAATTAGTGAGCAAGGAAATAGTCGCTTTGGAACCTCGAGTTACCACCTACCTAGACAATTCAACGATCCATCCCGTATTCTCTGTCACAATGGGCTAAGATTTGTTTGCTAAGTACCCAACAGTGTATAATGCAAGTTTGGGTTTCATAACCCCTCCCTCTCTACAGTTACTCAAACCTTATCTTAGGGATTTGTTTTATATGGAAAAACTGGCAGCAGATAGTTGCATGATATATCGGTGACATAAAGCAATTACATAAATACATAATCCATACACTCACGCTGCAGAAAATCAGAACCCTAATGCCTAAGCATCAATATTTAACATGGCATGCCATAAATGACCATCGTGCTTCTTTTGGTCTGCTAAAAGTCAGTTAAAATGTAATTCCACCCCCTCTCAGGATCAGCTCCAATGCAGGGGTGCCATTCCCCTTCCACTTATAAAGATACTTAGAAAGAAAAGTCGATTAACCTCTTATAATACTGTTTGACATGTATATGACCAGGTTTTTTATGATGTTAGGCTTATTTTTGTTTTGGAAATGTTTGTTTTTTCTGTTCTGGATGACATACCTATGCACAAATGTTCCTGCATTTAATGGGGATGTTCATTCTTAGATGTCGGTCCATTCTTTGATTGTTAATGTGTTTTGTTAGTTTTTTTTGATATGCTACAGGTTTTGAAAACTTCATTTCTATGAAATGCCTTTTGAGAATATACCTGTTTCGTAGTTTGTTATGGTAAAAAAAAATCAAAACTCAATTAAATGTTATAAAAAAGGGTGTAAATATGATGAGTTATCAATGAACCCTAGTAAATACTTCTAATATATATCGTTCAAGGGCCCCAGCTGTAAGGTTTGACTAATTCCCATTTGCTGCACCAGAACAGTTGACTAACAGCCAACTATACAGTTTAAATAGCTGTATGGGATGTAGGCTGTAATTGTCAAACAAAATGTAGTCACTAGACAAAATCCTCTTTTTATTCGAAGGCTTAACGTATTAAGATAAAAAAAATAGCAAGTCTTAAAATTAGGTAAATACAACCTCATGCCATCTCTTTATTTATTTTAAATAGGCTAAAGCTAGCCACACACAGGTAAATTCCCGTGCAATCCACCTCCGATCAATCAAAGTGTGGTGACGTCCCCCCACTGTGATTGATCGGGGATCAATTGAACAGAAATCCATGTGCAGCACATGGACACATCAATTCCTGTCCAATGGGGACCCTGGGGAGACGTTCTCCCCAGCTTGTAGCCCTTGTGAATCAGAACATGGGCTAGAAGCAGGAAAGAAATCCATTCAGGCTGCTTCTCTTCTTACAGCAGTCAGATTCAGTGTGAGGAGTGCTGGCCCCGCCCCTTCACACTGAGCCTGACGGTTGTGTAGGAAGAAGGCTGGAGGCTGTTCCCATACTTTGCATGAAGATTCTTCTTCATTCAAAGTAATGGAGATTGAACAGGGTTTACCTGCTTGAAGGAAAGTACACACAGGTAGGTTTGTAAGCAGATTAGAGTACAATCAATCACTGTGAGCACGCACTTTGATTGATTGTACTCTTTTAACAAATCTTCCCCTGTGTGCCTAGCTTTAAGCTAGCCACACACGGCTCTATAAAGTAACATATTAGAGGAACATCGGGCCGCGTGCGCACTCACGGCTCCTGATTCTCCTCTAATCTGTTACTTCATCTGAGCCATCCACAGTTCCTTCAAGCAGGATCAATGGATCCTGCTAGAAGGACCTCAACCAAACAGGTTTCCAACATGTTGGAAAACCTTGGCCGAAATCCATTGCATTGAATAGGGGACCATGCTATCCCCTATTCAATGCAATGGATGACAGCTGAACCGGAGACACAGAGCAGCTAAACACAGGCTGTGTGTTCAGCTACTGCCGTCTGTGTGAAGTGGCGTGGCCAACATGGACCCAGCTAGCAAACTAGCTCTGCCAGAAGAGAGGAGGGCTGGCTGAGTCAGTGCTGTGTGTCTCCATTGTCCAGTAATTGATGTGCCCACGCTGTAATTGATCGCCGGTCGATTGCCCGGGAATCTACCTGTGTGTGGCCAGCTTTAGTCAGAATGCAATAGCTGTGTGTAAAACTAAAGACAACCTTACCACTTCCATAGTGATAAGGAGGGTACGTAGCAGCTAATTACTGCGGATAAAATGCACTTTACTTATTTGTTATCAAGAGTGATGACCTTTTCTGACAATTTGGTAGAACACTTTTTGGTTGTTTTCTGGTCTGCACATTCAAGAAATTTTTAACCCAGACAAGAATTCCAGGACGTAGGCCTTTATTTGTATGTTAAATTTAACATGAAAATGAACTCCAAACTTTGCATACCAAAGGCCAAAACCCAGCCAAATTTAATTTTGATGTGTTCTGCATAGCTTCCTGTCCTGGAGATACAGCAAGAAATGAAAGAAAATCTATCTGATGTTACTGGAATTTACAGAACATTTTTAATACACTTTATTATTACTCAGAAGCTTAAGTTTAATATTCCCTTAAATGTAAAACATATACATTATCAAAGAAGTTACATTTATTTAAAACATGTGAGAAATGAACAGCCCTTTACACTGTTAGAAGTCAGTCTTGCCCAGCCTGAACATTAAGTATTTTCAAACTGTAAAAGACAACCTGACACAAAGTCACGGGAAAATTTGATCTAGAGGGGATGACAGTGATGCATTATCTGTGATTAAACATCTAGATAATGGTCATTTCACTCCAACAATGTCTCTTGTGTACAGTCTTCAGTCTCAGAAGCGCGTCAAAACTAGAAATATGGTTTGCATTTGTGATCTGTCTGAGATCAGTTTGAGGTCATTTTGGGATACATTTTCAATGCTCTAAAATTAAATATTGTAGAAAAACAAAAGCCAAGGCAACAATAAATGAAATTGCAATGAAACTATACTATAAGAGCTAATAAGAAACCACATTTTATTTTTCATACGAGTTCCCTTCAGTGACTTGAAGAGCTCTCTTAAGGCCCCCATACACGGGTCCGTTTCCCATCGGATTCCGGGACGATCGATTCCGGGCACATGCACGCGAAACGATCGTCCCGGAATCGCGTGAAGCCCACCTTGTCCGTCCGATCACGTCCGATCGTTCGGGGGCCCAGAATCGGATCGGACAGAGAACCAACATGTTGGTCTTTCTGATCCGATTCTGCACACATCAGGGGGAGTTGCCATTTGTGGAGTAAGCGATCGGACACGGAATCATCCAGGAATCCGTGGGACAAGGTGGTATGTAGCGATCGGACACACTTAATTGGCCGTTCGATCGGACCTCCAATTCCCGCTGAGATCGCCGGAATCGATCGGATAGGTGATCGATCGGCCATGGAATCCGACTGTGTATGGCTAGCTTTAAGCACAAGCTTGCCTGGTGAGTATTCACAGCAAACAATCAGTCGTAAAATCACCCCGTGGATCGTGGATGCCCACATGAAGTCACCGATCCATGTTGGCAAAAATCTTGATCGGCCAGGGAATGTCCGTTTTTGCCTGGCTGATCACATTATTTTGGATGGGGACTAGTAAATGTACTTCCAAAAGTTCCAAAAGAGTACAGACTGATCTTGTGGTAGATTACTGAATCATGACATTTAGACTTTATTTATTAGGTCTTGGGGCAGCTTTTTCCTGTCGTTTTTTAGGTGTTCACTCTTTGAGGGTGGAAGGAAAGAGGAGGTTATGATTGAGGATTACCACCCCCCTCCCTTTTTGTCCAAATTTGCCCATTCCTCTATCTGATTTGTAATCTCATGTTTTCCTGTTTTAGGTTGCACTTCTGTTTGTCACAGAGTGGCGGGTCCTTGATTGTGTCTGTAATGAAAATCTTCAATTTGGGTAATTGGTTCCCTCTTGGCTGATTAGCAAACTCTATCATTTATTCTTGGAGTGGTTGTTTTGGTTATGTTTGGAAAAATTGGGGCTGGTGCGGATGGTTACATATTAATTTTGGTTCAGTTATGGTGGCACTGTCAGGGACCTTTTTTAATTTCTTTTGGTTTATTTTATGTATTACAGTTGAAATAAATTATGGATCAATGCCATGTGTTCTTCATAATTGCAATGTCTTAAAGAGTGTTGATGTGCTATTTATTTATTTTTTATTTTTAGTTATTGTTATAATTACCACAGACTACAAAAGAAAATGGGCATCTGTGGGTTCCACCCAGCCATCAGGTATGTAATCAGTTTTACGGCACTGGTTTCTTTACACATGCTTTTTGCTAGGTAATGTGCAGCTTTGACAAAGACATGTGTTCTAGTCTAGTCTAAAGTGTCAGTAAATCTACTATCGTTTTTTTTCTTAATTATAGGCTTCCAAATAAAGAAAGTAACCCTCCCTTTTGCCACATAAATTAACAATCTGCTAAACACAATGTATCAATCAAAACATTTAGTAGTTCTCAATTCTGTTTTCATTATTACAATTTTTTTTACCCATGTTGAAGATCAAAATACTGATGAGATAGACTGTTTCAGTTGTTTTGGCAAAAGATGGTTTGAAACATGAGTTTTAAGAAATGTTTGTTTTGATTCGAGTCAAGTATATCACAGCACAGAAAACTGAATTCACTGCAGAGCTTGATAGCCTACAGTCAATGTTTGTCATTAACAGCAATCAGATCAATGCAAGTAAATCTTCTATGGTGACATATCAAACTATAATTTTTGACATTTTGCAGTTCCTGTCAAGTCTTGTTCGAAAAAAAAGAGCAACAATGTCCTCCATAATTCTTACTCTGTCTCAAGTCATTTATAATATCACTGGAGTTGCTCCAGCATATTTTTGGATCAGGCCTGCACCTTCTAAAGTTAGCATTCTTTTCGCTGTTCACTTCATAATTCCTCAGTGTTTTATAAACTTCCGAGCAATCCTGACCATTGTTTGTACTGGTTCATGTTCATGTAGTTAAAATAGAAGTATATAGAAAAAGAAAAAAAGACAAATTTTACTTCTAAATGGAATAAAAACAATCACATCTTTAGTAAGTCTGAAGAATATTTAGCTGTCAATTGTTCAAGAACTACTTTAGGATCTGGCATGAATAGATTAAACTTACCGTATATACTCAAATATAAGCCGAATTTTTCATCACCTGAAATGTGCTCAAAAAATGAAATTCGGCTTATATTCGGGTCAAAAAATGAAAATCGCTGTATTTTGTAGGTAGACTTAGGTAGTGAAGGTAGTGTAGGTAGTGAAATGCAAAGCCCCCAAACATGCTATCCTCACCAAATTTGCTGGAGATGTAGAAAAAATAATTGCTCTAGCATATGTAGTTTTTGCATAAATTAGGTTCAAATTCAAGTCACATTTGAACTTATTTTGTGCAAAAACTTTATATGCTAGAACAATACTTTTTTATTTACAATGTTCCCACAACCCTTCTCTACATCTCCAGCAGTTTTAGTGATGATATTATGTTCAGGGGCTTTGTAATTAACTTACAAATCTGCTGAATTTAATAATTACACCTCAAAACAAAAGTACGCTGTGTTTCTGTGCCTTAGTGGCTGCATTTACCTCCCTAGGCTTATACTCGAATCATTCAGTTTTTCCCGATTTTTTTCTAAAATGGGGTATACGGTACTGGTCTGGAATATTGATCTTAAGTACACAAGATTGTAAGTTATGTGTGCCTATGATCAAAATAATGTAATTTACATATGTGCAGTAATTAGGCTTTGTTTCCATTGCGTTAGGGGGTCCCAACGTAACAGATAGACATTACCTGCTCGGCGGACGGGTCTGTCTTAATTGCGTTGAGCCGATCCGCCAGTGTCAGGCTGAACGTAGTCGAGTACGTTCAGCCTTCACACCGGCGGATGTGTGAACAGACCATCCGCCGGCAGGCTGAGTCTGTGGGATATGTCGGGACCCATGCTAAGCGTATACGCTCCGCGGAGGGGTCCCGACGTATAATGGAAACAAGCCCTTAGAATATTTATTCAGAAGGATGTAGATTTATGTAGAAGAGTGTTTAGAATTATATTTTTTTACCTAGCGTGGGGGAAACAGCTGCAAATGTGGACTCTCAGTAAAGCGACTCTACTCATATAGGCCTTTCTTTAGAGTTCCTAACCATCAACCAAAATCAACAGCCTCCTGGCTCATAAACAAACGTCCGTCCTAAACAAAAGTCCGTCTTTTACTGCTCAGACACCAGCACTTGATGCTCAGTAGTGATGGCCGAACATCGGCCAGGACTGTCCACGAACGGGCGGGTCGGACTTCTAAAGACGTCCGTCGTCCACCTGTTCGCGGACAGATTCAAATTCCCCGCCTCTAGGCGGGGAATTTGAATCGAAAAAACCGGATGTGACGTCAGTGACGTCACATCCGGTCCCTGGAACGCATACTGGAACGCATAGTTCCTGGTTCCGGGGGCCGGATGTGACGTCACTGACGTCACTTCCTGCTCCGAGCTGGTTTTTTCACTAGGAGACCGGCTTTACACTGCTAGCTTCACCTCCCTCAGAAAGGAAATCCGAGATACCTGGATCTCACATATCTACCATCTAGCACTACCCAGTAAGGGGATCTTAGTGAACATTTAAACATGCCAAAACTTATTTCAGACCTTAAAAGCACACAAACATTTGAAGGCAGAGATTGCAAACAATAAAAGGATGGTAGCTGCAGTTTTGATGTGACATGGTTTTTGCACTACCATTTATTTTTGGAAAAAATAATTATCAGATTAATTATGGGATTCACACAAACCGAATATTGTCACCTCTTCTGAACCTTTGAAAGCCTTTACAAGTCATCAGTTTAGAGCTAACAGTAAGAGATTTTCTTAGACTGACTGTGGATCGTTACAATGTCTGAGTAAAAGCAGTCAGGCTCAGAGTCCAGTAGCTGAAACAGCGACTCAAGGATCAACAGTGGTAGCAAGAGGCAGCAACCAGGAGCAAAGTCTATAACAAGAATAGGTCAAAAGCCACTGGTGTCAAGTCACAATGGAGCAAGATGAAGATTAGTCAGGTTGTCAATAGCCAAGGGTCGGTACACAGATGATGATAATGAAGGCACAAGTAGCGAAAAAGCAGGAAACGCAAGATACAGACAGGAAGCACAATAATCTGGCAATGAAGCAGAGCAAGGGCATGGCTGTATAGAAAGAGCATGAAGAGTTCAGGGTTCTTCAGGGAACTTGGTAACCAGGTGTCTTTATACATGGTATCCCACAAGGTACTAAATCAAACATTCAGGTGGATCCACTGCAGCCAGACTCTAAAGCATCATTAGGTTCGAACCCTGACAGTGTGGCAATACCTAATATGTAAATGGTGCAGTTGCTGTTTTAATTCACTTCATACAACATATTGAGTTTATTATGTAATAAGCTTAAATTATTTAAAACATTTAAACTGTTTCATGATTTATTGCTTTAAACAAGGGGATGACAAACATACGACGAGGCAGATCTTTTTAAGAAGACATTTAATAGACCCCTAATGATATATTTGCACAAACTATGTTTCTGCTCTGACTAGATCACCCTGGAATCGAGTACTTTATGATTCATAATAAGGGGCATAACCTCATTCTCCATCCTGACATCCTTTATGGAAGTCTTAGGAATAGGTAAGTGTTTTAAAAATAACAGGGTGAGGAATGGAGTATCAAGTGGGAGTGAAGAGGATAAAAAATAAAATGCAGTAGTGATTGACTGGCTCTTGAAGAAAAGCACTAGCAGCGATGGGTCTACCCCTATTATTAAATTTGTAGCAAACAATGAACAAAGGCACAATTACACAATGCAGAGAGAAGAAAGGCATCAATATCATCCACAGGTCATATTTCCACATAATAATAATAAGACATAACATGTTCCAGGCTGAGCAGTGTGCAGCCAATGTTCAGTAGGCACAATTTCAAATATATACTTACCTAAACTTTACTTTGTGCAAACAGTGTGCGTGAACATAACATTAAGAAAAATTCTAACCTTCATCTATGAGTACACCTTCTAACCCAAGTCTAGATTTGTGGGCTTTGTGTTTTTTCAAAGATAGTAATTTCAGTCTTCCCTATTAACTCACATAGGAGTTTGGTTAGTGCACAACTGCCCCCACACTGTAAAAGCACAATAATGATAGCTATACAATTTGTAGTTTCAGTTAATATATGTAACACTTCTAGACTATTTTTCCAAGTACATTGGGTACAGATTATACTATTTCTAGGCGACCTAAAGTTCCAGTGAGTTGTTCAGTAACATACCAAGAAGTGTACCGAAACAGCTGCATTACTGCCCTCAACGTAAGTCAGCTCTGCTAAAATAAATTACTTCCAGGTTTTGAAAAATGTGTCTATTCTCTTATCTGATTGTTTGTGAGCATAAAGTTGTTTCTAGAAGAATAATATCATGAAGATGTTGAGCTACCTCCCCCATTGAAGGAAGCGATGTGACCAACCATTTTTACAAGATGGCTTTTTTCACACAGAGTAAATAAATGTGTTCCCACTTATGTAAGACTAGTTCTGGGGTAGGATCAGTCCCATCCAACCCCAACTGAGTGCAGAAGGCATGTAGAGATACATTAAGATTGGTGCAAACTTATGGGATATCTGTGGGCATTCCCACATCGAGTGCAGAAAACTTTGGCTATTAGCACCACATTTTGGGCAACCCTGGACCCAGGATTCCACCGTAGATTTTGGGGGAAAATGTAGATGAGGGTTTTAATGTTTCTAATCTCTAATCAACCAGAAATAAGTTATCACTAGAGATGTGATTTAACCTCCAATTTCTTTCTTTTTTGCAGTGCACTAATCTTATCAGCATACCATCTTCCAGCTAGAACTGTCACTCTCATTTGTAATATTATTGTAAAAGAGAATATGACCTTTGAAGCATATAAAATGCACACAATATAAGAAAAGCTATGAAAGTAACTATCTGCTTTTTCATAATAGGAAAAAAATCTCTAATTCCTCACACTCTAAAAATGTTGAAAGAATGTAAAGTTGAAGGTTGGGCTGTTCTAGTGTTTACAACTTTATTGTTTTATATTGTCTTCTTTGATTGACATCTGTAAAGTTTTAGATTTTTCATGAAAACACTAAATTAAGCTGGCCAATGCAAAAAGTTAAAGTTGTGAAGGTCAGCTACAGACATTAAAAGGAATTGTTCTTTAACATATCTAAAGCTGAATTTTATGCTAGAGCTTTTTAAATAAACTCTGTCACATGGAGGGCAGGTCCAACGTTCTTACCTCTTTGCAAGTTTTGATTTTCACACAGTGAGAACTTGCAATTGAGGAACAGGTTACAATTTAATAAACACAGCTTACAGGGCCTGCTACACGTTAATAAATCTGTCATTATAAGATAATGTAATATGTCATTGCTCACAGAGATGGTTGAATTTTTTATCACAAATTCAACAATTTCGACGATTTCGAGTTGATTGCAAAGCCCCTAAACATGGCATCATCACCAAACTTTCTGAAAATGTAGAGAAGGGTTGGGGGTATAATACAAAAATAGTTTTTGCACAAATTAAGTTCAAAGTCAAGTCAACATTTTGAAAATCTGAATTTCGACTTTAACTTTGAACTTAATTTATGCAAAAACGACATGTGTTAGAGCAATAAAAAATCCCAAAGGTTCCCACAACCCTTCTCTACATCTCCAGCAATTTTGGTGATGATACCATTGTCAGAGACATTGCAATCAGCTCAGAAAGTTAGCAAGTCAAAAAATTCAAACCATTTCTAATTGCTTACCATTACTAGTCACTTAATGTGAACTGATCAAGAAAAGATATGTAGTCTAATATGAAAATATTTTAGAGGTTCCAGCATTATTCTTATTTCAGATCAAAGACTTATGACCAGCATATGTAACTGAATTGAGAATGACAGGCATTTCAATATTTAAGGAGAAATCAGCAATGACAGCCATCATGTTTCTCTCATAGTAAGGTTTCTTTAAGTAAACTATTTGAAAGGACGCTTCTGATTTTCAATTGAAACTTAAATTAGATCAGAGACAAGATGCCTTACAGCCAGAGGTTGAAAGCCTGGAATAGTTTCACTAATAACACTATTGAGTCTAATAGCAGTAATACAGGGAACGCTTAATTAGATGTAAAACTGCATCATGTTTATAGGTTTGCAACTGAATTACAGATAATAAAATATCATTTAAATGTGTATTACTTCATGCCATTTAATCACATGATTGTAAACTTTCAGCTGATTAGTAGCTGCCTCAATACATTCATATTTATATTTATGATAAATAGGTATTTTGTGATGTATACCAAGTGTGGGAGAACCTTAAATGAATCTTAAAGTTCTTAGGTTATCCAATCCTGATAAAGTACTTATGTTAGTGCAAAATTGTTTTGGAAATAGTTGAAAAATTGGTTGAAATGTGTTCAAGGCATGGATACTTCTCTTTTTCATCATCAGTTATCTACAGGCATTGGCAAATGCTACTACAGCTTTTACAAATGTATAGAGGACAACTTTATTATATTCTAAAATATTGTTATAGTACGGTAATTCATTTTTATTTCAGTCCAACATATTACGCACACTTGTGCATAAAAAAGGATTGAAATGCAACACAATATATCATACATGAACAAACTGTGACACAGGAAGGAGAAGGATCTGCCCAATTGAGTCTTCACTCTAAAAGGTTGAAGAGCCGTGTTTACATTTGGTAAGGGAGCTGAAACTGGATAACTGGTAATGTTAGGGATTTATAAACGTGTAGGCCAGAGAGACTAAAGAGGTGGGCATTTAAAACTTGTTTGTTAAAATTATATTCTAGTTTAATGGCCCATGAGAGAGTTTTCAAGATAGTGGGAGTTGCAGGACTCTTGAATCCAATCCAAGCAAATAATGATGTTATAAGTGTAGATGTCACCAGCAGGTAGTGTGGAGGGACTGGTTAGGAGTATATTTATACACAAAAGAAAATATAGATGTATGTGGGACAAGAGGTTTGAAGTTATTAAAAATCAAATGACAGAACTATGAAACTGATTCCCCATGCAATCGGAAGCCAGTGTAGAGAAGCAGAAGATGAAGAGAGGTGGTAAATGAGTCTAGCAGCAGCTTTCCACCTAGACTGAAGAGGTGAGAGTCTAGCTAATGGAAGACCAAATGAGATGACGTTTAGACGCAATAGACAGGGTTAAAAATATGAGGAGAGGATATTAGAATGTTTTGCTAGTAAAAAAAAATTTGCTATATACAGTATTTATTTATGTCCCCGGAATATTGTTCATTAGCTTCCCAAAAGTAAAAATTTCCTTCAACATTTTTGGTTGTTTTTTACTAACTGTTTGGATCCTCATTTTATTAGCTTATGTTAGAAAGCAAACTCTTATTTTATAGGTACAGTATCTATTGTTATTCTGCTTTGGAACAGTTATACATACTTTGGAATACTATGTATGATATTTTAGAATGGAATTAGGAGACATAATTACTATTCTACTTTGATTATTTATCTTCTGGTATGGTCACACTTCTCATTCTCTAGGTTACTGTGGTAATGGAGTGGTGGAACCGTCTACATCCTCGGTTAGGATACGTTATTTGGATTGGAGATCCCCAGAGAAAAGAAAAGGCTCTTGTGGGGCGCCTGTTAGTAGTGGATGATAGGCTATTTGGTTGTCTCCCGGCTCTTTAAGAGTCTTTCTGCTCATAGACTGTGCTCTCTGAGAGTAAGACTCTTAAAGAGCTGGGATCTCCAACTCCCAAAAATTTACATACATTTTGTTCTATGTATATTCTCAGATAACAATAAAAAATTGTATTCAATCTGTAGTGAAACTACAGATCTATAGTAATGTACTAATGTACTATAACTCTTTTACCAAAATATACAGGCAAGCATATGAAATACTGTAGTTTTTAACAGACTCATCATATTATCTGATGCCTAAGTGCTTTGAGACTGATATATCCATATGTCTAGAGTCTTTACTAACTGCAATGGTTACAGGCTATGGTGCAAATAATTTATACATCAAGGCAGAGTATACCTGATAATGGGCCTACAAGCTTGTGCATTCATGTTTAGATTTTCCATTTCATTAAGTCAACCAGATGATAAAAGCTAAAGTATTTACATATTCTATATGTAAAGTAATAAAAGTGGTTTTAAACAACTATTCGTTCAGTATTTTACTAGTAAAATAATTGTTACTAAATATAATTGCTGAAGTTCCCCGCAGAATTATTGAAATCTTGGTTCAACTTTTTGATACCAGCTTCCTACAGGCATAAGATTGTGGGAGAAGGGTATGTGTTGAACTTGCATCGCTTATTGCCCCCAGTGGCAGTTTTACGTATGGGCAGTATGGGGCAGTTGCCCAGGGCGGTATCGTTGGGTGGGAAGGGGGTTGGGGCATCCACCTATACTGACCTCATGTAAAACCGCCCATCTCCCCCTGTACGCCACTGTAAAATAGCGCGTTCGATAAAGAACCGCCATTTATCAAAAGAACAGAAAATGGTTGCT
>CM070032.1:65758425-65778238 GCA_036250615.1 Ptychadena robeensis | reverse complement strand
GGGCACGCTGTCCATGGCCACAAGTGTGGCCCTCGGCATCACTAAAGGGCCGCACATAACATTTTCGATCTACTGTATACTGACTTGTATAAGCCTTTTTTATAGCTAGAAATTATTATTTTTAAATAACAAAACATGTTTGGTAATGCACATTTTTGTGGCCCATATATCATCAAAGGTTATGTGCCTCAAAGATATCAATAAAGCCTTTAAGGATATATATGAGGCACATTACCTGTGATTCAAATGTAATGTGCCCCTTTTCTGTTCCTCTTCTCCTCTTCTGGCTGCAAGAAGATTCTGGGAGAAGATGCGGCAGCGGGGGGATCGAAAAACAGGTGAGCTGCTATGCCCTATGCATTAACAGTTAGGTTTCGGGGGCTGCAAGTGGAGGACTGAGGGGGGCCACTCAAGAATTCCCAAAGGGCTACATGTGGCCCCCGGACCGCAGGTTGGGCACCTGGGGTCTAAAGCATGCACTGGTATAGTCTGTATTTTATATTCTTTCTGGAGTGTTAGAGCTTTGGAGACACATGACAGTTTAATAGCCAAATACTATGAATAAAGTAGGCCTAGCAGACAACTATATGATTGTTTTGGTTAATCTTGAAATCCACAAGGCCATAAAGTATTAAAGTAATCAGAGTGACATTTGTACACCAGCAATGTTTACTTGCATATGCTATTGCCAGAATCATGAAGTTCGGCTAGGCAATCGGAAGGTTTGCAATTAACTGCCACCAGACTCCTTAAAAATAAAGGTGCTAAACAGACAGATGCATTCTCACAATCCAAAGATCACTATAAAACAGGGTTATGGTGCTGTAAGCATTGAGCTATTGCAGCTTTGGCAGTTCACGTCTTACACATGCAACATGGAAAAATTCACATTAACTGTACTGCAATCATTATACCTGCAAGTAACAAGCATGTCCTAAAGTCTTTCACTACCTTTAAACATATGTTGGAGTCTATACAGCTATTTTACGTTTCACTGCTGCAGTTATAAAAAAATGAATCTTCTCTCTCTCTTGAATACATTATTTATTTCATATTCCGAATATTTTCATGTCTAACAAATTCTCAACATATTCAATGTCTCCTACAAAAAATAAGAATTAGTCAAGCAGTATGTTTTGTACGAATTATAGAATAAAAAAGTCTACTGTGATGATATTGGGGACTGTGAAGCAGGTTGGAATTTAAAGTGACATTTTTCCTAATTTAAATATGGGTGTAGAAATCTAAAATCAGAATGCGGATGTGTGAGGTGAACAGATAAGCATGCTTGTGAATAATAAAGATTGCTGCAGGGCTGTATTTGTTTTACTCTAATAAATGACCTTTATTGTCCTAGATAAGGCTTACAGTCAAGGACTTATTCAAGGGTTGCTTACTGAGAGGCTATGTAAATTAACTTTGTGTTAGCTTCCATAGTCAGGACAGGGCTAAAAGTGGAAAACACAGCATAGAATAAATTTAAATTTTCAGTGCATGTAGATAATCCCATTGGCTTTTTCAACAACCATCCATTTAATTACCAAAACAATAATAAAAAATAAATACTATTTTGCAGTACTTAAATTAACTAAATGATGTCCTTAAAATAATATTTATAAAAAAAATAAAAATAGGTTGTTTTCTTTCGAATAAAGTATATTTAAATTAAACATTTATTCTTGCCCGGAATTATTGAATTATTAAGAATGCATTATTTCTTAAGGGAACTGACTACACTATAGGAAACACATTACAGTGTCCCATGACATTTCTATGTAACTAAAAATAGAGTTCAATTAATGGACCAGATCAGTAAAACTCAAATTCAGTCTCCTAAGTAACCTAGTAACCTATAAAAACCTTAAGCTAGCCATACACGTGTCGGATTCCATGTCCGATCGATTCATCATCCGATCGATTCCGGCGATTCTGCCGGGAATCGCAGGTGTGATCAATCGGCCAATTAAGAGTATCCATCGCTGCATACCACCTTGTCCAACGGATTCCGGCACGATTCCGGGACGATTCCGTGTCCGATTCCACCTCCGATTCCACCTCACAAATGGCAACTCCCCCTGATCTGTGCAGAATCGGATCAAAAAGACCAACATGTTGGTTCTCTGACGGATCCGATTCTGGGCCCCTGAACGATCGGACGTGATCGGACGGACAAGGTGGGCTGCACACGATTCCGGCACGATCGATTCACGTGCACGCGCCCGGAATCGATCGGCCCGGAATCCGGCCGGAATCCGACCCGTGTATGGGGGCCTTTACCTTATGTAATGTAAAAGAAAATGTCGGTCACATTTTTTTCCTATAGCATACGTTTCCTTTCCCATTTTTACTCATCTTTACAACATTTCGACATGACATTGAACTTTTTTCATGTAAAAACTACATGTACTGGAACAATACTTTTTTGTTGTTTCCAACAATCTTTTACACCATCTCCAACAATTTTTGTGATTATACCATGTTCTGGGGCTTTGCAATAAATGCACTCTAGTCAGCTAGTATATTTTTTTTTTAAAAGAATTAGGTCATTTCAAAGTTTTAAACACATCAACACCTGAACAACATGGGGTGTTCCCCCAGAGCAAACAAGGCACCTTTTGGAAAGGCTTGAAGGACATTAAAGAGGGGGGGGGGGGCAGACAGTTTGCCCATCTTGTCTACATCCTTTGCTTCTGGTGTTATTCTGGTATGGGTGGTATTGTTTGTAAGGAGAGACCTATATCAAAAGAACACCTTTCATTCCTTGGAGTCTATAGAACACCTTTCATTCCTTGGAGTCTATAGCCATTTGTAGATTGGCCAAATTATCCATTTTACCATGCTGTACTTATTAGTGAGATTCGTCACATGAACCCCACTGTTAGATTTCTTCACAATTTCCTTCTTTTCAATTGTGATTACTTTCTTTACCTTTTCTTTTTTTCTTTCTGCTGTATTCGGGGCTTTGTTTACAAGTGCCCAAGCGGAACCATATTTTTGTCTTGGCAGTAATTTTGGTTATAAGTTGGTCTTAAGTCAAGCCAGCCAAAGGTTTAATGAAGGTCTAATGCGCATTGTGCAAGTGATAACAACAACATTGAAATTGCTCTTAATTTTAATTCTGCATTTTTACATGATCTAAGCGTTGGAATTAGCAATAAAGAGATTTTTTTAGACATCTTGGCCATGGCCACAAAGTCGATGTAGCAATCAAAATATGATCAAGGTGGTAATTTCCTACCTGACTTTTGCATACCATGCCATATGTTAAAAAAACACTGGTAACCATAGTCATCACTTAGCCAAACAATTATGAATGGTACAGACCACCCAACAGCAACATATTTTATTTGATCTAACTAAAGAGAAGTAAAATGTTCACAGCATGATGACTGATTGTTTATTTATTTTTTTTTATTTAATCTGCCAAGATAACACTGGTTCAACCATATTTTTGTTGCTGAAATACTTTACTAAACATGCAAAATCCCATCATTGCTAATATCCTTCTGCTGTATCCAACAGGACATACTCAGCACAACTGATAATTATGCAGAATACATTAGCATGTTATCAGATGATTAGAGTCATTAGCAATTCAGCTTTTTGTAATAAGTACTGGAATATTTATGATGAACCATGTGTGACAGAGGGTAGAGAACAAAACAGTGCTATCATTCATTCTGTAATAACTATCCAATGTCATATCTAATACAAAGATAATCAACAAGGAGAGGATAAACCACATACTGCAAATTGAATACCAGGACTATGAATGACAAGCTCCTGAAAGACCTCAGACTTAAGCCTGCCATACACACGCCGATGTGTGTAAGCAGACTAGTCCCGATATCTTCCGGGATGCTAACGTGATGACGTCATCACGTTAGCACCCCGTTGCATTATGGGGCCCCTTCAGTCGGCCGGGCACCCTTTGTGTGCCGGCCATAAGCTGCAATGAAGACGCCGTCTTCATTGCAGCTTATGGCATCGGCTTGCCTCGGCTTGCATCGGCCAGAGAAGATCGGACATGTCCGTTCTCTGGCCGGCCGAGCTGTGGGGCGACAGGGATCTGTCGCCCCATGTGGGCACACGCCGATAAGCGGCCGATTTTTAACCTGACCGACGGCGCGAGCGCGCACGTTGTAAATTTTAAAAAAGTTTTACATTTTACACATGAGGCTATCAAGATGCTTGGAAGGCTTTTTGTGTTCTAAATCATAGAAAAAGCATGATGGTTATATGCTACTAATTAAAAAAATTATGTTTCTATGTTTCCAATGAAAATTTACTATTGTTCAACTTTTTAATGATTTGAAGTGATTCATTTCTCCACAAATGGCTCCACTTAAACTCCAGGGCTGAGGGTCCCAATATTTGTTTTTAAATTGGATGTTTTACATTTTGAATGGGAGCCATTATATAGAAGGAAACAGGTTTGATGGCAAGACAGGCCACAAATTTATTTATTTTAAAATTTTTAGTTCTTAAACGACTTATTGCACTTTAGCCCTTAATATTGACTCACTCCTTAGCTATGCTTTTTTAACGACTTTAACGATTCCTTTAATCAATTTCACTTGGATACTCATGGCAACTGCATTATGTAAAGCATAAAAAAGCAAGAAATGTAGGTGGCATTGGTTTTCCAGTTCTCCAGGACCATTATTGTGAGTTGATTGCAAAGCTGCTGAACAAGGTCATCAACAAGATCAAGATCATCACCAAAACTGCAGGAGATATAGTGAAGGTTTGCAGGAACATTTGGAGAAAAAGCATTGGTTCAAAGCAGTAGTCGAAATTTTTCACGTGAACCTACCACCTGCATTTTGACTTCCTATGATCAGCACCAGAAAGTGCCAATAATGGCAAAATGCAACTTAATAAACGTGTTGTCAGGATCCAGAGCAGAAGGAGCGACCAGGCAGAGGTATGTGAACCAAAAGGGGTTTATTGTGCACTTATAGAAACAAACCAAACAGGTGCCAAAATAGTCCAGTGTTTAGATTCAAGTGTTCAGGGTTCAGAATCAGAGGAGTAATAATGCTAAGCCCAGAATGGGTGGGTGAGTCACACCTATATAGCCTTCCGGCTAACGAGACAGTTGACCTCAACCCAGCCCATGCTTGCAAGGAGTCACCTACTGGTGACTGTGGAAACAACCCAGGGAAGGGCAAGCACAGTGCCACCAGCAGGCGGTACCCGGTACAGCCTGGGGTCCTTACGCGTGTAATGAAAGTATATCGATTATTTTCTCAATTGAAAAAGCCCCCTGTGTCCACACTTTATATGAAACTACCTTATATGAAACTATCTTATGTAACTTCTAGATGTGCTGGACACGGGAAAAACCTTTTTTTATAGTTGAGATCCTCATTGAGAACCTCATTCTTCATCTGCATTTAATACAAACCAAAACTTTACTCCATTTCCTTTGGAAGTGTAGAACTCTTTTTTTTCAGTTTTTAAACATATACTGTAGCTGTATTATGGATATTATTATAAAACTATTTCAACAGCTGGCACTTTTATACATAAGTAGTGTGTAGCAGTTATTACTGCTGCCAGAATTACTCATGACTAGTGATGAGCGACTAGGCAATATTCAAATTCGCGTAATTTCGCGAATATCCGCCATAATATTCGATTCCATATTCGTAATCTCGAATATCCGCACTTACGACATGAATTGCGATCTAAAAATCGCAATTGCGATCCAATATGCGCAATGCATTCAAGTCAATGGTGCTCGGATATTGGACTGGGAGAATATCTGTCATTTCCGTTTTAAAAAATGCCATTGCGATTATATAGTCGCGATCCCATTCATTTTTTTGTTCTAAAAAATTAAATATTTCTCAAACAATAGATTGACTGTAAACTGGTCTCTAAAACACAAGCTATGGACAGAATAGGAATAACATGTATAACTGTACAATGCAAATGAAACAGTCTAGAAAAAAAGCATAAGAATGTAATCTAATACGACTATAATATGAAAAACAGCTATTAACTGCACAGCACCATTTGCCCATCTAGGAATTTATAGTCAGTACATAACAGTTTCACCATGCAGACTTCAGTGCCTTTTAAGTGTACTTTCTTAGTGGCAGTTATTGCAAAACCTTGTCATTTGAAAGGAGGTAAATGTGGATCAGAGAAGTATGAACACTTGTGTTACAGAGAAATCAGAGAAATCGTTATCAAAAAAATTCAGTCTTCAGTTTGTTGAAAAACTGAAGATAGACCATCAACTGAAAATAGCAGGTGGATAAATGAAGCAGAAAATGGAAATAGAAGTTACATTTAGCTATGCTAACGTGACAAGTTATCGTTAAACACTGTCAACGGGTGGCAAAATTTTTTGCGAAAAAGGTGTTTGACCTGCCCCATTTGTCGGCGAGAAGTGTGGGTAATCTTCAGCCGGATCAGCCGCAAAGGCGTCTGTCAAGATCATTTTGAGGTACACAGATGCACCACAAATGAATCAAACTTTAATGTCTTGAACAAAATTCCAGCTAAATGAAATTACATTCCACTTAACAAAGTGGCCAAATATAAAGTGTCAAATGATCGTGAGAAACAACTTCACTGACAATTGAACTTGATTGTTTATATCAAGGATATTAGCCCTATAATATCATCCACTTACAGTATAAGCTCTTCAGAGCTGCAAAGGTTTTAAAGACATTTACAAATATATAGATACAGTATGTAGACTATACATACATACAGCTACACAAACATAAAAATATATTTCTTAACCACTTGCTAAATTCCCAGCGTTCCAGAGCATTTTTCTTTATCTATTTAATTGAGGGAAAATGGTCAGGCATCCCAGATTACGATGTTCAATGAGCACTGTTTATTTTTTTTTTTTTTTTTTCCCTTTATTTTATAATTTTTCACATAGTTTAACAAAGAAGAGAACAGTTACATATAAAGAAAAACCCATGGACATATGTCATAATATGTACATTGCATAAATTATTACTTAGAATCCAGTCTATACAGTAGAGAACTTTCGCTATGTATTTATACAATACAGTACTGCTTAAAATCCAAGTCGTACTACGGCTTTAGCCTCCTCATATAAAGACCATACCAACAAAACTTACATTTACAACGTATATCAGTATATCAATGGAAGGGGCAAGTATCTCTTATATCTCAGATTAATTAAGTACGACCTTATCTCGTCTTCTTTTGCTCTTGGGTCCTCTTATCGTGTCACTGTCCTAGGTTAGAAGTCGTCATAAGTAGACTTTAGTCCCTAACAGTGCTGCAGACGCAATATCCAGGACACCTTAACCCGTCCCAAGGTATTTGCTCGAGATCATTGGGTTGGGTCATATCCACGTTAGACTAGTAGAGTGACGAAACCTGTGCACTCAGCGTTTCCCGATGCTCATGTTGTAGGGCAGGGACGATTTATATTGGATTTGTTTCCACACTTCGAAAAAAAACCCTGGTCACCTCCCTGTTCATAGCCTAGGTATCGTGCCGCTAGATCTTTCTTATATAGAAAATGCTTCTCGGAGAGACCTCTCCAAGTGTAATGAATCGTCGGGGAATTTGGGAGACAGGTCCATTGATGCATAATAACTCTCGTGTCTGTCGAAGTGCACCAAAGCCTGCGCCCATTGTGAGAGAGATGACTTAAAATCCCTTGCTGGCGTTCTTTATCGAGGTATGCAAAAATAGTAACAGTGGTCCTTAACCAAACCTCACCACTGATTCGTTGAATGTATAAAGGACATCTGCCAGAACATCACAATGGCCGGACCCTAGACATTCCCATAGACATGCACTACTTGTGCTTTGTGCAATCCCAATTTGGGACAGCAACCAGAGCGTTGAATATGTGTACCATCCCATTTATAATGGGATAAATCCCATATATGCTCGTTGATAGATCTGAACTGGGTGTTCCCTCCAAGTTTCTGACGTAATCAACTTGGGCCACCGTCAGATACCCTAAGGAGTTTATCTGTAGATCCTCTTCGGGAATGTCCTGTCCATGAAGAAACAGCTAATGCCTTTGGACAAACATCGATCTGCATCAGTAAGAAATTATACATTGTAGAAATAGTATCACCCGTCTAGTCAGCATAGAATCAATCTGAGGTTCTCCAAAGGATTTTGTGGGGGTGACGCTAATGAACGCCAAAAACTGACGACTTGCCAATAGTTAAAACAGTTACCAGGGGAAGTGCGTATTTGTCTGCATATCTGTTAAAGTAAGTAAATGTAGGAAGCTAGGTGCAAATAGGTCTCTCAACCTAGTAACACCTTTTCTGCCCACTGTATAAAGTCTGTTTCCGCCATGCACTTGTAATGGATTACCTGCTAATGGCAGATGCATGGTGACTCGGTATGGAATGCGTAACATTTCCTCACCTCCCTCAAAGCCACCACCGTGTCTCTAAAAGAGCGGTGTTTGGATAGTTTAAGGTAGTTTCGCTGGTGGGCAGTGAAGGAGGCCCGTCAAGTCCCATGGGTTGCTAAGGCTGATTCTATATACAATTGGAGCACGTCGAAGATTTATGATCCAGTCCGCAGCATGTCTCATCAGACATGCCAGTGTTATATAATACGATATCTGGCAGAGCTATCATCCCCTGGACTTAGGAGGGTCAGTTGTTATAGGCTACTCGTGCCTTGCGCCCCTTCCAGAGAAATTTGGTAAAGCGCCGTTGCAGTACCTTTAATCCGAGTGTCGTAAAGTAGGGTATTGTCTGGGGGGGTTATAGTAGTTTAGGAAAGCTAGACATTTTAATAAGGTGAGCTGCCCCAAACAGCGACAAGGGAAGGGAATTCCACATTTACCAATTCTCTGTGTCATAGCTTGAATAACGGTGGAAAAATTAAGGGTATAGAGTGTCGAAGAAGTCTTGCCGATTCTTAACTACCTAGATATGTAATATATGTGGTCAGTATTAAATGGTAAGGTGGTAGTCAAGGGCCAATTTCACCTTGTCTCCTCCGAGAATTTAAAGGTAATAATTCCACTCCTTTGAGTAATTTATTTTCAGTCCTGGAAAATGTGCCAAAATTCTTTTAGTATCTGCGTACTGATTGGTAAATCTTAGCCGGGGTTAGCTGTAAATATAAGCACGGCATCCGCAAACAGCGCTATGCGCAGGTTTTTCACTCCCATAGGCAGGTCTTATAGTAGGTCTATGAATTTTACGAGCTAGGGGTCAGAGCTAAATGAATAAAAGAGGGAGAGGGGACAACTGTCAGTACCTTTATGAAAGATAAAGGAGTGGACAGTGCCCCTATCGTTTGCACCATCTTACCTTTGGATCTTGAGTACATTGTTTGAAGAGAGTGTAAAAATTGACCCTAATTCCCATTCTGTCCAAAACCTTAAAAAGCCATTGAAAGTTTAAATTGTCAAATGCCTTTTCGGCATCCAATGAAAGGATAGCTATATCCGTGGTCAGAGTGTGTTTTAGCGTAATTCAAGGGCCGCAATTACTTTCCTAATATTTGATACCGCCGATCTCCCTTTAATAAATCCGGTCTGATCGAGGTTGCACCAAGCTGGGCATAAATGTAGCCAGCCTATCTGCATGACTTTGGATAGGATCTTAGCATCAACATAAGGAGGGAGATTCGGACGATATGAACTGGGGTCCATAAGGTCTTGTTCTTTTTGGAATAAGTTTAATATGTGCCTCAAGGACTAGGAAAATAGGAGCCCTCCCCCAAAACCTCTCGATAGAGGACAGCTTAATGGGGTAACTATTGTTCCTGAAGTATTTGAACAATTCCCCCGGCAGTCCATCTGGACCTGGAGACTTGGCATTGGGAGAGATTTAAACTCTAATAATAATCATCTCGGGTAATGGGGGCATTGAGTGTCTCCTCTGTTGAGCTGTTAAGCATGGTAGTAGAACAATTGAGATAAAAAAGGTCATCACCTCCGTCCTCCTGGTTTTTTGTTGTTTTCCCATAGAGTTCTTTGTAAAATTTTGTAAAAGAAATAGTGCATTTCAGTCTCGGATCCTTAGTGGAACTGTCCCTACCTCAGTCTCGGATTAGGACCCGTGTATGGAACAGAGTCGGAGTTCTAGTCGTCTGCCTTTGTAGCTATGGCTTGCCAAAAGGCGTCCACTGTCCGTCTTGATTACCTAAGCGGTGGGGGGTGTGGCGGTGGTATTTAAGTTTTGGATGAGCGATCGGTTAGTAGGGTGTTAGTCCGGGGTTGCGTTGCGTCCAGAGCTCAGAACGTGTTTCTTTGCGGTCTTTGGCCAGGTTCATGATCTCCTATTTTGAGGGTTTAAGACGGAGAGTCAGTCAGGAGAGAGTGTGTGCATCACACTTAGTAGTCTTTTTCATAGCCAATCAGAATATTGAGGTCCGTCTATCATGTCCGTTTTTGGATAAGCAGAGGAGTATGTCAATAATTGTTACCCCAGAAGAACGAGGCGCTTGCCCTGCTTCGCCAAAATAGGGTGGGTTGGTTGTCTGGTGTTATGGCGGTTGTGAGTACGCGGCATAGTATTCACAGCGTCTGTGACTACCCTAGCTTTTCGTTGAGTGCCCTCGGCTTTGTGAGTCCCCTCTATGGGTGGAGAATGCTAAGTGGTGGAGGCAGTAGAGCCGGAGGTTTGTGAGGGGCTGTAGCAGGTGGGTCATCGTGTGTCCTGGTTCCGATATCGCTAGTGTGTGATTGGGTGGGCACATGAGTCAGAAGCATTACAAGTCGTCTCAAGATCCTGTATCAGGTTATAGGCTGTTATTAAAGGTGAGATGATACCAGGAAAATAGTCCAGGCGGGCGTAAGGAGCCATGGGCCAGGGACACATATGGTATAATTGTATTTTCTATCAATCGGGTGCTTGGGTTTCTCCATGATGTCGCGTCAGCCTTGTAGCATGGGCGCAAAGGATTTCGTAGGAACTGTCTGTGGTGTTTGTTGGGGGGGTGTGTCCTATCTATCAGCCTCCGTCAGCTGGTGTCTGATGTGGGACTTTTCTTTCAAACTGCCGGGGTAGTCTCGTGTGTTATAAAATATCTCCTCCCATGATTACATTCATCGAGTGATCGATGGGCCAGCCCCATCCTGTCAAGTTTGGGAAAAGGGTGGGGGAGTTAGGAGCATAGATATTAAAGATAGTATAGATTGTGGTGCCCATCCACACTGTTTACTAGAAATTATTCAACACTGCGATGGACATACTAAAGCTGCACACCAGACTTTAGTGATTCAAACTTACGCTGTAATTTCACTCAGGAAAACCAGAATCAATATGTATTTTCTAACATATTTGGCTGTTTTTTAATGAATGTTATCTTTTTTTCTGTTGCTCAGTTGGAACTAGGCAGTCTAATAAAGACCATTAGTTCGATGCATCATGTTTTTATGTTTTAATAAACATTTTCACAGGTTAGCAAAACTGCCTCTTATTTAGTTACAGGAGCTATTTTTGTGTTTAGTTTAGATATGAAAAAAAGTTATTCCAGAAAAGTGATTACATCAATGAAAGTATAAAAAAGGTAAATAAATGAGAAGACTACCCTGGTTTAATTGCTTGAGAAAACTATCTTTCCAAGTAAAGCATTTTATATGTATTTATTGATTAGATCATAAAGTGGTTTAAAACCTAAACTATAATAAACTTGCACATTTAATAGTACTGTAAATAGTAAAATTCGAACTGGAATCTCTCCATATTTTGTATCTATTGCTCAGGGTTTATAGAAGTGAAGCAGGCATATAAAGGCTTGTTATTAATAACCAATTGGAGACTTTCAAATAATTTTTAAAAATCCCTTATTGTTAAAAGAAACCAATATACCAGATATACTTGAGTATAAGCTGAGTTTTTCAGTCCAAATAAACATGGTGAAAAAGCCCTCCCTTGGCTTATACTCGAGTCAGGGTCAGAGTCAGGTTCCCACTTACCTGTCTGGGTGTCCGCTGGTCTCTCTGCAGGCACCACAGTGATGTGTCTCCCATGTGTTTCCCAGATCGGCTTATTAAAATGTAAACAAATGGCATCCCAACACCATCTAGTGGACACCTTATTGATTTGACTGGAGAAGGTGCATTTTCTATTGGAGTGCCTTGAAAACTCATCCTGTAATAACAACAAACATGTGTTCTCTCTAGTAAAGGGTGATAGGGTCTAGGGTGCTTTCTATATATTTTTCTCATTTACAAAATTCCACTTTCTGACTTTGCATTTCCCACCCTTCCCAAATGTCTTCTGTCTGCCTCATATATTTATGCCACACATATTTATATGCAGCATAAGTTCACCAAAGAGATATATACGTAAAATCTGAAGATAATATACTGTATATATACTTCTTTTTCATTGTTACCAAATTCAGCATCTTTGAGAAACACATCAAAGTCTTAATGGACTTTCTGTTATTGTATCAGGTACCAGATTATGTCTGTAATTGTATATAAGTATGGTATATTAATTTTAAAACACAGCTGTTTCCATAGATAACTATGCTATTATACTGTAGATGATTTTTAATGTATACATGTGCTATTTTATGAATTGCAAACTAGCATTCTCTACTTAGTTTGAAATATTGAATATATTTTTAATTAATATTTCAAGTTGAATTTACAGATCTTTTAAATATATTTTATTTACTGTTTTGCTTTTCTACTGTGTACGGTGTCAGTTTTTAATACAGTTAAGTAGATCAAAATGAAATGTATCTGAATAAAAGAAAAGAACCAATACAATAATTGTGTTACCTTCTTAACAAGTTTGGCAGATATTTTTTTAACAGGATAAACAATATTTAGTTAATGATATTTGTGTTAAAGGTTTGCAATGTTATAGGGACTAGCTAAAATACATTGAAAGGTTTACCTTTTGCCTAGAAATTGCCTGGAGCCCTATAGCTGTACATCTGCAGTGTTAGTTTATATAAGTATTTCTGCCTTTGTTAATCTCATGGGATTTCGAGTTACTACTGTTCTGTTCACTTTTCTTCTTACTTGAGAGTAAGGAGTAGAAAAGAATGGTTCTAGCATATATCGTTTTTGAATAAATTTAGTCCAAAGTCAAAGTAGAAATTCAAACTTGAACTAGAAGGTAATTCATGCAAAAACTACATGTGCTAGAGCAATTCTTAAAAAAATGCTTCAAGCTGCATTAGGGATATATTATGCATTTTTTAGGCATGTGTCTTTAAAAGGTAACATATGCATTTTGATCATTACACATCTGCATTTAAAAACACAGTGCATGCAGTGTGAATGGCAACATTGTTTTTTATGAAAAAATGCAGTACTGTAAAACACATGCGTTACCCTGCATTTACAAATTAAATTAAAGGAAAAAGTGCAGCTAATAAGGAATTGTATAAACGTAGTCAGAATAGTATTAAGTATTATCTGGGCTGGAAAAAGAGGAGGGAATGGCTAATCTGAAAGGAGATAAAACTTTTTTTTATAAGTGAAGAGAAGAAGATTAACAAATGTTAAAATGGCAAACAGTGAAGTGTTAAGAGAGACCTAGGTATCTCAAAATATAAATAATATTTTTTATTTTCACAAGTAAATGACCATAATATAACAGTAATAAAGCAAGAAGTCTTAAAATGGGGTCTGAAGCACCCTCCACTTATCACCAACATAAACCTCCACTAAAGAAGTAAAAAAGGGGACTTTTAGGGCAAATTGTATGCATGTACAAACAATTTCCGTTTTAAATTGAAAACTGAAGACTGTATATTAGTAACAATTCACACATAATACAGAAACGTCAAATACTGATGCTTAAAGAAATGTTTCCAGTGATACCAATGGTGCACTACACACTGGAACACTCTAGGGTTGATTTACAGACGCTTCATTTTCAACATAACTTGCTGTATTCTCCATTAAAAATGCATTGAGTGTTTTCAGCAAACATTTTTATCAGGTTTTTCATTTTAAACAAATAAATTCTTTAAAAATCTTAAAATGTGAGTTCCTGTTTTTTTTTTAAATACTGTCTCCCACATACTTACAGTGTGAATTTCAGACCTTTACATAATTTCTAAGTGGGAGAACTTGAAGGGTGTTCAAATACTTATGTTCCTCACTGTATATTCTCCATGAAGAACTGTTGGTTCTAACTGCATTGTATAGACTCGTTGTTCTCTATAGTTATGAACAGTAGTTAAGGTCCAAGGGCTATTGTCAGAGTGCATAAATGACATGATTAAAGAAGGCAACATTACTGTCAGTACATTTCATAGGGAAGGAAACTTACTCCATGTATAGGTATATAGATGTCAGTTTTGCAATATCAGTGACTTACTTATATTAATTCCATGCTACACAGAAAAGCTATTCAGACAGACATTGAATATGGAAATATAGCTTACACATTGTTACTTTTATAGGATGCTATCATTTGTAATAAACAGGGAAATTTATAGTGACTACTGGTCCTGCATAGTAATGTTAATGTAAGCAAACTGTAGCCACAGACCATAGAGGATTGTTCACATGAAGAGGATCAGATCTGCTTTATTAAATATATCAGGTCATTTGTGACCCCAAGGCAAAATGAGAAGTTTCTCCTTGCAGTGAGAATGGCGAATCACTGAGACAGTATTTCATGTAATTGATTATTAAATTCCCTTGTGATCTTTATTACATAGATGAGCTGACACAAATGGGTAAAGAGATAGACATAAATATTATATCAAGAAATTGCATGTTGATTTTTATAGTTTATTGAAAATGCACAGTGTTAGAGTTTGGATAATTGATCTTGTTTATAAATGAATAGAAAGGAAGATCTTGAGTGAAAGTTCAAGCAAAACAAAGAATGTATTAATGATTTAGATACTGTTGAGGCCCATAGTCTTGTTATATGCCTTAACTTGTGTTCATTATTATACTATTGTATTGTTACTTTAGGATTACAGAGACTAACTTTTTATGAAAGAAGATTTTGGGTGGTTGCTAGATTTGTACTCAGTTAAAGTGTATGCTTGTGTGATATAACTAAAACATAAATTGTTTGCTTATGACTAAACCCTGCATTGTGTCACCTGTTCTTGTACTCTGACGTGGTTATGTGCAACTTAATGACATCTGCAAAATTGAAAATGAATATTGCAGAGGTAATCCTGTCTTGTGTCTCAGACAAGAATAGAATCTCAATGCACCTTTCCATTGGACATGCATTGCAGCATACTGAAATGAACAATAAAGATGTGTTGTAGTATACAACTCTTGCCAATGAATGGCCTGCCTTACCAAAGTGCACATCATACTATGCAATATACAGATGTGCCTTGCTGTACCGCATAGATGTGAACCTAGCCTAGAAGTTTTAAGCTTATTCCATCTGATCATATCAACATATCTGAGCATCTGATTAAATGCAAAAATCCTACAAAATCTCTAACCAAGTTAGAAATATGAAAGTTGTGGTCATATCTGTCCCACAAGCACTGCAATTTGACATCCCTGCTTTGACGTGTCAGATAGAAAATGCAGTTGCCTAAAGGCCCCCATACACCTTTAGATTTCTCTGTCAGATTTCCTTTAGATCCCCTCTTGTTTTACCAAAACCATGTAATATGAGGGACTTTCTAAACAATCAAGTCTACCTGTGTTCAATCACAGAGGCCCCTATACTACATAGTTTTTGGTAGATCTAAAGGATATCTGACAGAGACATCTAAAGGTGTATGGCCAGCTTAAAAGAGTACTTTTTAACACTTGTAAAGTAAAGATCACCACATGCTATAATGTAGACCACTGTATGCTTTTTTTTAACACCTATAAACACTTCTGGTCAGCAAACGAACAGGGCAGGAAAAGAACTAGCAAAGTTGGGTCAAAAGGCAGTCAGGTCCAAAAAGAGCAAAAAGTCAGAGGTTAGAGTCAGCGATCAATGAGATGTAGGAAGGTTTGCAGGGTCTAGACCAGGGGAGGGTAAAGTATGGCCCATGTAGCTTTTCAAACAGGCCCATGCTGCTTGGGCGACAGCAGCATAGGTCGGATCAGAAATTATGTCCACAGAAAGCCAGCTGTATTCCTGACTTTACTGTCTTCCAATAAAATACATCTGGTACAAGTGTGTTGCAGAACACTTTGCATGAACGCCAATGTACAATGTCACTCGTTTTCACAAACGTGTGCAGGAGCAGGGCATTCAAAACAAATAGGAGATGCAAGTGCTGCACACTGCAAAACACATGTTTTTATGAGTAACAGATGCCATAGCATTACCACTGCCGTATCCCATTTCATCCAAAAATCATGCTGCAGCCACATGTACTACACTGTAGAGGACCCTAAATCAATGCCAAAAGTCACCAGGTCGCTGCATCTTCCCATAGAGATGTGCAGATGCCATTGAAGAAGTGGAGCAGAATATTGTAGGCAGAACACCACAGGGTTACCACATGGTCAAGGTTACCACATGGTCAAGTTGACATAGGGGCAGCAAATACAACAAGATGCAGGTAAGATTGTGTACAATTTAGTGTTTGCAGTTTTTACATTTCACCATAAACATTTAATTTTGTTTATTGCAAAAGCAAGCCAATCTGAGGTTCATAATATCATACATGAAATGCTGATATTGTAATAAAAAAAACTAAACTTTGAACTGAATACATTTTCAAACAGTGAATTAGTCCAATCCACGTTTTTTTCTGCTTTATAAACTATTTTGACATGATTGTCCACATTTGAATCTTTCAGAAGCCCTTCAGAGAGCTCTAACATTGTTGATCCAGCAGAATAATCACTAATATGAAACTTCCCTATGCTGTCATATTTAACCTTTTTTTACTCATTTCTTCTTCTCGCCAGCTAACAGGGTGGGTCAAACACCCGTACTGTTCACCGGCTAGAAGGAAAGCGAACATCCATGTCACATCCACCTTGTGGACAGTTCAGCCATCACTATCGATAACCCTGTCTTCAAGAGGGATTGATTGATCCTGCTCGAAGACAGGGTGGCTGCATCAGATGTGCGCTAGATAGATGAACGCGAGTGTGCACGGCGTGATGTCAGCACTCAAAACGGCCATCTATCGAGCGGCTATCGTCAGATGTATGTGCACCTTTAGTGTGCAATTCCAGGAGGAAGTTAAAAGTTATTGTTTTGTTTACAATTATAAAATGCATTCTGACTTTTTTACAAATACTATTGATTTTGCGTATAATAGTGAGGAATATGGACAGTTTACTAAGCAGGGAAGCAAAGTGTCAGAGCTGAGGTTGTTCTAATATACAGAATATCCTCTAATCCTCCATGAGTGTAAATAAATAGCCAAAACTCTATGTTTAAGGTGGGGAAGGGGGTGTCAGCGAATGTCACCATAAATAAGCCCCAGAAACCATATTAAACATGGAACAGTAATGCTGAAGCACTTTAAAAGTTGCATATAAAAAGGGAATTGCTATATATTACTGATATAATCATATATAATATAGAAAGTGCACTACAACCAGATTTCAAAAGCAGAAGCCATTTTGGCCTCATCGTCTGTCACAGTGCCACAAATCATGTGCATGGCATTAACATGACAATTCCTGTTTCAGTGAGACACTTTTACAAAATGCTATTTTTCTGGCTGCTGTCACAGCATTGTCTCAGGGGAGCAATTTAAGTGTGTGGTGTATGGTGATGACAATGCTTGATTGAGGGAGATACTTTTGAAAAATTTCACATTTCTGGCTGTTGTCACATAAGATGAGATATGGGAGCAATTTAAGTGTGTGGTGATAACAATGCTTGTTGAAGTGAGATACTTTAGTAAATTGAACTTTTCTGGTTTTTGTCACAGCACTGTGTAACAGAAATCATTATGGTATGTGTATGGTGTTAACATGACAATGCCTGTTTGAGTGAGATACTTTTGCAAAATTACAATTTTCTGGCTGTTGTCACAGCATTTTGTAATGTCAGGCATGCATTGTATGATATCAGCAATGCAAAAACAAGACATTTTTGCAAAATGCAATTTTACTTACTCTTTGTGAAAAAAATGTATCACTCTCTTTGATAGAGGTCTCAGAGACCTCTATACACATTTCAGAAGGTGGGGGCAAAAGATAAGCTGGGTATACATGGTCGATCAGCGCACAATCAATCACACCATGGTGACGTCATTGTGAGATCACAACGCTGCTTTTGTTTGGTCCCCATCCAAAGTAATGGGATCCAACAAGGATTTACCAACATATTGGTTCCCAAGTCGCTCGAAGAAAGAGTTTTTTAGTTTGATCACTGGACGATCCCCGCCAATGTGCAAGGCCAAACTTTTCCTTTTTTAAATGTTCCTACAACCCTTCTCTACATCTCCAGCAATTTGCATGCAAATTTTCAAATCATTTTCTAAAAATATTTGCAATGACGATGTTGAAATTTTGAATTTAGTTGAAATTTCGTGTTGATTTTGGAAATGGCTATATAGTCTATATTTGACTATGCAAAATTTCAGCAAAAACTGCAAAATGTTGGATGCATTGCAAATTTTTTTCGACCATCCCTAAATGAACCTTTTTGGCGTTATGCCTGAAGCTAGTACGGGCGCAGTTTAATCGTGAATCAAACTGCGCCCGTGCCAGGATCGGGCACAAGTGCTCACTCTCCGTGTGCCTGCAGCAGTTCCACAAAGCAGTAGGCACACAGAGCCCTTCTGGCCCCATCTTTTTTGCGTCATCGGTGATGCCGAAGGGGGCGGGGCAATGCCATAGTCCTCCATGTTAATGGAGGAGCGCCGCTTTTCCCCTACACACACCGCTGGCGTCTATTTGACACCAGCAGTGGGCCAAGGGCCCAGGGGAGTACAGTGTACTCTGTTGCGACTGCCCTGGAAACGGCTTTTCGTGCCATAAAAAATGGTGCCAAAAGCCTGTAATGCCCAGGGGGTTAATATCAAGCAATGTAAATATAAGAGCAAAGAATATAAACTCTATTGAGTATTAAGTAATGCCTATCTATTGGTAGACTTTCAAATGAAAAGAAAAATATGGTGATAGGTACACATTAATAAAAGTTTATTTAAAATTTGCTTTATTTACATATGTCTGGTTGGTCTGTTAAGCAATAATAACCAAATATTGGTTTGAATTTGCCTTTTCTTAACCTCCACCATTTTCCCAGCATTTTTCACTGGGTCTTTAGTGACACCGTTTTATCTGTTTTACAAGAAATAACATACATTTTTGTTAATAAATGCAAAATCTTTTTTACTGAGCAGAAAAAATGCATTCCTTTACAGTTTTTTAAATATAACATTTAGCATGTTGTGTCTCAACATGGCATCTGGTATCTCCAGTTGATTGTACTACTTAAGTTTTCTTCTACTATTGCAGGAGAATGAAAGAATTGTCATGAAGTAACACCAATGTGAATATTACTGAGCAATCATGAAATTTAGAAGTAGTAATAGTAGAAATGGTCGAATTTTTTGACTTGCTAACTTTGTGAGCTGATTTCAAAGCCTCTGAACATTGTATCATTACCAATATTGCTGGAGATGTAGAGAAGGGCTGTGGGATCTTTCGTAAAAAAAAAAAAAAAAAAAAAAAGCTTTTCTAGCTTTTGCATAAATGAAGTAAAAAAAAAGTCAAAATTCGGATTTTCGAAATTTTGACTTGATTTTGAAGTTAATTTGTGTAAAAACTATTTGTGTAAGAGACATACTGTATTTTCTGGCGTATAAGACTACTTTTGAACCCAGGAAATTTTCTCAAAAGTCGGGGGTCCTTTTATACGCCGAGTGCAGAAACGTCTGTCAGAAATCAGAAGCGCCCCCTTATCACCCCTCCCTCTCTTCCTTCTTGATGAGTAAGACAAAGCCGACGTGC
>CM070032.1:65740639-65752914 GCA_036250615.1 Ptychadena robeensis | reverse complement strand
GGGTTCCCGGGACCGGGGAGGAAAAGAGGGGCCACAAACCGGAAAAAGTCTCACCCGGGGAATGGAGAACCAGAGCTTATTATTTGAATAAGAATAGATAAAGTTGGTAGATGCACCCTTTTCTAGATGGGTATCTCTCTTTCAAAAAAACTTAATCAACACGGGTCTTCACACTCCTAGAAGAGAGCTTATCATATAAAGCTGATACACTTTGAGAAGATAGTATATGTGGCAAATCTATATGCTGGTCCACGTGGCTCCAGGGTGTCAACACATCTCAAAAATTGTTTATTCATTATATTCTGGAATGTACACTTAATGCACTACGGGTGTCCGCTTGTAGTTGTGTTTTACCTTCCCTTTCTTCTGCTTTCTAAACTTTACTACTTTACAACTTTTTTTCAAAAACGTAAAATATAAAGATACAAATATGTAAATATAAGTCTGGATGTGAAAATAAAAGAAGTAGCATTGTACAAAATTGTAGTCATTTTGATAAAATATGTGAAAAGCAAATTCTACTCTTCATTTAAATAAAATATTAAAATCATATATTTTATAGATTTATGTTTTTATTTATTAAATATATTATCTTTTATATGCATTATGTAATTATATGTATCTGAAAGCTGGTATTCTATCCATTTAAAGAAGTACAGTAATCATTTTTCGAAATCCCAGTGGGAGATAATAATATTGTGTTGATTGCACTTGCCTTGTGCTATTTTTCCAAGATACAGCTCTGTCAGCACCCGGCTGTGAGTTTAGTTGTACCATTAGCTGACCTCCTCCGGCCACTGTGGGTTGACGGATTGAAAGTAGTAGTCAGCCCCATAGACATTAGTTCGAAAAATGGTCAGCTAATGGTATAGGGCTGTATCTTAACTGCACAGAGGTAAGTATAATTAATACACTAAACTTCACTCACACAGTCCTTTACAAAAAATTTTTGTAGTTCTTTTACTACACTGAAATTTAAAGAAACTACATTAAAGTACACCTAGCATAAGATATACCCTGTAAGTTGTCCCCTCATGTGTATGAAGTTATGCTGTATAATATGTAAGTATAACAGAATTATTTTAACTTGTTACAGTTATCCCTACAAAGCTCACATTTGCTTTTCATCACAAGCTTAGCATTCTCTTTTTTGGAAAATTATAAAGGTTCAAAATGTCCTTCCTGAACTTATGGACTGTTCAGACATGACACAGTTATGTAAATACTAAGGTTTTTGGAAATGTAAACAAATTTGGTACAAAATTACAGTCGGATAGAAGTCTGGAAGAGGTCCAGAGATATTCTTAGAGTTGGCCCTTAAAGTCCCCTAGTTCCCAGTAATTGGTATGGGAAAAATTATTTCTTTTCTTTTCAATTATACAGTCTAATAATGCATTACACGCTAGAGTCTTTGTTTTATGTGTCCTTCTGCTTAGCTGCTATGTTTACCTATAGGGCCATGGGCATAGAAGACACAATGAGAATAACTTTTTGGAGGTCATTTTAACCCTCCTAGTGGCTAAGATGGACTGCCCAAACCGGTATTGTCAAAACTTACCTGTGCTCCTAAAAGCTGCAGTAATTCTCTTTCCAGCCTCAGCCACCGATTGAAACTATCACATGGGTATAAAAAAACTGTTTGCTGATTAGTAAATTTTTCACATTTTGTTAGCAGTTATTGCATTGGGAAGAACAAGCTAGAAGCTAGAAACTTTTCCATTATTTTTTATTATTGAAACATGTCCTGCCACCAAAGTATGTTATGACATTTTTGACAACTTCAGCTTCTTTACAGTTTCAGCTACTACATTTTAGAGTCACTATGCACTGGCTGTGTGTTTCCAACAAAATGAGAGCATGCATAATTTATCTGTTGCTACAAATAATGGTACAAGTAATGAAGGGTGCTGGACCCTGGCACAGACCTTGAATGAAAACATCTACACTTGGCATGTTCAGATTAATGATTAGACAGTGTTGACATTAAGCTGGAGCCATAAGGTGTGTATACTATGTAATTTCACTCTGTACTGTTATAAAAATTGGTGTCTCAACATTTTACTTACATGAGATGAAGGCAGCATTTCTAAACACAATAATATTAAGCCATGAATCAATTATGCCACATATCCTAGTGATGCGTTTTATCTCTAAACAATGTTATATTTCTATTAAAATAGTGAAGGAAATAATATGACTAATTAATCATTGCATTTTCTAACTATAAAAAAAACATCAGGTTAAATCTCAACCTCTTTTAATGTACCCCAATTATTTTTGTTTTTTATTTTCTATTTTTAAACAGCCATGGTTTAGAGCAGTGATATTCAACCTGCTTAAATGTACCTTAAGAGTGGCCCCTGCCATTACCAAAAGAGTAGCATACAATATTCACTAAATATAATGATACAGAAAGTTGACAGAGACTCGAGACATAGCATGTTTGACTAGGTGATGACCACAGTATTGTCAACTGGCTGTAAATTTATTTTAAAAATTTAACCCACAGCAGCTCGGGAAAAGACAGTGTGCTCCCGCAGCCACGCAAGAATAGTGCAAAATAGTGCAGGCATTTACAGATCGTCTACATTAGGACCTCATGGAGGTCCTATCAGACTAAAGCCCGAAAATCGAACGGCGGATGTTCAATGCTGCCCCCACCAGTCGGTTACGTTCATGGCTCGTTTACCTAAACCTTTACCTAAACATTACAAATCGCCAGTGTAAATGAGCCCTTAAGGATTGAATCCTAAAAGATTCTGAACAGACCCATAATTAATTTCAATAGTAAACACATTTTATCATACTTTACTTGTCTATCCGATTAACCTTTTGCATTTACAATGTCTCACACTGTAAGGCTTTGTTTACATTATGCGTCGGGACCTGCGGGGGTCCCGACATAGCACATTGACATTGCCTGGTGGGGGATGTCATTGAGCCTTACATCGGCGGAGCAGCTTGGCGCCTTGAAGACAGATCCTCTGCCGAGCAGGTAAGTCTTTCTGCAACGTCAGGACCTCCTGCCAAGCAATACTCTTAGCAAAGGGGTCCAGACGTAAATAGAAACAAGCCCTAAGTGTTTTGTCCTCAATTCCCCCAAAGCGCTCTTCTCCAGGCACCTCCATATTAAATAGAGATAGCGATAGAGAGATAGCGATAGAGAGATAGCGATAGAGAGATAGCGATAGAGAGATACCGATAGAGAGATACCGATAGAGAGCTAGCGATAGCGGCATGGTATTTTCTGTCAATCTTCCTGTTTTGCTGTACTGCCACTGCTAACAGGGTAATTCTGTGGCATGGCAAGGCATGACCAAGAAATGCGCTAAAATGTAAATATAACGGGGCTCTTGCTTACCTCTATTAAGCAAGAGGTTAGCAATACAAATATTTACAAATGACCTCCCCTCAAAAAAAACAAGACTTACTTAGGATTTGGAAAGTTGCCCAAATGTCTGCTCGCCTAACCAGTTGATTACAAAAGTAATCACCCCTTAATCATTCCCATGAAAAGTTAAATATATTGTAGACTTAAATAGTGCTGAAAAGATTCCCCATGATTCAAAGAATTGTTTGTAAATATTGCTCCTACATAAGAAGGGGCTATAAGATAAAATTCTAAAATTACTAAAGATTCTTATTGGTTCTGTACTATTAAATATTTTTAATTAAACAGGAAATTATTTTTTTTTAGTATTTACATTTTCTGAATCACTTTCTTTCTTATTTTTCACTCATCATACAAAATAAAATGCATCAGGTCACCCATTAAGCATAGTGAGTTTTAATTTACAAGAGAGACCAAGGAGGAAGAAAGTACATTTGTACTGACAAGCGAGAGTTAAAAGAGAGTTATCAATTTAATGAAAATTCTATTAAAGCCCAGCAAAAACTAATTAAATCCAGATCTAAAAACCCTGCTTGCCTGTTCCTGTGACCTTTGGAAATAGACCATAATAACCATGGGGATGTGAACTTGAGTCAAGCTAGATATGTTTATGCATTACATATGGAAAAACGTATGCATCATGTCTGGATTTAGTGATCTTAGATAGGACACTGCTGTCAATTGACAGCTTAGCAGACAAGCTTACTACCTTGGTAATTCGGGTTCTGAATGTCAGGTCTTTTGTTTTAACTTAAGTTACAGCAGAGTTTCTCTCAATAATTATCTGACATTTATCATATATTAGTCATCTAATGAACCTTAAAAAAAGTAAGTGCCACATTCCTTAAAATATCACTCAATGACAAACCAAAGAATGGATAAGCAATTGTAAATTATACCATTGTCACTAAACAATCTATCTTAGTTCTGGTGGCGGACTCATTTGGCTTGGAAAATTAGACCAATAACCAAAGAAGAACATTTGTCTGTATCACTTAGTAATATCCTCATTAGATTTGATAGCTCTGAGAGCAATGTCTATACTAATATTAATTTTAAAGCGATTAGATGACAGGGTTTTGTTTGCTTCACCACTTTACAGAAAACATTGAACAATAGTAAATACAAAATACAAAAAAGTATGATGAATAATAACCATGATAGAATGACTACACAAACAGATTACCTAAGTTTACTAAATGGCACCGGAGTGGTGCTGTCTGGATTTGAACCATCATTTACACTATATATTGTAGATATTGAACCAGAACATCTAGACCCCAATAATGCTTGAGTTCAGATCCAAAAAATTCTGTTAAGTCCCCAAAACCCCCTAAAAAAAGATTAACCAAATACTACTAAAAGTAAAGCCTTTTAATTTGATGACAATATTTAAAATATGAGACAAAGATAAATACTTAGAGCTACAAAAGTAAAAGCTAATAAATACTCAGCTAATAGCTAAAAAAGCTTAGAAATACTTAGAACTTTTTCTACCTTTAATGTGACCTTTAAACTGTACTATTTAATTGAAAAACAAACTTAAATCTAAAAAAAAATATAAAAATAAAATCATGTGGTTGCAACTGAAGAAAAACAGCCCCAAAGCATGCTGCCACCACCATGCTTCACTGTGGGTATGGTGTTATTTTGGTGATGTGCAGTATTGTATTGTGGCAAGACGAAAGCTTTTACTAACATCCAAACCAGCTACATTTTGCAAAAACACATCTGAAGTCTCCCAAATGCATGTGGGAAAGGGTGTTATGGTCCGATGAAACCAAGATTGAACTTTTTGTGAATAATTCCAAAAGATATGTTTGACGCAAAAACAAAACTGCACCAAAAGAACACCATACCCACAATGAAGCATAGTGGTGGCAGCTTTGGGGCTGTTTTTCTTCAGCTGGAACTGGGGCCTTAGTTGAATTTATGAACAGTTCCAAATACCAGTCAATATTGGCAAAACACCTTCAGGCTTCTGCTAGAAAGCTGAACATGAAGAGGAACTTCATCTTTCAGCATGACAACAACCCAAAGCATGCATCCAAATCAACAAAGGAAGGGTTTTACCAGAGGAAGATTCAAGTTTTGGAATGGCCCAGCCAGAGCCTAGACCTGAATCCAAAAATCTGTGGGGTGATCTGAAGAGGGCTGTGCACAGGAGATGCTATCACAATCTGACAGATTTGGAGTGTTTCTGCAAAGAAGAGTAGGCAAATCTTGCCAAGTCAAAATGTACCAAGCCGATAGAGTCATACCCAAAGAGAGTGCTGTAATAAAATCAAGAGATACTTCAACAAAGTATTAGTTTAAGGGTGTGCACGTTTATTCAACCACATTATTTATTATAATTTTTATATTTTTTCTTCCCTCCACCTAAAAGATTTCAGGTTTTTTTTCAATTGAGTGGTACAGTTTATAGGTCACATTAAAGATGGAAACATTTCTGAAATGATTTATCTTTGTGTAAGATGTTTGCCAATATTGTCTGGTATTTGGAACTGTTCATAAATCTTAACTAAGGCCCCAGTTACAGCTGAAGAAAAACAGCCCCAAAGCTGCCACCACCATGCTTCACAGTGGGTATGGTGTTCTTTTGGTGAAGTATTGTTTCAAAGTATTGCGTCAAACATATTTTTTGGACTTATGGCCAAAAAGTTCAACCTTGGTTTAGACCATAACACCCTTTCACACATCCTTTGGGAGACTTCAGATGTGTTTTTGCAAAATGTAGCCTGACTTGGTTTTATTCATTAGTAAAAGCTTCCGTCTTGCCTGGCATGGAAGAGCTAAGCTTTTCAGTGTTGGCATAAACTGTGTAAATTCAAATATGTTCCACTGAAAACACTATCAGGTGTTGATCAAAGCCACAGTATTGTAGGAAAATTTCTATGCAAATGTCAACTATAAAGACAACATGCCATCTAATGTACACTCTGAGATATTGAACTTGAAGTAAAATTGGCATATAAGAGAACCATCTGGCTTCTCTTTTTTAAATGTTATTGTATTATTCATAAACTTGTTACACGTGTTATCCTACTGAGGGCAAAATATAACACAATGAAATATCACAAGCAGCCAGAGTGTAGCAAAATATTACATGTATGAGCAATGTCTTCATTTTAATCTACCACACTTTTCAGGGAGCAAAGAAGATATGTCCTTGCTTGTGCATAGTACAACAGAAACTATTTTATATTCCAGTTTATTAATTATGTTGACAAACAAAAGGCAGCATATGCGTGTAGTGTGGGGGTTTGTATTAGTCTAGGTTCTTCAGGGAGGTCAACAGTTATTTACATTTTGGTAGTGATGACTAGTGATGGCCGAACTTCGGCCGTGCCCGTCCGCGAACGGGCGGAGCGGACTTTTAAAAAAGTCCGCCGTCCGCCCGTTCGCGGACACATTCAAATTCCCCGCCTCTAGGCAGGGAATTTGAATCGGAAAACCCGGATCTGACGTCAGTGACGTCACATCCGGTCCCTGGAACGCATCTTGGAACGCATAGTTCCTGGATGTGTTAACCGGATGTGACGTCACTGACGTCACATCCGTGTTTACGAGCCGGAATTTCACTGAAAGACCGGGTCCTCTACCCGGTCTTCAGTGAAATATTCTTCCTGCGGCGGGATCTCACTGCTAATGATCCCACCGGAGGAGGAATAGAGGGCTCCTTCTCGCCGGTGAACATGGCGGGTCGAACACCCGTACTGTTCGCCGGGGGGAGAAGGAGGGCGAACATGTTTGTTCGTGGCCGAACTGTCCGCCTAGCTGTCGGCCATCACTAGTGATGACCTCTTAATAAATAATTCTGAGTTGTTTGTTTTTTATTACGGCAGCCAAAGCAATTAGAAAAAAAGGAATAAAAAGCAAGACTGAAGAAATAATTGCAGAAAAAGTTTCTTATTGTATAATAAATATGTTTTTTTTTTCACTTCAAATTTTATTTAGCCACACAAAAAAGTACACAACAAGTTACAGATAATAAATATGTTTATTACTGTTATATGCACTGAACAAAATATAAACGTAACACTTTTGGTTTTGCTCCCATTTTGCATGAGCTGAACTCAAAAATCTGAAAAATTTTCTACATACACAAAAAAAACATTACTTTCAAATATTTGAAACAAATTTGTCCAAATCTGTGTTAGTGAGCACTTCTCTTTTGCCAAGATTCATTTTCACCTCATAGGTGTGGCATATCAAGGTGCTGATTAGACAGCATGAATATTGCACACGAGTGCCTTAGACTGCCCACAATAAAGGGCCACTTTGAAATGTGCAGTTTGATCACACATTACAATGCCACAGATGTAGCAATGTTTGAGGGAATGTGCAATTTGCATGCTGACTGCAGGAATGCTTACCAGAGATGTTGCCCATTAAAGCTGTGCAAAGTTGGAAAAACACTGTTGTATATGCCATTCCAGAGCATCCAAAACATGCTCAATGGGTGACATGTCTGGTGGAGTATGCTGGCCATGCAAGAACTGTGATACTTTCAGCTTTTAGGAATTGTTTACTTTGCAATATGGGGCTGTGCATTATCATGCTGCAACATGAGGTGATGGTCGTGGATGTATAAACACAAACAAGAACTTGTCTGAACAAAGAAGTATTTCAGTCTCTGTTCCACAGGCTCAGAAAACATCTGTCTGCTATTTTGTTACTGATGTCTGGACCATTTTAACTACCCTGTTTGCTGCCTGCCCTGACTATCGCCTGCCTGTCTGACTACGTCTCTGCATGCCATCTCTGTTCTTCGCCTTAAAAATTGTAGCAAGGGACCGCAACCTGGGGATTCCCTGCAGCAAAACCCATCACTCCTTGCAGGGTGAATACCGGGGATTCTGCCTTTCTAGTGCCGATCACAGAAAGCAGAAAAGCGGGTGATAGATCTGCTTTAGGTTAAAGAATTTCTGATAATGGATACAGAGGAATAATTTTATACAACTATACAAAGTATTGCTTCATGACCAGTATTGGCTTTAGATGTGATCATGTTTAGTATATACTGATATTTGTCCTGCTAGTTGTGTTTTCATTTCCGTTGAAGCAAATGTAATATGTATCTAAATTAGGGAACATATAATATGTCATCAACAGTGACCAATGTCAAGAAAACGTAAATGAAAATGACCTTTAAAACCTTTGCTTTCAGAGAAAAATTGTATTCTGTAGTTATTTTTAGCTGCAGCAATATTTTCTTACAGGACTTCCATTCTTGATGTTTATTTCAATGTATATTATTTGGTCTCTGGTCTATTCTACATAGATCACAGCGATAACTATGAACATATACACAGTATGGGGCAACCTACTGAGGTCTATATGTGGGTTAGAGCAGAACTGGCAAGAACGAAATAAAGACAAAACATTACCTGGTTACAAGGTACAAAGCAGGCTTGGCAAGGAGTAGCGATCTCCTACAAGGCTAGCGTGTGCTGTGTGTGTACAGCTGTGTTGATACCAGGGTGAGGTCAATTCCTGGTTATGGATTATATCATTTCCTGGTTATAGATGTTGTAGGGATACCAGCAGGGAGGTCTCTCTTTGGCTAAATTCACAGTCAGTGTTCAGTAGGATAATGGGATGACTTTTAAATGGCATTTTGGGGAAGGTTCTGCCCACTAAATGATTCCTTGACAGCCCTTCCCCCAGTGACTGCTGGTTTGGCTTTTCACCACTGAAATGGGCTGTGAATTTGTCACTGCCTAATGTGTCAGCATCCAGAGAAGTGAAACAGCTACAGAGTGGGACATTTTCTTTAGAAAGAAGAGGGACACAATAAAACAAAGTTAAGTAGGATTAAATTATTTAGAGTTCATGTCCTGTTTAACATAACCTATATATCAAATCATAATATCTGAAAGAAGATTTTATTTACAGCATTTTAAGGTAGATTAAGACAAATTCAACTCAATCTCAAAGCTGCAAAGTGAGATTTTGAAACTCATTTGGCAAAATAGTATGAGTTTAACCTCCCTGGAGGCTTGCCCGAACCTAGTTTTGTAAACAAACTCTGCCCGAGCTGGGGTCAGCATACTTATCAATCCTTGAGAAGCCCACAGAGATTCTGAATTGCAGAGGACCTGCAGATTGATTCCGGCACCACCTCTTAAGCATCATCAGTGACGCCAAAGAGGAGGGTGGGTGCCATAAACATAGTCATGTTATTGGTTTCTCAGCCCACATCGTCAGTGTCATCAATGACGGCGAATGAGGGGAGGAGGGAGAGCAGGGAAAAACAGCAAAGTACAGTCATTTATTTTACCCGTACCACGGTCCTTGGGCACACCGTTAAGAGGGAAAAGTAATAACCAAAAATAGAGGATTTTGGTAAGATAATACCAAGTGCTGCCCAAAGATCTGTCTCATCCTAGCTAAAAGTCAGAGGATATTTTCTTTAAATAAAAAACTTTGCAAAACCTTTACAGCTGGCTGCCTTCGATTGGTCACAAATGTTACATATAAAATATTTATCACAGATGAAACATTTATGGGGTTTGGGATCAAACCATATATTGTCCCTGATATCCAAATAAAGTACTGTAGTTAATTTGAAATGCTCAAATTAGACACATTAGTTAGACATTATTCCCTTAAGAACTAATGCTGTTGCTCACCTACTACTTTGGAATGACCTGGGTTTTCTTCTACACTACCAAAGATATGTTGGTAATAAAAAATAGACTGTGTTAGTTACATATGACTATGGTAGGGTATTAGATTGTGATCTTCTCTGAGAGACAGTGATATGACTGTGTACTCGCATAAAGCGCTTTGTAATTTGTAGCTGCTATGTAAATAGGAGTTATGAAGGAGGTAAACCTTTTTACCTGAAAATAGCTAAACTTAAGGCTACACAGGTGTTTGACATCTGTTTGCAGCTCCCAACTGACTAATAACCCCAACCACTTCACAGATGCCACATCTCATACCATGCCATAATTAATACATGAACAAAATGGCAGTTAAGATTCTTAAGGTACATCAGAAGCTTGCTGTTTTTGTCTATTCAATTAGTTTAATATACTACCTTTACCAAGCAGGGGTGGAGATATCCTTTGATTTTTAATCCTGAATGTTAGTTACTCATTTAGAAGTTTGGAAGACAGAAGCTTAAAAAAACTGCTAGGCCTTAGCATGGTACTGTAGCTAACTGCAGTTATCTACGGCTATTTCTGACTATGGCTGCACAAGGCTATGTTTCCACTGCGTCTTGGATGTGCTTGCGGTGCTTTTTTCTGGATGTGCTTATGGTACATCTTCTTTTTTTTCTTAACATTTCTCATTATTCTCTTATTAACTTGCATGAGTGGTATGCAATAAATATTTACTTTTTAAGAGAAACATCAAGGCCAGGCTGAATGTTGCCAGAAAGACAAAGTTAGATAAATGTACAACTAAATTATATGTAGACCATAACAGAGGACATGTTTGGCACAAACTAAATGTAGCATTTCAGGAAAAGAGCCATCTTTGAACCATTACACCAACAGTGAATCCTGGAGGTGGAAGAATCATGGTTGGAAGACTCAAGAATCATGGTGACGGGGATGTTTTGCTGCTGCAGGACCTGGCCAGCTCAAAATCACAGAATCTACCCTGCAGTCTATGTTGTATCTGAGGATGCTTGAAGATGTGAGACCTTTTGGAAAGAGAACAAATGCTAAAGCAGAACAGTACCCTGCAATATTACAATTATCCAAAAGATTCCAGTAAATCCAGTAAATATTTTACCCCCCTGGCGGCCCCATTGCATTTTATTTTATATGTAAAAAGTAGCACCAAAAATATAAACACATGACCAAGTAATCTGTTTAAATTGTGGGCCCACTTTGCCCCACCTTATTGATGATGCCAGAGATGTGAGGACTTAGGGCACCTATGCATCTATGCCTGCCTGATAAAACAGGTCACACCTCGTGTGTCAATGAGGACAGGAGCCCCAAGAGGCATGTATTAAAAAGCTAACATCCCAGGAGTATGCCCCTGGATCACTCAAAAATTGGTAGGCTACCTCCAAGAAGGGCTATCTTTCCTTACACCAATGTCAGAGCCTGGTAGCTGGCTACAAGAAATAGGGGGTAGGGTGCATAAATTTTTCATAAGACATACACAAGACTTAAGAATTCATTTGACTGGAGGTATTTTGACCAGACCAGAGTAACATTACTCAGGGTTGTAATGGAAATAAGTGGAAATTACCTTTCTAGAAATAATCATACTGTACGTTACAGCAAAATACACAAGTGTTATTTCATAAACAGTGTCCATTCTTCAAATAACAAACTGTTGTGAGCATCACTGTATTTATCTGTTTGATACCTAAACTCAATACATGTACAGGTACAACGAAAATTTCTTGGCAAACGGCATACAGCCCAATTAACTAACTAAAAAAAGCAAGAACAAACTCCTTTTCTCCAGAAATAGAAGTATAGTTCTTGGCTGCCCTTCCATGTACAATGAAAAGTAACCCATAATGAAAGCTCTAAGTGACACTTAAGAATATTTAATGGTGGAAGCACATTAACAGGATGTGACCTCTCTCCGTGGATTAAAGACACAATGGGCACTTAGTGGTTTAGATGTAAGTGCTTGCCTCTGCATTTTTAAACCTGAAAATCAATCCCCGTTTGTTCATCCTACTGAATGTGTCATATAGAGATTTCATTAATTTATGATGATGCAGAACTTTATAAAGACATATTTTGACTACTGGAACCATCAGGGATTTTGGATCATTTCATGCCAGAAGAGATATGAAAATGAAGATTAGAATGAATTTGATGAGTGGAAAACAGACCATTTGACATTTCAGTAGAGAAGAAACTGATTGTAGGACATTTCTATATGCTTACAATTAAAT
>CM070032.1:65704225-65726442 GCA_036250615.1 Ptychadena robeensis | reverse complement strand
CCCCCTGTATTCATAGAATACCAACAGGACTGGGGTACTCCCCTAAGCGTGTGGGAGTGCTTTGTGGGGCTGCCTGAACCCCAATCGGGGGTTAACGTGACCCACAAGACTGACCACCGTTAGAAGAACAAACAGCCGTTTTATAGACAAATACACCCTATGTTAGTCCATATCACAAATCACAGGGATCCTTCTGCTAAGCTCACGACTCAGACAACATGGGTCCATAGCCGCAGACCCAGAGCGTTTCAGAGCCCGCCACCATCCCAATTGGGGAGGCATTCATAGAAGCATACAGTTAAACAACACCACAGATCAAGACATAGATGGTAAAACCCAGTCCTTAATGTATCATAATAAGATGGTCCCCTAGACCATGCATAGATATTCCTTAGCTTGATATGGGTCATGGGGGTGCGCCCCTCGACGCGTTTCGGCCGGCTTGGCCTCTTCAGGAGGGAGGTGTCCTAGGTGTTGTTCTTAGGGATGGAATCCCCACCGGATGACGTCTGGTAAAAAAGGGGATCTAAGTCATGCTCAAAATATCATAAGTTTGCTACAGGTTATACGATCAACTGGGTTCAATTATACCTGGTAACCTTGTTCATAATGATTTCGACCTCGTTGTTATTAACAAAACATCCTATCCACCCCTCGCATTACATCTAGACGGCTTCGTTTATCCGTTTTACAGGAACAGGTCATGCCATCGACACTTAATTAAAATACAATATACAAAAACGTCTAGGTCTCACCGTGTTTCAGGCTGCGGCTCCAGCCAGGAGGTGCCCTCTGGGATGTTTAAAGATCTTAACCGGTATTCTCCTTACGTTCTTACCAGGTTATCCTTGCGTCCACTTGTTTGAACGTGTGCGGTGACCCGCGGCTAGGAACAAAACTCCCGTCTGAGCATGGCTAGGCCTTGTATAAAAGGAGACACAATGCCCCTCCCACCAAGTAGCCCACCATATGGATCCTGATACGTGCGCGAACCCCTTCCGTTTGGGGTTAAAACCACGGCGCCTGGCCCTGGTTCAATGTGTATAGAGGAGCCAATGTGCCCACCCGATCCTGCAAACAAGATAAGCCCCCCAACTAGTTCCCTATCGCCTACTCCCTCGGCACACAGACGTGGCTTCTCTTAAGATCAAGGGTCAAGAGTTACCTGTGCAAGGTCGCGGTTCCCCAGGGTCTGGGGATGGAATAACGTACCTGATAGCTGAAGGTGCTAAATATACACGGCTGCTGGACAACGCAGGGCATCCCGGGAGTCTCCACCTCCTCCCAGCCTTGCCAAGGAGGCCGCCCACCACGCCTAGATGCCCAGAGGCCATCAGGATCAAGGCGGAGCCTGGAAATGGCTCCTCCGCCCATCTTCCCTTGGGACGCCCCTCCCCAGACAGGTTCAAATCGTCCACTCCCTGGCCCCCCAGAGACGAGTGGGGAGGGCCAGGATCCGGTTGCAGCCATTGTTTCCTCCTCCAAAGCGATTTGAGCTGGGGCATGGGCTGATGTTCGTGTCCCTCACTGGTGCGTCGCGCCTGTCGCGTCATCCGCGGGCGCCCCGCCAGACCACAACTGCTGGTTGACCCAACCACTGGGACGCACCCTGCCCGTCATCGGCGGGCGCCGACCAATGGTAGCAAGGGGCCAGAAGGCCCTGGATTCCTCCAATGTCTAGGGGCGCGGTCGGTCCGTCCCAATCGGCGTACGCCCAGCCCCCCATCGCCTGGGATACAACCAGGCCCGCCCAACCCACTGCCAAGTCCGCCTGCTGGCGTTTTGTGTCTAACCCCCTCGTCCAAGGAAAAAATACCGTGATAGGAGGGGAGGCGAGAGTGCGAAGCAGCAAAGGGGAAGGCATGGTGATGGATAGTGTATAAATGTAACTTGGTCAGAGATGGGCGAGGGGGGGGGGGGAAAGGGGGGGGCAAAGAGGGGATTCCGAATCCGAGTGACACTATGGGCGCCGATGTAAGGGATCAAAATCACCGGACAGGGAGCGGTGAAAGTGAGGAAACATAAGAGAAAAAAACTAATGTTAAGGAACCCGGGGGGACCAGGTGTGAAGTGGACGGAACATGAAAGACGGTCTGTGTGCCGAAAAGTGCTTGCGGGATGGTGATAAGTGCTCCCTTGCTCCCCTGTATGACGTGGTGGGGGGAATTGGGTCCACAAATACTACTGAGAGTAAAGGGAATGGTGCTGTGGAGGCAATGTTTGGACCGAGGTTGGGGACTGGTGCGGGTCCATGCATACAGGGCGGCAGTGTCGTGACATGTATATGGCAGTTGGCAGGTGTGTGGTGTGGGGTCAGCATAGGGTGAGGGCTGCTGGTGTGTGAACTAATGTGGCATTGTATAATTGAGGTGAGCGATGGAGGGGGGGCAAACACAAAAAATCAGCGAAAAATAGATAAAGAAGAATATATTTTCAAGTAAAACACAGAAAACATCCTATTTAACCCGCTACTCATATCATAGGACACCTGAGGGCCAGGGTGGGTGGGGGGATAAGGGGAAAGGGGTAGGGCGCGGGAAAAGGAAAGGGAGCCCATAAGCAGAAAAAACAAGTGATCAAGGGACTGTGAAAAGGGAAAAATAAAAAGTGGGGGGGGGAAAAGAGGGGGGGGGGAGTGAAAGGGAGCAAAGAGACTGGGAACGGGGTGGTGGGGGAGGATGGGGAAGGGAGGGAGGGGAGGAGGAAAGGAGGCCACATAAGAAAGAGACAAAGTGATGAAGGTGGTGGGGAAAAGATGGGAATACCTCCAAACAACGCCCAAGGAGAAAAAACACAAAGAGGATGGGAAAAAGTGTGGGGCAAAGGGAGGTACACAGAGGCACGCCTACTGAGAATAACTACTCAAACAACATGTGCATCGGAGTGGGGGGGGGGAAGATTCCCTAGTTGTATAAAGGGGGGCCCATATAGGGGGCAGCGAGGGCCATTGGAACATATTTGCTGGTGCATTCGATGGTTCTCCCCATCCCTACCAAACCGGACGCATGAAGCCAGTCCGCGCGCAACGCACCATACCACCCAGGTATAATAGGGTATAGGGATATAATGTGGAGAGGATGTATCAGAAAAGATACAATCAAGGGAGATAAAAAAACCCAGAAGTACCACCCTCCTGGCTGGAGTTTCCTCCGGACACAAGACACCTGAGACACAATAGAGTTTCCATATTAGGTATACGGTATGCGGCGTAGGGTATACATAGGGGTAGGGGTGGGACAACAAGAAAAAGATCATCACTCGCCTGTTGTACTTAAGATGCTAGACTGATGGCTAGTCGGTCATTGACTAGGTTAGTTGTCGGTCCCTCCTTAGATAGGTAACGATCCTAGTCATTCCTACTCGCAGTCCGGGAAGGGGGCATAGCTTAGAGTCATTGAGTCCGCGAGGATGGTTAGCTTTAGGTCAAATCCATTCTGTTTCTTCTCTTCTAAGTAGTTGTGGGCATCCACACATCCTCCTCTTACTCCGGTTGGTACTGAGTCAAGACAGGTAAATTGAGATGTTACTACTTGGGGAATTAAATGCTATGACAGGTGTTGACTATAACGGCCAGAGGCGTATTCATTCGGCCATTGGTAATACTGCGGATATGCTTCCTGTAATTCTGGTACGAAGCATTCTCTTTGTCTTTCCCTACATAGTATCTGTTGTCATACACTAACATCAGATAGACCACTCCACAGTGTGTGCAGGTATGTGTTGTCAATCCGATGAGTGTACCTGTAGGTAAATGACATTGGGGCCCTCCAAGATACGGACACTCCTACATGTGCCTGGTCACTTCCATACTCCCCTTGTGCTTCGATGGTCAGGCATTCGTCTGTGTTAGGGCGAACATGATGATGTGGGTTACCCTATCCTCCCTTACGAGGGCCAATCGTCGAAAAGCAATTTGGGGGTATGGTGATACAAAGGGACGTAAGATGGATCCTGTGTGAGGATTGTCGGCAATGTTTGTTAAGTATTTTCCTGAAAGCATCAGATTGGGTAATTGTAATGTGTGATGATGCTGTAACACTTGTCCCGTTCCCCCTAGATTGTGTGGGGGCTCTCGGTTCCCATATTTTCGACGAGTAGGCTCCTACCTGTTGTAAGCATGCCTAAGTAGACATCTATGAATACACTCTAAGCCGATAAATCTTCGTATAGCAGGTTCGCCTCTCGGCGAAGAGTTCTTTAGTAGAAGTATAGGGCATTTCTCTTTGTCCTAAATTGAATAGTTATGGTATTACTCTTAATAATTACGGGCGGGGGATGGAACTGTTGAGCATGGAGTAGGGAGTTTCCGCCGCTGGTTTTCCTGTAAAGAGAGGGGTAATGTCTGGCCCTTGATCTGCAGATCAGAAATCTGTAGTCCAAGAAATTGATTACGCTGTGAAAACCAAAGTGAATTTGAGATTAAACCCAGATTATTTTGTAATTGTTCACAATTCTAATCACAGAGTTGGGGGTTGGCCTGTCCCCCCCCCCACAAGTATTAAATATGTCGTCTATATATCTTTTCCAACATTTGATGTACTCTGTACTCGCCGCCAAGGAGCAAGTGATGGGGTGGATAACACATAGTTCTCCCCATAACGCCCCAGGTACAGGTTCTCATATGAGGGTGGCACAGGCAGTCCCCCATAGCTACTCCCTGTACCTGGAGGTAGTGTTGGTTGGATAAATAAAGATGTTGGAGCTCAATAATACGAAATTGAGCAATTTCGAGAAATCCTTGAACTCGTCGTCCCCTCTTACAAACTTTTTTTGGGTTGTTTCCCGGCACAAGTCTGTGTGTAGCAGAGACCTTTCTTGTGAGGTATCGATTGACTGAGGCTTCGACATCAATGTGCTAGAATCGTGCCCCTCGTTACTGTGTGCACTTCCAAAAATCGCAATCACAGGTCCCCGTAGTGTCCTTGAGGTAGGACGGTATGCTGTACCCATTGTCTAGGTAAAAGATCAATGACCGGACTAGCCTGTTCAGTCGCAGCCATTGCCCCGACACAATGGGCCTGCCAGGAGGGTTAGAGGGAGGAGAGGGCGTTTTGTTTCACTTTGGGGGAGTGAGTCGAAGGTGGCAGTGCGTGATGCGCTTTTGGTACAGAAATCTGGACCTCAGCAGTGCGCTAGGGAGGTTAAGGTGTTTTGCTACAAGCAATTCATACATTTCTAAGGACTTTAGGGCTGTTTTTGCGAGTCCGGCTGCAGAGTCAGAGTGCAGGGGCCATTAGTGGCTACATCCTCTGGCAATCATTGTGCTAAGTTAGCAATTTTCACTCCACTGTGTCATGTGATTTGTTAGTGTCATCTAACAAGATGGCCTAGAAGATTGCCAACACTCTGCAGCACAGTGGCCAAGACCATACAGTGGCTTAACAGGACATGTTCTACTTGGAATCTGCCTTGCCATGTAAAAAAAAAAAGTGGGGATGCATACCAGATCCCCTTTTCCAGAGCATTTCAGACCCTTTGCCTGCAGGGGGTCTGGTATGCTCTGGGGTAGACTCCGTGCTGTGCAGGGTCCCCCTTTTCCAGAGCATACCAGACCCCCTGCAGGCATTTCTAGAAAGATGGCAAAAAGAAGAAAAATCCACTGACAAATCTCTGTGGGATTCCTTTTTCTGTGTGTACAGGATGAGCTACAGGTTGACATAGCAGGTAAATTATTTTGTAAACATTAATTTAATTGACAAGTCAATTAATATTCTTCTAGTATTTGAAAGTCTTTACATAACTTTACATATCAAACATTACTTTACTTTGTAGACAATTATAACTTTATTATTGCATGTTTGTTACAAAATGTTTTAACATATTCCTGCTAGTTAATGAAACATATTATATCTGACTTTGTCATTTTGATCACATTTATTCAAACTTTCATGTGAGTCACTTTACCTATCCATAGGACCTTTACATTTTACAGATATTTCACTGACAAGACTTGCCAGGTCAGACCCGAGAAATCCATTTTCTCACAGGGGTGCCTGCTGTTAGTTTCATGTATCCCGTGGCTTTTGATTTCTACAATTTTTTTTTCTCATTGCATTGCCTGGGAATCAGTAGAATATTGTTTCCACACCTGTTGGAGCAGGATGATCATTGCGCTACTTTTCTCTGTTTTTCAGTTCCCCATTCTTACTGTGTTTTCCAATCACTTCTTAAAATAAATTTGTGAGCAGAACATGTATTAAAGTGGTTGATTGTCTGCCCAGAATTCTATTTTTACTTTGGTTCAACCACAAATTTTAGTCCGAAAGAAGAATGAAACAAATAATGTTTTACATTACATTTGTTGAAAAAGTTCCATACTGCACACCACTTTTAAATTTAAGAAATCCTATATATATATATATATATATATATATATATATATATATATATATACTTATATATATATTGTGAGACATTATAAGTAGAGCGGCAAGGTACAGGACCCCCTGGATGGGTCCACAGCCAGTGAAAGAGGCACAGCAAACAAGATTTGAAGGTGAAAACACACGGGTGGTTTATTGTGCAAGTCCATATACAGTATGTACAGCAAGTAAGGCAGTAACATTCAAAGTAAACAATAGTCCACAGGAAACAGAGGCTTTGTAGCTCAACACATAGAGTCCTTTACACACACTTTACATTATATTTTAATATTGTATGCCCCCCCTGTAGTTAATTATGTAGAATACATCTAAATATTTGATACCATCATACAAACCACCATCTTAGATAGGCAGATATTAATGCTGTCCAAAGGAGGTAGTGCAGTGTACAGAGCCCAGATATATATCCTGTTTCCTCAATAACAAGACCTGCCTGCAAAGGATGGTCGACATATAAGCCCTATTGTAAAAAAAAAAATACCTTGTTACAGTTCTCAACAAGTAAATTGTTAAAGCTGGGCATAGACGGGTTGTTTTCCCGTCAACTGCCCAGCCGACCGACCAGGCATGCCGAGAATCGGCCGGACACCCTCTGTGTGCCGGCCATTACTTCGGATGGGGACGGCTGTGGATTTACCGGCATGTCGGATCACAGTGCGATCTGACATGCGGCAGATTCCTGGTCAATATGACCGCCTGCCTGCCCGCTAGTGCCAAGAATCGGCCAGCACTCGTCCCCAGCCGAACTAATGGGATTGGGCTAAAATTTAGCCTCCTGTCGGATAACTGTGCGATCCGACAGGACGGCTGATTTCAGCCCAATCCTCGTCAGTTGCAGCCTCCAATTCCTGCACGACCCAATCCTTAAGGGATGCGGGAGCGCTCATGGCATCGGATTGGCGGTCGGATTGTGCAGGAATTGGAATGTGTATGCCCAGCTTTTGAACTGAGCTTCTAAAGTCAACCTTGCACAGCTTTAAATGACATCCTCCTGTTTTGAAATTGCTTATTTAATTTCAGGTGGTGTCTTCTTGATTACCTGACTGATGCACAAACAGTCTAGCTCTTTTACCTTAGTGTCACTAAGGGCATATGTCCACTGGATGTCACACTGATGTGTACAAATTGTGGATTGGTAGTGAATTGCAGGCGGATTAACGTGCCCTGTTCATTTGAATAGAAAAACAATGGATTCCAGGCACAGTTTTCCCATGTCAGCGTGATGACGCACCAGGTGTCTTTGATGGTGCCGCCTACCCATTCTGCAATGACAAGGCAGGGCCCTGCATGTTAAAAATGAGGGGGGGGGGCGGGGGGCTGTGCCGCTGTGCTGCTTTGGTGGCCCGGCAGTGGATCCCATCTCAACCCATCCCAGTGGATCCCATCCCATATTTGGGATCAAGGGGCCCCATCCAAAGTAATGGTGATTGAACAGGAAAGAACAAACATGTCAGATCGACTTTAGGTTTAATTCAAATTGATTGTTTAAGGTAGGCTGCGTTCGATTCCCAAACAATCGATTGTTGCGAACGCACATGGTAATGGATCGTTCGGGAATCTAACAAAAAATTGGCCCGTGTATGGCCGGTTGAAGAACTTCCTGTTAAAGGGTGTCTCTAGCAATGTGCTTCTCTGTTTTTATCTTATCATGAAGACATCTGATGGAGACTACAAGAGGCTATGGGCCGCTGTCATTAGCAGATACTGTAACCCAAAAGGCTTGTTCCCACATTGGCGGCTGAGCGGGGGCACAGCTATTGACATGAATGGAGGCAGCCGCCCATGGTGCAGCCCCGCAATGCGGCACCCCTGGCCGGCCGTGCAAGCAGGGACAAACCCAAAGTAATGTCCAGAGCAATATTTGGTCTGCTTTGGGACAATTACTGCACAAAGATAACCATCCATGAGGCTGTCTACACCAAGAAACACTGCTGTAATCATTAAACCTGGAAATTACCATTAAAGAAAAAAGCATGAGATGAATACATATTCATTTACTCAGTAATAAACTGTAGCTAGAAGCGCAAGGAGAAAAAATCAGTAAGAGGTCCCTGATATGAAACACATATGTTACTTTAGGAAAGATTGTCAACATCTTCATCTTAGTTACTGCCATCATCCCTCAAAACGCTAACGATTTCATAATGAGCTAATTTCAGTTTGGGGAATGCTTTTCTAATTTGATTGCGAGAAGTTGAAACTGTTTGAAAGATGCTCTTGGAGTCAAATGATTAGTTAGGAGTAGGAGAGGAGTAACAGCATGTAGATTGATTCCATAATGATGCTAGAGACACAAATTTGTTTTCTTTGGGTTGTTAGGAAGCCTGTAAACGGATGCAGTTTCCTCGCTGTGCTTCACTGCCTTCAGAAATATTTATCTCCCATCGCCAAATGGGGAGATTGTATAGTCTTATTTATTCTGATCTGATGAACCTATAAAACTCATCTTAACTCCTTGTGACTCTTCACTACACTCTTCTGTTACAGCTCCATTTTAAGTCTTTCTATGCCTCAAGGTAAAGGCGCAGCTCAGTTGTCTTATCTATTTACCACTTGATATCCTTTTATTTGTTACTGAGCGTTTAATGGCCAATATTTATCCTCAAAAGAAAGGGCAGCAGCTATACTGTACTTGATGACTTTGAAAATTAGATTGTAAATGGTGACTATGAAAGGTATTTACTAATGTGCTGCTTCAAACATGGTATGTGAACAATCTCTTTAAAGTTCTGTTTGCTGACTTACTGCCTGTGTGGTTGCTAAAGTGCTAATATTTAGTAATGATTTATCTTCAATATATGGATATCAAATGGTAAACTGAATTCCAGAAATAACAACCACTTAAAGTCTTAAGCTGGGCATACTTACTGCAGTTTATCTGCAATCAATCACAGTGTGGTGATTGCGGGTCAATCGAAAGGGCACATCAATTGCCGTTCAATGGGGATCCAGTACACCCGTGTTGTGAGACAATCTCTCACAACAGGGACTGAGAACTGCATAGGCCCCCCTCTCCTAGTACACAGAGCCACGATAGGCCCTGCCCCTTCCCACTGCGGGGAGCTGAGCTGATCACAGACTGTAAGTTGTGCAGCTTTATACCTCCTTTACTTCGGAGGGAGACTCATAGTCCCCCTCTGAAGTAATGGACATCAAACAGAGTTTTCCAACACGTTGGCACCCTCAATCGAGGAAGGACTATGCGGGTAGATTTCCTGATAGATTAGAGCACAATGGAGCTCTGTGAACACACACGGCGCTCAAATCTATTTAGAAATCTACCCGTGTATGCCCAGCATATCTGCAGTCTTAACATGCATGAAAACACAAGAACAAAAATTTAAGGCCCCCATACACCTTCTAATCTTACCATACAATTTCTGTACAATAAACTTTTGTTTTATCAAAACCATGCAATATGAGGACCTTTCTAAACCTTCTAATCACTATGTATTGTATCATGGAGGCCACTATACTACAGATTTGTTGGTAGATCTATAGGAAATTGTATGGAGTGGTCTAAAGGTGTATAAAACAAATAGATAGTGCTTATATTTAATGGCCTTATCAGTTTTCTTTATTACTTGTTTACCTGGTAATTATGCCAGCAATGTCCTGTCCTAAAAAGACAACAAGAGATGGCATCTGCAGGGACTCTCTTTTCTATTTAGGAACATTATTGAGTCCCCCCTCCCTATTCAAACACAGGTTAACAATAAGGGGCTAGCGCCCCCCTGGAATACCTTCGCGCCCCCCAGTTTGGGAACCACTGTCCTAGGAAAAGATGTAGTGTGCTGTAGTATTACCAAAACATGCAATATGAGGACCTTTCTAACCTACGCAAGTAAAGGCTGCCATACACGCCACAGCTCCATCGGCCAGAGAACAGACATATCCAATAATCTCTGGCCGATTCCATTCGTTTCAATGGAGACCGGCGTAAAGGGTGCCTGCCGATGAATCACGCTGCGCTCCATCGCTGATTTGTGCTGCTCTGTCGACCCCACTCGGTACGTGTGTAGGGGCCTTAATTTATATCCAGTCATGGAGGTCCTTGCTCTACATAGTTGTTAGGGAAAGTAAAAAATGTGTGATTAAAGTAATCAGCAGTGTGTTTTCCTGCAGCACAACATTGAAAAACAAATAGTAGAACTTGACATCCCTAGTGACAACCTGTACTCAAACAGCGGTATTTTAACCTCCCTAGCGCTATTGTGAGGTCCAGATTTTCATATCAAAAGCGCACCATAGACTTGACTTAAACATTTTCTGTACAAGGGTCTAGTAGACATCTTAAATAATGTTTGAAACACACAATTATGTAAAAAAATTAAGTTTAAATAAAAAAAATTATAAAAGGTATTATTTCAATGATAAAATCTCTTAAATACTTCTTTTGTGTGAAAGATTTCAAAACAGTATGTATTTATATTTGTTTTTTGTTTATAATAAACATTTTCAATTGGAATTATTCAATTGGAAATGTGTTTTGTGTTTTTTTTTACTTTGAATTGTACTGCATACAGTTATAACAGTACAATTCCCTTCCGCACCCTCTCTTCCCTGGTGTGATGGACCTGGTGAAATCACACCAAGGGAGAGTGGGTTAACTTCAAAGGGGCAAATCTGGGGAAAATAGTTTTCTCAACGTTTTTGTGCGATTTACCTTTGAATCTCACGTCACTCCACGGGGGCCATCATCTTCCGTGCAGAAGCCTCTTCAGTAGATCAGAGTTACCGGAGAAGCACAGATTGGTAAGTTTGCGCTGCCAGGGCGCCGATTAGTGCTATACTGAAAGGTCAGCACTGGAGGGCCTGGTCTCGGCAGGAACAGCAGGTGGGGTTAACCCTTGGACAAAACTACAGAATGTATGACCCATTCCTTATATCTTTAACATTGGGAGGTTCCCAGCAGTGAACTTTGTAGGTCTGATAATGGAGATAACAATGTTGCATTCACAGAACTAGCAATAACACATCATTTCTATTTGGATCAGGTTTTTTTTCCCACTTAGCAAGCAGGGGTATGTGTAAAAATAAATAAAGAAAAATGAATAATTAATTTTTTTTAGTTAAGGGGATGCCCTTGCACACCTTTGTGAATGCAAAGCATTCTTGTTTTTATTTTAGTATTCATGTATAGCATTCAAGTGCTGTATATAGTTGACATGGGGGCCAATTGCATAACTACAGTTGGATAACATTCTTTACATTCTTTATTTGTTTAAGCCTTCTAATTATGTTATGTTATATAAATGCTATATACCCATATATTACACATATATTATGCCTTTTACCCATCTATCTCCTTTAAACCGCCTGCTTGTTATTTCTTCAAAATTACATTCCAGATATGATTATAGACACAGCTTCTAATAGAACATGAAAAAATGAAGATTCATGGCAACAGCCCAAAATCTGCAGAAAACAACAATGAACCCAAAGGTGGACTTTACAAATTATGACCATACTAACCACCCCTCCCTCTCTTTCATAATGAATAATCTTTATATCTGTATACGCTGTGTACATTTAAGTTCAGACGTACTTTCATAGCCTCTGTGTGCATTGCTTCTATCCATGCATGGCCTTTATCTAATGGATAATTTGGAAGCACTGAGATAAACTTAGAGGAGCTTATTATTGCCCACCACAACATAGTCAATGATATTTCTTTCACTTACCATTTAGTTAAACATGTCAACATATCAAGCATTCCCTTAGTTAGGTAGCACTATTATCTTGTTTTAGTAACCCAACCCCTATTGTAACAAGCAATGGAAGCCAATTGACAGCCTCTGGTGCCCTTATTTTCATCCAAATGTTATTCAAGTATGGAAGCTCATACTTTGTGCTTTAATAAATTTTTCCATATTCATTTACATTATGTTTCCATATTCATTTACATAAAAAATTATATATCTAACAGAAAAAAGGGTTATGCTTGCTTCAAATTACCTGAATTTTTGCATGATTACCTCCAATAATGTGCTCTAATGTTTATCTAGTCTCAGTAATGGACTAACACAATTTGCTTAAATTAACAACAAAGCCACTTGTGTTCTTTCAATTCTTTCTAGAATATATTGATTAAACATTCACCATAAAGGTTAGGCTGGAGCTTTTGTAAAACTGCACACCATATAGGTATTGCATGTTCATTTAAAGTAGATGTGAAGTCAAGAATCTTAAAAAGAGCCATTGTATGACAATAGTTTTAAACACATTATATATTGCACATTACCCAACTTAATTCATTCTCAATGTACAACTGTGGCTGTTGCCTCTTTTATGGATGGTTGGAAATTAGTAAGGATGTCATCCATTTCCTCATAATGTGAGATGCAATTCTTGTTATGCGTTAACATAGCAGCCTATTGGACCACATTGGTGATATACATATATAGGGGCAATGTCTCACATGATGTAAAGATTTTTTAAATGTATTTTATAGTGTAGACAAATGTTTCCTAAGACCTCCCATGAATGGTTTACAGTCTTCTCTCTTGCCTTCTCTGACTTCTATTTACTTTTCTTTTTCTCCTTGGCTACTCTAAAGCCAGCCATAGACGTCTTGATCTATGGCCGGCTTTTAGCAGTCGGCTAGAGAACAGACAGGAATCCCATGTGTTCCACTAACACACCCGATTCCTGTCAGATTGTAGCCAATTAACTCAGAGGGGGACGAGACTCCCCCTCCGAGTTAACAGCCTGCAACACAGGATCGGGCAGAAAAAGATCCGCGTGCAATCCAACCTGACGGCTCTTTTGGTCGTATACTCAAGGTGGCCTCCCCTATAGTTGTGGCCGACCGACCTTTATGTGCTCGGCGGGAGCAAGCACGGCGGTCGGTCGGCCGCAACTATGGCCGGGAATCGGCCCATCTATGGGGGGCTTTAAGCTGCAGACTGAGGTCAGATGGAGCCCACTTTACAGTTTGGATGATATCCAGCAACATCTTGTTAAAAGTTGCTGACAACCACCTCTATGTTATGTCTATGGGCTACCACTTGGTTCCCTGGAAATCGGCCGGTCTGGTTGATGTGTTCCTGGGCATTAGGGATGGTCAAATTTTTGACTAGCTGACTTTGTGAGCTGATTGCAAAGCCTTTGAACAAGGTATCATCACATGGATGTAGAGAAGGGTTGTGGGAACTTTGAAAAAAAATTACTCTAGCACATGTAGTTTTTGCATAAGTTAAATTCAATAAAATTAAAGTCAAAGTCGAAATTTTTAATTTCAAAATGTTTACTTGACTTTGAACTTAATTTATGCAAAAACTGTTTGTGTTAGAGCAATATTTTTCTATATTTTTAATACATATTCAGTTTGGTGATGATACCATGCTCAGGGGCTTTGCAATTAACTTGAAATGGTCAAATTTTTTTTTTAAATATTCAACCATCTCTACTGGCCATTTTAATGGACCCTTCAACAGTCATTCCTAACTTTTAGTCCTCACCTCAGGTGTGTTTAGTTTTTTTTTAGCCGACCTCCAGCTCTAACTCAAACTTTAACTTTCAGGTGTACTAGCCAACACTGCAAGGTTTAAATTATCAGTTATGTCTAGGGATATGTAGCTAGTACCCTACTACCTCAATCTCCACATAGCAACCTACTCAGTGTAATTTATATACATATTAGAATGAAAAGGCCAAGGTGGGCAGTGGCGGTATACACATGTTTCCCAACTCCCAGCAGACTCAGTGTGGACTTGTCCTGCTGATTGACAAAATTGAGGTCACATGACAAGCTCCTGGACAAGACTGGGAAAGGCACATATAGCTTCAAATAAGGGGAAGCATAGGAAGCTTCATTCACCGACCTCTTTTATACTCATAAATGCCCCAGCCTGTGACTTCACTGCCTGTTATACCACTGTTGGCTTTCTTCATAGAGAAGATATCCATGCATTGTAAGGAAGGAGGGTTGATGATATGCTACAGACTGGGGCACTAGCTTAAGAGACTGCTTTTATGAAGGATTGTAGTAAAACAAAACTATTTACATTCCCCTTACCAGAAAAATTATAATTAAAACTTTGGAGCACAAGGCTAGTCACCCATTATGGTGAAGTCTCAGCGGAATCTGGAGTTGAGCTTTAAATACCTTGTAAATTAGAAAATATGTTAAATACTCATAAGATGTTCTGAAATTATTGAATTGTTTTTCATTTTAATATGAGCTACTTTTTAGAGCTCTGTCCTAAACTATTCTCTCTCCATGCAATGAAATAGTGTACATTTATAATTACTGGTTATTTTTAGCATCTTATCAGAAAGAGGTTACAATACATCCAAGCATTGAGACACAATCTACAAAATAGCCGGAGACACGCATTAAAGTTGTAGGGTAATTAAGCTTTCATAAAACTACTGCAGATTTATGCTATAATAAATACAATTAATTTGTAAAAGGCATCTTAACGATTAACATTTATTCCATATTAATAAGCAATAACCGCTTTTATGGTGGATTAAATGCTTATTTTTGTGGCACTTAAATGTAACTGTAGCACCATTCTGGAAGCAACTTTTAAAAGGTTACAGACGATTCCACACCATTAAGGTTGCTATAATGTTCGTGCTCTCAAAGTATAATGGTATGGCTTTAACCAGTTAATTTCTAATTGTGATCCTTTAGAAAATAGAATCGTTTCCATTGTGAATCGATATTACAGTTCTTAGTGAATGCTTAAGGATTATGGGTTTAACTAAACCTGGGGTCTAGTCATGAATAAACAGCTTCCCTAATGGCCAGTCCACATTTGGGAATATTTGGCAAAAGCAAAGATGCAGAGTAATCATCATTAAAAAAATGATTTTCTACCAGTGTTGACATTCTTGGACAGCTCTTTGGTCTTGTCCATGGTGTCTAATTTGGGATTTGACTAATTACTTCTGTGGCCAGGAGACTCTAAACAGGAACTGAAACAACAATCTGGGATTAAAGGCATTCATATATGGGTAGATTTTTCACCAATCGATCACCGTGCATGTTCACCGCAATCAATTGGCAATCCATCGAGTTCTGGGCACACTTAACGATCAGCCAAACAAAATCAGAATCCACTAAAAATCTGAATCGGACATTGTTCAGACATGTCAGGTTTTTTGGGGTCAATCGTTTGGCAATCGAAGTACGTTGCTGGACCCATAGCTCCCTATGCAACAGCCTTTCTGATTGATGGATTTTGTGGAATCGGCCATTTTGGCAATCGGCTCATGACCAATTCGACCACAAATCGGATTCCCAAGGTGGTGTTCCATTCATTTCAAAACGATTGATCGTCTATTCCACAATTGCCTGGAATGATCAGGTCAGGAATCAATTGATGACAAATCGTGGTGTCCATGGGTACCTTAAGAGAACTCACTTACATGGGTTGTTCTCCATTTCAGCTTGTTACCAGAATAAAGTGAAGACATCTTGAAATCTTACTGGTTAATAGAGATTCTAATACTTATCTCACTCATGTATTGCATATCAAAATCTGGCTTCGTTCACTAGGTTTGTGAGGGGTTTTTTTTGTTGTTTTTCTGTCTCTCAAAACTACAGTAAACCATCCATCAAATTTAAAGACTGGTCATTTCTTTATCAGAGTGCAAACATACAAAATCAGCAGGTGATCAAATTACAATATCTAACTGTATTTATAAAGACATGGTCACCTGTGACCCAAGGCATAGTACCACAGATAGATGTGGAAAATTTACATTCTTTGCATAGTGACGTTTTGAAATATGGAGTTTATCACTTTTCAATTCACCTTTCTTTACACCAATTTATTTTGCTCTGTTAAAAAATATATAGTTAGTCTCAGAGTTAAATAAATCAGTCCTCACTGTACCAAATCCTCAGTATCTCAATATGTGTGATCCGCAATTGCCCCAGGTCTGTTAGGACCCTAAAACGCTCCTGTATGTGTATGTTTTAATATTCTGCTTTCAAGAAAGAATACGCTTTAGGTGATGTGCAATGAACTTGGAGACCTTTAATGTATTATGTATCACTGCATGTGAAAAATTTAAAAACTGACTTGCCCATGTGAACTCAAAAGAGGTATCAACACACAGCAGTAAAAGATGTGAAAAGAAGGCTCTTAACAAGAAACATTGTAGAAGTAAGCTTACAGAGATTTTCCAGAGACTCCTGAAGATTTAGACTCCTCATTCAGACCTGTCTAATGAAAAATGAGCTGCTTCATTTATGCAATAGATTTAAGCTGGCATACAGCATCGCTTCCATACAAACAGTAAGAATTATTCAACATTACTGTTGTAACGGGCATTTACTCAAAGCATATAAAAGGAAATATTTTCCTTAGCTGAGATTTTATGCAGTGTGAAGAGAAAATAAGATTTTCTGGCATATTGACTTGACATTTTATTTGCAGACTTAATACATGGGCCCAGGAATCTGATGTGAATTCTACCTGCAAGGTTTTCTGTGTTTAAAAGAGACCTTATGTTACACATATAAGAACAAAGCCAATTCTGAACGGTTACATTTTTTTCCAAGCCATTGTGAATTACAAAATGTTATGCTATGTAGTAACAGCACTTGTTTCCAGAGGGATTTTAAGCACGTACCATCTGCTCCAGCAAAACGTTAAAGTGAAGGTTCAGCAAACAGTCATGACAGTGAGGGTGCATTGTAACTACAAGAAAAGTTTATAGATGCTGAAATTCTAAATTAAAAGAACATTAAAGATATGGAAATATGTATATACAAATCTCCTAATATAACACGTGGGAGTTGTGTGTTGCATGTTCCTTCTGCAGGTATGTTAATTTGTGGAGAACAAATAAAGTTTCTATAGTTCATAATCATAGTGACCCTCCATCCCTCATTTGAAAGGGCTTTCCCAGCTTTGGAACCAACCCCTCATCCCTCATTCACCTTCAAGTTTGCCTTTTGATAGTTCTAAAGGATGCACTTAACAACTAGCAAACCCAAACTTTTTTATATTTCCAAATATTCAATTTCTAAGTTTAGTTTTAGTAGTCTCCAGAGATGACCAGGTTTATCCATGTGCCTAAATATTTTAAAGCTTAAAATAATCTCTTGTTGACCAAAAGTATGGTGGTTATAAAAGTAAACAAATAACTGTTCTGGCTACTCAGAAGCCCACTATGCCAGGTATCCAAGATGTCCTTACTTCAAAAAAATAGACAAACTATTTATCTGCTGGGCAGATCACCCCTGACAGGCTTTTTTAATTTTTGCACTCTCCCTCGTTCCACCTACACATGGAGGATGTGCTGGAAAAATGCATGGTTGCATGGCTCCCCGCCTCTCTGACATCATCAATAATATCATCAAGGCAGACCTAGAAAGATAAGCAGGTCCACTGATATGGAGGACCACTGCAGGCTTCCAAAGGACAGGTGAGTTTGCCAGAGGTTAGCTTAGGGTGAGTATTGAAAGTAAACAAACTCACCCCAAGTTAACTAGGGCTACCTGCCCAGGAGGTTAATAAATATTCAGTGGCTCCTGTGACCTCCATTGAACGCCCTGTCTGGGGTCGTTGTTGCATTTTACCACAAAGCTTTGCTGAAGAGATAATAGGGAAAGTATTTATTTGATATTTATGGTCTTCCTTTTCAGATGAACTGTCTATATGTCCATTTTATTAAGGTTATCCAAAAAGGAAAGGCTGTGAGTGGTGCCTCTTTTGCAAATCAAAATAATTTTTTTTATTTATTTAAAAATGTATGACAAATTAACTTTCATCAATTTGCTTAGTTACTTGAAAGGTCACTTCCTCAGCATGAATTGTTGGAAATTAGTATTTTCCTAGATATATTAGGAAGACCATTTCTCCTGGAGTCATGGAGTTCATAAACAATGAATCAATTTGCTTAGTTACTTGAAAGGTCACTTCCTCAGCATGAATTGTTGGAAATTAGTATTTTCCTAGATATATTAGGAAGACCATTTCTCCTGGAGTCATGGAGTTCATAAACAGTTACTGTTAATATATATGGCTCACTGTTTGCTATTTAGTAAACTGATACGTACACACATGTGGGCTCCAGGCATACAGGCTATAGGCATCTTGTCTATCCCTATCTGTTTGCATCAGAGATGTTCAAGATGATGGCAAATTTCTACATAAGCATACAGATTTACTGCAGACTGAAATTGATGCAAAAATACACAGTACTGTAGCTGCAGAGTTAGGGTATGTTTCCACGGCATGATGGGTTCTTTCAACACCCCCCTACATTAAACACATTCCTTGTCGGGGATATTAACGTAGCCCATTCATATTACATGCACGGCATTGAACTGGTCTGCCGGTCGGAAGGTTAACGTAGTGCACTCAATGCCATTGAAAATACGACCCTCAATGCCGTGGCAACCTTCACTTGTTAAGCAATTCTAGTTTTCATTGCTTAAAACTTTATTACATAAAATCATGCTTTTTGCAACTTCTCCAAACTGATATTGTTTATACTATATAAGTAATATAGGCAGATACAAGATTAATGCAGCCTAGTTATCCTGACACCTGGGGAATAACGTGGACAGAATATCATGATTAAGAGAAAAGATTCAACAGTAGAAAAGAAACAGCAGTGTTCTTCATCAGCTGCATTTTGTTGATAAGGGACTCTGTGGGTGTCTTTAAAACTAAGAAAAAGAGGGTTGTGAGTAATTAGGGAGCAAATTAGAGATTTGTTTTTCATTAAAAATCCCTTTCCCTAGATCAATAGGGAAAAATCTATTTCTGTATTAAATGGCGAATATAAGAAAGTCAGTACTGAGAGCTTCCTACTGAACATCTGGAGAACGTTGTCACAGCCCAGAGCAATTATCAGACAGAATTGAATTCATTACTATCAGTAGCTGGAGGTAGATATTATAATTGGGCATTACCCCGGGGAAAACAGGAGACACACAGAAATAAATTAGGTCTGTGTTGTATGTGAACCTCCATGTGGCAGCTGCTTTACACCAGTCTTCTCCCTCAAGGACAAAAGTACAGTGGGAGATGTGGCTAAAGCCAGACATTTAGAAAGAAATAAACTAATATCATCAACTAAATGTGTCCGCTTAGGCTGAAAAGGAAGCAGATTGATGCTCTGGGCTGTCAGGGAGAATTTAATATTACAGATACACATAAATGAGAATCTTTTTGACACATTTTTTGCACATACATACATGTTCCTATAAGCAAATGAAAGGGCCATTGGTACTGATATACTATATATATCATTGTGAGGGTGTATTAAAGCACCCACCAAAAAATTGCAGAGGATATTTACATATTCAAACCAAAAAGTAAATGTACTTTTTTTTAACAAGGCCACATTGACCTGTGCAGCAGAACTGCATTGAAGGTGAATTATAAAATGAAATATGACAAAAGGAAGAACAAATGTGAGTGAATGATGCAAACAGAATCATATTTTTATTTCTATATAGTGACAATATCTTGTATTGTACATGTGTCCCTCATGGCTTATTTGAGTGCAAATTGTCTAGTTGCAACCATAGTAACGCACATACTATTTTGAGCATACAAGTGTTGCTGGCTTCCAATTGCATGGTGCTTACTATTGCTGTAGGGGGAATAGTGAATGGTCAGGGGCATGTGAATCCCTTCCTGGCAGGCAAAACTATCCTGCTTTGGAACAGCATGAATTTACTCTATGACCATGCTTTGGTCTAGACCAGTTCTAGTTTTGGATTCCAGTGTGGCTCTAGACAGGGTGGAGTGAGAACTAACCTCTGGTAACTAAGTGTACATGTTGAGAACCGACCAAGATAAGGAATCTTCAAGATCCTTAAGGAAATGCTAGAGAAAGCAATTGAACTAAAGTTAAGTTAATATACCCCAAAAGTTAAGAGAATATACCCCAACCGTGGGCTGCATCCTTAGAGGAGCAAGGAGGAATTTATTACTTTCTTCATTTAATCATTGACTGTGTTCGGCATGGTTCCTTCATCCACTACCTGATACGTTCTTATTACACATACTTACATACTTTTCAGTGTCACTATTTTTCCATCTTAAGCCCCCCATAGACGGGTCAATTCCTGGCCATAGTTGCAGCCGATCGAACTCCATGCTCCCTCCCGCAAAGCACATAAATACCTATAGGGGAGCCCACCTTGAGGATCCGACCAAAAGAGCCGGCAGGTCGGATCGCACACGGATCAGTTCTGCTGGGTTTTTTTTCTGCACGATCCTGCTGCAGGCTGTTAACTTGGAGGGGAAGTCTCCTCCCCATCCCCAGTTAATTGGCTACAATCTGACAGGAATCGCATGTGTTAGTGGAACACATGGGATTTCTGTCCGTTCTGTAGCCGACTCCTCACAGTGTGGTGACCTCGCCACGCTGTGAGGAGTCTGCTAAAAGCTGGCTTTAGATCGAGATGTCTATGGCCGGCTTTACACACAGTACAACTGTTAGGCTGGGTATACATTTTAGACAGATCATTTTATAATTAATTTCTTTTGAATCGATTAAACAAAGGTGATCCAAATAAAAAAACATTCGATCAAACAGTGATGAGACAGGTTGGTAAATTTCAGTAGATCTGACAGGTTTTCTTGGTATTTTGAATGATTTGTATCCGATGGTACTATGGAGCATGTGCACAAAACTGAGGAATCAATCAGTTGTGCATTTAAAAGATCATTTTATCATTGATCAAGTCTATCAAATGGAAAATCGAGCCATGTATGCCCAGTTTTAAGGTGGCCATATGTTTGTTATTCCATTTGATAAACTTAAAATGATAAGTTTGTAGAACGTTTCTCACACAACTGCTACGATCGATTGGTTTTAAACAGCACCATTATCTATTGGTCTGTCTTGCCATTGATTTTCTTACTTCACTAATTCAGAAACAAAAGATGACTGCAGAATTTGACATTAAAAGCATGGTCTCTAGTATCCCCAGATCTGTATTTGATATATTTATTAAAAATGATAACACATCAAACATGTACAATAATTAAAACAAATGTCAAGTTCATTTTCAGGTAAATGTTGCATTATCAGCAGACTGTAAACACCTAATTGAAATATATCATAACTTTTCCCAAATGGCTTTTTATAACTCTTTACTAAGAATCAATGTCTGGTGCCCTTATTATGAAAGGGAAGGTTTGAGTTTTGTGATCATTTTCAAGATCACAGGCAAAATGTTACATAAATGCTAGCAAAAATGTGTGACATAGTTCAAAAGGTTACAGCAATATATGTTCCAAGAAAAAGCAAATTAAGAAGACAAAACGGTTACCTGCTGAGGTTTGAAAGTTTGCAAAGAACAAAATGTTCAACCAAAAGCTGAGTATAAGGCAAAGCATTAAAGACATATGGAAATTTACAACTCTATTTCCAAAAGGTTGAGTGTTGTGTAAAATGTAAATAAAAAGAGAATTCAGTGATTTGCAAATAAGTTAACTGAAATTGGAATAGAGACATCATATCAAACATTGAAAATGAGAAGTATTGATGTTGGCAACACATTTCTAAAAGGTTGGACAGGGACAAAAAAGATAGGAAAAGTTTTGTAATTTAAAAAAAACTAGTTAAACACCTCACAACTAATTAGCAAAAAGGTCAGTAACATGACTGGGTATAATAATAGAGGCATTCAAAGCTCTTAGTAGTAAAGAAGGGGAGCGTTACAGCTCTCTATTAGTGATACTGCAGGCACATTTTTAAATAATGGAGATTTTGATCTTAAACATCAAATATTTTTTGTAAAGAAAAATCTCCTCATCCAAAGGACAAGGTACAGCATATTGGTTAGTGTTGGTAGGGTGGATCCATAAGCAAAGGAACACTTTACCTGTAGTGATGGCGCGA
>CM070032.1:65680653-65694320 GCA_036250615.1 Ptychadena robeensis | reverse complement strand
GGCACCATCTCGTCCAGTGCTATACTAGCAGTAGCAGCGCTGGACGGGATGCTGCCGTCCCGACCGATAGGGCGGTTAAAGACCAAATAGATCTGCTCTTTGAAGGCCAAGGAATACTCATGACCATGGTAGTTTCATCTCCCATAAACTACCTAAAAACATTCAGACCTACCACCCGAAACCCCCATATCTATCCCCAATCTTATTTTTACCCAATAATGGACCAGTCATCTGATTTGGATTAAACTGCTAAAGTTGCCCTTTTATTGACAATATAACATTATTTTATTAAAACTTTAAATAACATCAGTGCATAACAGAAATAATTTAATACATTCTTTCCATACAAGGTTGCAAGTCTTTATAAGTTCTGACAAACACTGATAGGTCTGCCATGAGGTCAACCATATAAGGCCCCCAGCCACAACACTCCTTAACTCAGGGATAGAATCAAGTCACTGCATGTCCATAAACACTTGACATATACATTGGTCACTCTTTGTTGACCCAAATGACCATAGGAAATCACCAAAAGATGAGTGCTCCAGCCATTCTAACACTAATAACACTGCCTAAAACCCCAACCATCAGAGCTAATATGATGAATACAACCACACTGCTGCTGTGTCCTAACTGATAAATCCTACCTATCTTTAGCTTTGCTTTCCAATCAAAACCCACTTTTCAACAATATTGTTATTATTTTAAACAACTGACCCTTTTAACCTGTCACTCCCCCTTTACATCCCTGTCATGAAGGCCCTACCCTTCACTTCTTTTTTTTTTCTATTGGCTCCTGGCCTTTCTGGACTCAATGATGTTATTTGTTTTAAGCCCTTCCTAAAGGGTCATTGTGATGGATGAAAAAATTATCGTTAGCAAATGTAACTGAAATCTTTGTTGGCCATATTATTCAGGGAATTGTAAAGATCAAGATATCTGTAATTGCTCATATATTCAGCCTAAGCATAAGACTTTTCTATACATTTTTGCATACATTTTTTTATATTTTCTTTGTTATATATACATATAAAATGCTAATTTCAATTGTAAACGTTTTACTTAATAGTAGAAGCAGAATGTTGGTATCATATACTCAAACAGCACATCTAATTTTTCCACAGATCCCCTGCTGGATTTTCCTCATTGTTCCTGTGCCCTATTTTTGGGTACCCACACAGGAGACTCTGTACTTGTGTACAGCCAAAACAGGAAGTGACCCATCACGGAAATGAACCTTGTGCTTCAGTATGGCTGGCCAATTAGGTTGTGATGCACCATACGTAGTGATGGCCGAACTGTCCGCAAGGCGGACAGTTCGGCAGCGAACATGGATGTTCGCCCATCTTCTCGCCGGCGAGCAGTGCGGGTGTTCGACCCGCTCCGTTCGCCAGCGAGAAGATGATCTCTATTCTTCCTCCGGCAGGATCACAACCTGTGTGATCGTGCCGGAGGAAGAATCTTTTCACTAGAAGACCGGGCATAAAGCCGGTCTCCTAGTGAAAAAACCGGGTCGGAGCCGGCTCCCGGAACCAGGAACTATGCGTTCCAGTATGCGTTCCAGGGACCGGATGTGACGTCACTGACGTCACATCCAGTTTTTCCGATTCAAATTCCCCGCCTAGACGCGTGGAATTTGAATCTGTCCGCGAACAGGCGGACGGCGGGGGTCTTTAGAAGTCCGACCCGTCCGTTCACGGACAGTCCTGGCCGATGTTCGGCCATCACTAACCATATGTGCCTTCCTTAGTGAGGAGCATTTCGAAAAAGAGGAAGTATCCTTACAGCCCAGACCTTGGCCACAAATGCATGCAGAAATAGTAATTTTCCTCCAAGTTAAGCTGGCCATAGACGCTTCGAAGCAGACATGTCCGTTTGTTTTTGGTCGATCGCATTACTTTGGATCAGGACGCCTGTCTTTGATGGCATACAAAGGGTGCGCATGGATTATCAGACAAGACCAGCCAAGCGTGATGACAGCATTATGCGCGCTGGGACTGCTGCGAAATCGGACGTCCATCACACAGTATATGGCTGGCTTAAGAAACTGTACTTCTAAAATAAAAAGATTGATGTGTATAGCAAGTCAATGAATTATGGGTTAATTATGACTGCATTGTTTGTACTTTCCATAATTTGGATAGAGGAGATAAAGCTTGGTGAGATCTAGGAAACCATACCCTAGAGGGTTTGTGCCCTAAAAGTTAAGGAGATCAATTGCATTTACCAACAGCATAAAGTTGCTAGATAAATTTCATTGATCTGTTCAGTTTACTAAATAAAAGGGATTTTTCCACTTTTAGATCCATATTTTTCCTCTCAAGGATGGATGGGGTTATCCAGCATTTTGGCATCATTGTTTTGCTAATGTGGTTGTCCAGATGGCTATCGGGGTTTGATGTCCTCTTTCTTGTTTTAATACCGCTTTGAACAGTATTGGTGTATTTTGGCATAAATATATAGGATATTCATGATTTCTTGAGAGTACACATTGGAGTATTGAAATGATATCTGATGCCTACCACTATAAATACTAATTCATTTGATTCACATTTTAAATAAAGTATTGGTTGAATCCTGAATAAGTCTTATGGGCTAAACGTGTAGATTACAACCTACCTGGACTGTTGCACATTTTTTCTGCTTTTCCATTGCTGAAAAACATCACATTATCATTGAAATGTAATTTCCAAATGTGAGTTATTTTCCTTTTTATACTTATTTGTGTGTACTTTTATAAAAGTTTGAACTGAAGGGTACTGTTCTCTTTTGAACAAAGGCTGTTTTTATGCCATGTGAAAATTGTTTTAAGTGATTAAGAGGTCACTAATAAAATTGTGTTTTTATTTATTCAAATTTATAGCTCTAATTTAGGAGGGACTGTTTAACAGTCCCAGTTAATTCATAAATGTAGTGGGTAAATGTAATGGGTATCCCCATTAAACAAATGTTTACTAAGATAAGCAAATAACCCCTTTTAGAGTGATAATTCTCTTTGTTAAGTCAACATCTGAACTTAGTTAATCAATTCTTTCTTCTTTTTATTGATGACTGTCATTTAATTTAGGATGTGGAGTGTGGAGCTTTGAGCATTTAGTTAAATTAATAATTGTCAGCTACAACTCTCAAAATCCGATCAATACCACTTAATTCCACGTTATCCAATAAAAACCTTAATGAGACTTCTGCTCTCACCAGCAGATGAATGTTACTACTTTAACCAATAAAATAATGTAAACAAATCAATCTTTAACACATTCTCTGTTTTCCTATGCAAGATTGACTTGCTCTGTACTTTCTAATGGGGGTTAGTTTCTGAAAAAAATTAATTAAAATTGAGGTTTCCCAAAAAGAGTATATTTTTTTGCCCAAATGGAAGAATACATAATATAGTTTTTTTTGTAGTTCTGCTGAAGTTCTTTCACATTTGGTGGCTTATTATCCCAAATGAAGAGTGAATTGTGGTTCTGTTGAAGTTCAGTTTTACACTTTATGCTTTATTAACCCAGATGAAGAGTGAGTTTTTCTGAGCTTGGACATTCCAACACAACAATGATCCAAAACACGTCCAAGCTGAACTGTCACTGGCTTCATGATCCAAGTCCAAGTTGACCTGTCATTGGCCACAGCAAAATAAAGTGAAGGTTCTGGAGTGGCCATATCAGTCACCTGACCTCAATATCATTGAGCCACTCTGGGTAGACCTCAAAGTGCAATTTATGCAAGAATTTAGCAGTGTGTCTTGTGATTATATTGTTTAAAAATAGTAAACACGATTGATAGCTTCAGCCAACCACAAACCATAAACCGTGAAAAGTTATCTTCAAAAAAGGAGAGGGGGTGCAACAGTTGAGCTTAGAGGAACAACTACTACTCTACTACTTGATATGACCCAGAAAAAGAGAAGATTGATCACTGGTTTGCCCTGAATAGATCCTGTTACATCCCCATCTCATGTGTGTGTGCGATGCCTAAGACCTTTTAGGTGACCATTTGCATCCTGTCCTCTCATCTCATCCTCTCATTTTGGAGTTACTGCGATCCCCAAGTCTGCAGACATTTTACATGCTGCTGGTGGCTGACCTTATAACTTAAGTCTTACTTAAGCCCCCCAAACACCTTCAATCTTACCATACAATTTCTGTACATTCATCATTTCTTTCTCCAAAACCATGTAATATGAGGACCTTTCTAAACCTTCCAATCACTATGTATTCTATCAGGGCGGCCACTATACTACAGTTTTTGGCAGATCTAAAGGAAATTGTATGGAGTGATCTAAAGGTGTATGGAGGGGCTTTTTATATTATTTGTGTACAGTGAAATATACTGTCACTTGTTTTTAAATAATCAGCATTGCTACGGAGCATGCGCATTATCCTGTAATACAACTGGTAAGGTGAGAGAAGGCCGAAGCACAAGCTGTCACTCTGTCTACAGAGATGAATGCTTTACATGTTTTTCTGAACAACCAAATTAAATTTTTTTTGTTTTTATTTTATTTTTGTTTTGTAACACATGAATTAAATATAAAATATTCATTGCGTGTTTTTTACGAATTCCAATAGAAATGTCCCCTCTTATGTAGCCTTTAATCTACTAGGAACTAATTTTTTTTCTTATTCAGAATCAGTTCCCTGAAATAAGTTATTATAAGAATAAAATATAGTTATATCACAAGGTCAAAAAAATATTGTTTGAAGACATTTTAGACAAAGGGTATGATAAAATAATGAAAATAATTAATTCATTATTTGCTGTATTTTTTAAATATTCATTTTTATAAAACTATTTCAATATTAAAGCTAGAGCTCTGGGTCACCACCCGCACTTGCTTTATAATAATTAACATTGGGTTGTGCAATTCAACTTTGATTGCCAGAATTCTCGTTTCATGCTATAAGAACCTTTTCAGAGTTTTCTTGTCAAATTATTCCAATTCATGAACTTCGCTTTTAGTTATGACTGCGATCCATGAAATGAAATTAACCTGTATTTGCATTAATCATTAAGGCTTTGTACAGATGTAGACTGGATTATAATTTCATCTATCCTTTGATTGCAACATTGACTTTTTTTTTTCTAAGTATGATGAAGCGCCAGCAATGTTACATAACAAAAAGGTAGCCCTGCTTTATTCTTTATTTTTCATCTGTACATGAAAGCCTTAAAACACAAGATTAAAGGGTTGCCGTTCCCTAGTTCTGACAGAGAAAAGCTAAATTTTATTAGTGAAGGCCTAGAAACTGGTATTTCTACAAAGAGGCAAATTAGGCTCAAACAGCGTCATTTGCACAAATAAGGATGCACATTTTATAGTTTCACATAATGTTTAGAAAGAATTTTTTCAGCTTGTTTAGATCTATAGACATAATAATGAAGTCTGTATACCAGCGATGGCTCTGATTACCAGTATACAAGGTCTGCTTCATAAAGGAGTATTATATGAATGGCATTTTTAAGGGAATTTTCTGTAATTTTCATAATTCCCTCTTGCTTTTCCACATCCTACCGTAAGGTGGCTATATTCTTTTAACTGTATCTCCCTCTACCTGCAAGGACCAACATAGGACCTTTCACCTTAAAAGACAGCATCCCATGGTTAATATATACCCCAACCGGATTTACCTTATTATCTACCTACTAAACCATAATCTGACCTTTGCTGGATGCAGGATATCTTCCTGGTCCCCCGTTCCTTGGCAGGAGCCCACGACTGGCCCACAGTGACAGTCCTCAACAAGCCTAATGTGGTTCCACGACAACAAAGTACTCCCGTATATACCCCTGATGAAGTTTCCTTAAAACGAAACGCGCGTCGGGTTGGGAGTCACGCTATTTCTATGTGTATGGGACCACCATCAGATCTGAAACTGATTATTATTTTGTCGGATGTTATTTTGTTTACAACTGGATGTTGAGCTTATCACTGTCTTTTAGGGCCTGCGGCCCATTTTTTGATGTTGTACATAATAAATGATTGTCAACCATTTTTACAACCTACTGACCTCCCTTACCTCATCTTTCTGGAGCCTTTAAAGTCCCCCAGCCCCTGAGTGTTTTCAGGGGGAATTTATTGATCTGGGCTGATGGACCCGTGTCCACCTTCCCAGTGACAAACCTATATATTATATTTTGGGATGCTGGCTCCTTTGCCTAAAGAATAGTATTCCCCCTCTTGCTGTTGAGAAGGAACAAAAACACCAGTGCAGAGAGAAATGTTAAATTAGTTAAAGCAATTAATGTTTTTTTCCTGAACTTTATCATTATAATCATTAAGTTTGCCTTAACACACTTATGTTTACTTTTGCTTGCTTTGTAAGCTAGATCGTATACTGTAAATATGTAACAGAGGGAATCAGAAGATAAAAAAGACAATTGAATGCTACAGATGGATTGTATAATACATCTTTTTTTTTTTACCTCTTGTTCTACTTCAATAAATCTGTAATTCATTGACGTTCTTTTTTTATAGTGATTTTATAATATATATACCGTATATACTCAAATATAAGCCGAATTTTTCAGCACCTAAAATGTGCTAAAAAAAAATAAATTCGGCTTATATTCGGGTCAAAAATGAAAATCGCGGCATTTTGTAGGTGGGCTTTATGAGTTTCAAAGAACTTGAACATGCTATCCTCACCAAATGTACTGGACATGTAAAGAAGGGTTGTGGGATCATTTGAAAAAAAAATATTGCTCTAGCATATGTAGTTTTTGCATAAATTAGGTTCAAATTGTAACTTTTTTGTGCAAAAACTTAAAATGCTAGAGCAATACTTTTTTATTTTCAATGTTCCCACATCCCTTCTCTACATCTCCTGCACTGCTAGTGATGATATTATGTTCAGGGACTTTTTAATTAATACTCGAGTCATATGGAGTGTTGATATGCGCTGACCTCAAGTGCTTTATCATCATACTGTTTGGACATTGCGTGATAACACTTTTTTTTTTTAAAACATAATGTTGACCACATTTGGAACCTACCCCCAGGTTTTAGTTTCCTGTCCAGAAAAATAACAAAACCTGAACCTGTGTGGGTTTATAAAGAAAACATTTACTTTTGTTGATTACATTTCCAGTTTATAGGTATAATATGTTTTAACACATCTGTTCTTTATATCTACCTGGCCTTTTCAGTATAACACTTCAAAGGCCTGCAAGGCTTTGCATTAGGGTGTTCGATTGTCACATCCTGCTGTGTTCTGCTGAAAGATGCTCTGGTGAGAAATTCTTGGAAGTTAAGAATTCGTTCTAATGAATTGATGTACATTTAAGCATACTTTGTTTCCAAGGGGAATACAATCATTATTCAAAGGCTTACATGAAATAAATTTTTATAAAGAAAAAATTAAAGAAGACACTGTATGCCATGTACCGACTCATATCTCAGCGAGTCATTCAGTTTTTCCAGATTTTCTTTCTAAATTTGGGTACCTCTGCTTATTTTTGGGTCGGCTTATATTCGAGTATATACGGTATTCTGAAAAACTTAGCCCAAGCCATTTTGCCATGAAGAATGGCCAGCTTTGCCATAAAAGAGCAATAAAGGACCTTATCCATAAATACTACAAAAGACTTCAAGTTGCCATTAATGTTAAAGGGCACAATAAATAAACAATTAAAAAAATATAAGAAATAAACCAGAGTATTTAAACTTTTGATTCGGGTCAGTTAAGTAGTTTGTTTTGTGATTATGGTTTAAAAATATTAAACACAGTTGTCTGACAATAAATGGCTTCAACCAACCACTAACCATAAGTGACAGAAAAGTTTTTGCGTCATTATTTATAGACTCTGAAAAGTGTTTAGGAGATCATAAATTCTTGTAAACTTATGAGCACAATTGTAGATAATGTAAGGTGAGGTGCAGAGAGAAATGTTAAATTAGCTGAAACAATTGATTTTTTTTCATGCGCTTTATCATTGTAAGCCATTTTAAATTGCGAATAGTTTGTCTCAACACACTTATTTTTACTTTTGCTTGCTTTGTTGTTGCTGAATTATATACTCTAAATATGTAACAGAGGGAATCAAAAGATAAAAAATAAAATTTAATGCTACAGATACATACATATAGTTTTTTGTTCTGCTTTAATGAATCAGTCCTTCATTGACTTTCTTTTTTTTGTAATTTTATAATATATATACTGAAAAACGTAGAAAACCTTCCAAAATAAAGTTTATACTACCATAAGGAGAGTTGATATGCGCTGACCTCAAGTGCTTTATTTTCATACTGTTTGGACACTGTGGAGTAACAAATAAAAAAAAAACCATAATATTGACCACATCTGGAACCTACCCCCATGTTTTGGTTTCCTGTCCAGAAAAATTAAGAAAACATTCACTTTTGTTGATTACATTTCCAGTTTATAGGTATAATACGTTTTAGCACATCTGTTCTTCATATCTACCCGGCTTCTTGAGTATAAGACTTCAAACAGCCTTCAAGGCATTGCATTAGGGTGTTCGATTGTCACGTCCTGCTGTGTTGTGCCGAATAATGCTCCAGTGAGAAATTCTTGGAAGTAAAGAATTTGTTCTTTTTAATTGATGTATATTTAAGCATACTTTGTTTCCAAGGGGAATGCAATCATTATTCAAAGGCTTGCATAAAAACGTTTATATAAAGAAAAAATTTATGAAGACACTGTATGCCATGTATCGACTCATATCTCAGTGAAAAATTAGATGCTCAAAACCTTCCATATAAAAATTGATTCTGTAGACAAAATGCGCCTTTTAGTTCCATTGTAATTGCAATTTAAATGTTATACTTTTGATTGGAGGATTGCCACAATAATCTGACAAGTGATCTAGAGATGCTAGATTTTTTACAAAAAGCCATACAAACGCTGCAAAAGGATCTCAAGGAGCAAGGTGCCAAAATCGCAAGGGTTTAGACAAATGTCCCATAACATTGCAGTAGACAGTGTGACAGAGATTAGGTGCCTCTGCCTCTCACAGTCTAGGATGCTGATGGCTACTAAAGTCTTATTATTTTTATGTAGTTCCCTGAATTTCCTAATTGACCACTAGAGGGAATCCATAATTTAGGGTGCAGTGTACCCTAATTTATGATTCATGAGGTAAACATTTTCTTGTCTGAGGCTCCTGGACAGACTTGGACTTTATATGTGAGTCTCTTCTACATAAGGACCCCTCCTGGGGGAGTGCAGGCACATTGCTGTACTCCCCTAGGTGTTGCTATGAGGAATATCTTTGATGGATGATGTCCATCTGAAAGGGGACGCCCTGTAGTGCTAAGGATGTTTACAACTGTTTGCAACGTTTAAGCTGATGTACCAGATATTGACTGTATACTGATTTCTACATGTTCAGTAAACTCCTTTTCTTCATTCATGAAACTGTGTGGACTGATATATATATATAAATAATGTTGGGCCTGTTATCACTGAAGTGTTCCTGTGATTGACTGAAGGGATGGCATCTGGTCATGGCGTGAGTATACAGAAGGTACATGGAAGTGGGTTTGGGATGAAGTTGTGGAGCTGGACTGAGGGTTGAGCTGTGGTGTAATCATGGCCCTCTGGGCGCACCCTGCACTACTTGGTAGTTCAGTGAGGAAAGTGTGGAACTACTGAACCCAGTCAACCTCAGGGCCCCACTGGAGCTCTCCCTGTTTACCCCATGGTCTAGTCAGAGAGTCTAGACGGATCCGATACAGATGTGTATCGAGTAAAGAAGAATCTTGAAGAAAATTAAACTTCGTCCCTTGTTACAAGCGGATTTCCACTCTGGAAGATGAAGCAAGCGACACTGGCACGAGAGTGGCAGCACTGGAGCAAAAGGTTGCCTACCTGACGGACAAACTAGATGACCAGGAAAATTGCTCACACAGAAACAATCTTCGCATCATTGGGGTACCTGAGTTGATCCCATCACACGCCCTTGCAACCCTATGCACCTTTACTATCCCGCAGCTCTTGGGTCTCCCACCTCCCCTGAAAGTCAAATGAGCCCACCGCCTGGGTGGCATGAACTCTGAACGCCAAAACCCCAGACCTGTAATCTCACGTTACCTAGATTACGCTGACAAATCCCAGATGTTCCAGGCATACAGAGCACAAAAAACTCTGCTGTACGAAGATCAAAAATTACAGATTTTTGCTGATTATTCAGCGGAAGTTTAAAAAAACAAAAAACTCTCCAGCAAAGTATGTATTATATATACGCTTCACCCTGGCGTCCCCGGCGGTCCTTCACATCAGAGACGAGACTGGCAACACTCAATCCTTCCAAGACCTGAACGAGGCCAAGACCTTTCTGCGACAGAATCCAGACATGGACGGACCACGGGAGGCGACCCCCTGAAGACATCTCCACCACGCAGGCAAGAGACAACGCCGAAACCCTCCGCCTCCCCAAGACTGCGCCGACCCCGTGGAATACACCCAAACCTCATTAAGATGCAGACAAGAGGCAGACCAAGAACCGACGCTGGCGCTGAAACACCTACCAAGTGTCCACACTCCATCCAGTCCTGCTAGTGAGATCCCTGGATCCCCTCAAGAACACCTTCCCCCTTCCTGGGCTCCTTCAAAACAGACTAAGTATACCTTACTTTAAGACACATTTTGAGCCATGTCTGCTTTACCCCACAGACTCTGTGGGTTGGACTCTGCACGCTTACTTGGCCCTCACACTCCTTGCCCCGACACCCCCATGTGGAAAAAAGGAAGTCACTTACCTATGGCCCATTGTCCATTGTCGCTTGTTGGCGACCCACCTTGTATTAGTTTCAGTTTGTTTTCCTGTTCGACCACTGTTCTCAAGGTCACTGTTACTTTTAGTTTTTAAACTTGTAGGTGGAGATTACATCCTTAACAGAAAATCCTCGGGTACTAGTACCCACGGACAGCCACCTTCCTTGACTGACCTGCACCGTACAACCCCACTTGAAAACTTTTTCTCATCACTAAACCTGCATGATGTTTGGAGAAACCATTACCCGCTTGACTATTAATACACCTTTTTCTCCTCCGCTCATGTATCTATGTCAAGATTACCTGTTGACTACCACAATGCTACTCCTGCTCACCTCTTCTCCTGCTATCCATGAATTGGCTATATCTGACAATATGCCCATCAGCCTGATATTTACATCTGTAAAGGTTCAGACATAATCTGGCGCTTTCGCTCCTATCTATGCCAAGACCAAACGTTTCATGAAACTATGCGCCAGGCCCTCCATGAATATACCCACCACAATCTCCAACAGAAGCTACTCCCGGCTGGGGAAAGACGGCGGCGGGAAGCTTCAAGATGAGCCGCATTGCATATACCGCCTCGGAGCCGCCGCCACACAAGACAGTAGTTGCGCGCGGCGGGGCCCCGGCTTTACGTGTCCATCCTCCTTGAAAACAGGCGATGTACACGGAGAAGCTAGGAGCCCCGCAACGCTCACTTCCCATGGCGGCAGCTCCGCGGCTATGTATATGCAAGTCCCGCTGCGCACTGAGCATGGGCCGCATTTGAAATTGCCGCCGCCCCCGCTGTCGTGGGCGGCTGCAATTCAATGCCTGCCATGATCAGTGGAAGCACCTGTCATGCCCATACCAGACTCGGCGCTGCGGGCTCCGAGCTTTATTGTGTACATCGCCGTTTTCAATGCATCTACAATTAAAGCCCAACCCGCAGCGCTCACTACCTTTGCGTGCCGGCGGCTCCTATTCTCTTGTAAATGCATGACAGGCTGCTCACTTATCATGGCAGCTTTGATTTGCCGCCTCCCACGATGTCGTGCAAGGCGGATCAAATGCCTGCATAGATACAGTTACGGGATGCAAGAGAAGCCGCGCAGCCGCCGCCGGTAAAGTGAGCGCTGTGGGCCCCACTTTAGTGTAGACGACTTGAAACAGCATACACGTATAACCGGAGCCCTGCAGCGCTCACTTACCGCGGCGGCCCGAGGCTTATATCAATCCCGGGACCCCTTCATCTAATGGCAGGCATTTGAAATTCAAATCAACCTGCCCATGTCAGTGACAGCCTGTATGCATATACAACCTCGAGCCGCCGCACGCCGGTAAGTGACCTGAGGGCCTGGGCTTTACTGTAAACCTGAAAACAGGCATCTACACCGAAAGCTCGGAGCCCCGCAGCCTCACTTACCACGGCGGCGCTCAGAGGCTTGTATATGCATGGAAAGGCTGCTCACTGATCATGAGGCATTTGATTTGCCACACCCACCATGCGGTGAGCGGCGGAAATTCAAATGCCGCCATTAGATGACAGTCCCGGATTGCATAAAGAAGCTCGAGCCACGCCACGGTAATAGCCTCAGCTCCTTAAGTGTAAGATAGCCTTTTTCAAGCGATCTAAACTAAAGTCGGGACCCACAGCGCCACTTACCGTGGCGGGGCTACAGGCTTCTGTATGCAATCAAGGGACCTGTCATCTAAAAGCAGGCTTTGAATTTCCCCTGCCCACCGATGTCGTGAGCGCGGGAAAAATTCAAATGCTGCACTGTGAGAAAAAAAAAAAAAAAAAAAAAAAAAAAAAACTCCCCCCCCCAAAAAAAGAAAACTAAAAAAAACAAAAAAAAAAAAAAATAACATAAAAAAAAAAAAAAAACAAAAAAAAAAAAAAAAAAAAAAAATAAAAAAAAAAAAGTTAAAACAAAAAGGGAATTGTACGGGCACAGCGATTACTGAACCAATACAATTTTACAGTAATAAACACAAAACACATTTAATTAAATAACAATTTTCTTATATACATCAAACAAAATGTAAATTATACTTGAAAAATTTTTTTTTATGTAAATTTTGTTTATTACAAAAAAAAATTTTTTACATTACAGTCTATGGTGCGCTTTTGGTACAGAATCTGTACCTAGCAGTCCCTAGGAGGTAAAGGGAGGAGTCCTATCCACCAACGCAAAAAAAAGGTCCCCCAAAAAGTGGGAATCATTTCCCTGAAAAACGAACCGCCAAAACCATAGACAGAGCAAATTAAAACAGTACTGCTAATCCTCCTTTAAATCTGTTGGCTCACTCTTCAAATGCTGACTATTTTTTGTTTTTAGTACATTTTTATAAATTTAACATTTTCAAAACAACTCACGCTACAAGTGTGCAAGGTACCCCCCGGGTTATAGATACTAAGCTGGCACCAATCCCGTGTAATTGTTCCGAGTACGCATCATATTGGAGTGTCCTATGATGAGAAGTTACAATGCGACATGTGTCAGAGCGCGGACTTGGACCCATTTGCTTCTACAGAAAGTCCTGGCGCGTGAGCAATTGGCAGGTATGGACTACATAGAAAGGATATCCTTATACAGTTTACGTCAGGGCGTCTCGTTAAGTAATGTCAGAATACGTGTGTGTTTTCCCTGGATTTAAAATGTTGTATATATTTGATTCCTATCTTTTTATGGAAGCGTAGGGCTTGAATAGCCTTGCCTCTGTCACTCCACTCCCCGTAATTCTTTGTAAAAGAGAGATTTGAGTTTGGTCATTACTGTTATTAACAGGGGGGGGGGGGCTGGTTCAATCCCATTCTTTTATAATTGTGCGTCAGCTAATCGGAAGGCATACATGTACCCAGGGGCGTGGTGCTTAAATATTTCACTATCTTAAGCAGGTTGAGGTGGCTAAAAGGAACAAACGGGTGTGGAGGTATGTTGGAGA
>CM070032.1:65646270-65668980 GCA_036250615.1 Ptychadena robeensis | reverse complement strand
CCCATTTTAGAGTTTAAATGCATTACGGTGACTTACGTGCATAGCTGCATTGTCCCAGTAGTCAAAAGATTGCAAAACGGTTGCCTCCTGAAATGTCTTTTCAATTGCATCAAATACTTAGTACTGTATCAGAACTGGCTAAAAATCCATCTCAAAGTGGTCCCCGCCTATCAGACGCTCCGCGCTGAGCTTCCCTGATAGTGGGAGCATCTTTCCGGCTGCACACGTAGCCGTCCGGAATAGCCGAGGTCCTTCCCCCGGCTAATCCTCCCGTTAACAGCCTCTCGTCTGCCGGATGACGTCATCCGGCCGGCGGGGCACAGATTTAAGGTTATCAGACCGTTTTTTTTTTTTCTTAGATTTTTTTTTTTCATTTTTTTTTTTCATGTTTTTTTTTTTTTTTTTTGCTTGGATTTGTGATAAATGTTTTATCCAATCCAATCCAAAAACATTGTAAACTTCCTAAAACCAAAATAGCGCTTTCATTCGGGCTTGAAATTTTTGCGCATGATCCCATGCGCATTCGGGGGGGATCATTCGCTTGGTTGTCAATTGCAAAAATGCAACGCGCCCACCTGGAGCAAGTATGGCGCAGTTGATCATAAAATCCAAACTGCGCCCGTGGCGAATCAGGTGCAAACCGCTGGCTCTCTGTGTCCTGCCGCATTTCTACAAAGCTGCAGGCACCTATTCACCGTGACGCCGATGGGAGGCGTAAAGGCAAACACTGTAAGCACACTTTTTTGGTACCGAATCTGCACTCAGTGAACCACCAGGGAGGTTAATATCTCTTTGCAGAATGTAAGCCACACTACTTTAGGTGCATGATTATTGTATTGTGTATTCCTCTCGATTAACGTCTGTAACTAAATTTGTAAATGTTTCTTTTTATTTTTTAGTGTAAGAACCAATAGACCAGAGGCAGAGAAAAGTACCCTTACCCTTGGTTAACCGGTTTACCCCCTTCATAGGGGTCCTTGACTAGATTTTTAAATGATACAAGGTGGAAATGCCCTGTGATTGGTGTGTATTATATAATCTCAGCCCTCTTGTAAGATATCAGCAACTCAAGATAAGTTGATCGGCATAGGCAATATTCCGAATTTCGTGATATGTCGCGTATAATTCTACTAATATTCGATTTTATATTCGGAAATTCAAAAAGAATATTCGGCGGGTCAGGACCATGTATTGGCGAAACATATATTCCGCAATCGCGAAAAATCTATAAAAATGAATGGCCACGGCCTAGGTTTATTTTCGCATTCGACAAATTATTTCGCAATCCATGGTCCTATTGGGAATATTCCCAATTCCGATAGCCGCCGACATATTCGAGATATTGGGCCCAGAATTTATAATTGCCGATTTCCGCGAAAAAATATTTTCGGCATTCGAATAATTGCGAGCTCCAACACTACTGAAGAACCAGTTTGCTGACTGTGCGGACTGCTGTTATGTTCTGCTGGAAACTCATATCAAAACGTGCGGCTGTAAATATCGATGTCATCAGACGGCATCACACTGTAAGAAAGAGAAACGAATAATCTTATTAAATGAACACATCACAAAATGCCGCAGTAGAAGTAAAACATCTGACCTATATTCATCCAAACGAGAAATGTCCATGCTAAAGTAATCTTCTCCGCAATACAACCACGAGGGAGCTGCAATTAATCCTTGATTTTTGTCCGCTCTCAACACTTGACACTAACCTTTTGTACCAGGTTACGGTGACTGTCAGCCTGTCATAGTTTTTAATGTTTTGCTTTTTTTCAAACAATCCGCATCATTCTGTTGCTATTACTCTACTACCAGTGATCAATCCATCATAAAACCACCAGTGCATATATAGCAGCTTCAATCAATCACAGAAGATTAAATGCTTTTTTCAAGGGGATATTCAATGATGGAGATGGAATAGAATTTGTGCTGAGGGAGGCAACATATGGGACACCCTGCTCCTCGCAATCCATTTTAAATGTTTTCCACCATTCCTCTCTATTTACTATGCCTATGTATCCGCATTGCAAAGAATTAACTTCTCAAACAATTCAGCTGCTGCCGTATGTAAAATTTCCCTGGCGGCACTTTTTAGATGATTTTTTTACTGTATTGCGCATAATATTGCAATTAAGAAGAACTTGCTTGGTGAGTTTTTTGCTGCAAGCCACCATCAAGCGACACAATTAATATTTCTCAATGTTTTAAAGTGACATAAATGCAATATTTATTCTACGATGATAAAGCATTTGAAGGGAGCACAATGTGCAAATAAAACGTATTGCTGTGACTTATTGCGTTTTACAAGGAAAGCATGATTTCCTTAGCCCGCGGCTTTGTATTCCCTTATCCCCACGTTTACCAAAGATAGGAGAAACATTACAGAGTTTAGAACTATTGGGCTGCGACTTTTGTCATAACTGACTTAAATGTTTGTTTAAAACTTTTGGCCTGCTCTTGTAACCATTGGTTTTTTTGATAAAAGAAAGCCATTTTTTAAAGACCTTGGAAGATTAGAACTTGGTGTGCCCAGAAAAACAGAACAAGCTAATTTACAGATAGCAGCAGGAATTCAAATAGCCAGGGACTTTTTTGTAGTGTACCCTGCCCTCTAAGGTTCCTAAGCCACAAACTGTTCATCTATGACCTTGTATTCTCCATTCACCTAATGTGGCGATAACAATAGAGATGTCAAGAAATTTTCCATCCATTTAATGTTGTTTATGTATTTTGGACATAACACGCCACCCAGTTTTTTAGAGCAGGACACCATAAAATTTTGAAGTTGTTCAGTGCTTGAAACCATTCAATAAATCAAATCAATGCAAGATCCAATTTCTACCACTAGTGTCACTACAAAGCAGTACGATCACGCACACACATGTAATCTTTCCTCCACTGATCAAGGAGGGGGGTGGGGCTGCTCACAGTCTCTCCTCTCCCCTACAAAGCTGTGTCTGTGGGAATCTGATAGAAGTTTATGTGCAACTTACCACACAGGGAGAGAGAGAGAGATATAAGTTCATCGCTCTTTTCATTGCTTTATGACCACAGGGCCAAACTGCTGGCAATAAATCAATACTGTCAAGATGCCCGAGGGCTGCAGGTGGTCCTCGTCATTCCAACCAGTAAGAATGCAAGCACATTTCCTTCCCCCCCCCCCCCCCAATTTCTGGGATGCATGTTTGCTCTTAATCTGAAAAAAATACATTAATCTCAATGCCGCAGTTTTAAAGTTCAACGTTAAGTTAAATTTCAACTTCAATTTGAAACTTAATAAATGCATGTTAATGTTAATAAAGCAATACTTAATTTTTGTTTATATTCCCCACAAACCCTTTCCCTTACATTCTCAATATTTTTGGGCGATGATCACTAGTGATTGGCCGACACTGTCCGCAAGGCGGACATTCTCCGTGAACAAGCATGTGGAACAGCATGAAGCCCGTCTTGTAGTGAAAATTAACCTGCGTCCGGACAGGGAAGTGACATCTTGCAACGTCACATCTGGCTCCCGTACCCAAGGACTAATCGTTTTCCGGAATGCGTTTCATCAGGGACCGGATTGACTTCACTGACGTCCACCTCCGGTTTTTCTTTCCGATTCAAATGCACCCCTAGAGTGCGGGGAATTTGAAATGGTGTCCACGAACAGGTCTGACGGCGGACTTTCTTGTTAAAGTCCAAACCCCCGTTTACGCGACATTCCGCCGATTTTCGTCCAATCACTAACTGATACCATGTAAATAGTGCTATAATTACATTAAATAGGGTTAGCGCAAAAAGCAACACAATTTTCACTATGATGGCCAAACATTGGCCGCGGCTGTTTTTTTGTTGACAGGGTGATCAGAACTTTAGAAAAAAAAGTCCCACCCATCTGCCTGTGTTGCGTCGAACCCCCAGCTCCAGTGGCGTGCCTATGTATCCCCTTAATAATCTACTGACAAATGCTTGGAGACACCCCGGAGGTGGTGGTCGTCTTTCCGCTGGATGGGTCCTTTTTTTCTGCGACGGTGCAATAAATTGCCGTATTTGCCTGCAGACCTGTCCAGCCCGTGAGGAACATTGCAGCCATTCTTAAACACAATATAACAGACTATGAAACAGGAGAATAAGGGGAACCCTGGGCCCTATAGGGGCTTACAATATAACAGGTTAGGGGAGCTTGTGGTGTATACGCGGTAAGGAATGAGATGATGGGGTAGCCAAGAATGAAGAAGGTGGTTGTTTGGTAGTTATTAATTACAAGTGTGAAAAATGTAGCAACTTCAACTGTGAGAATTACAGAGTTCCGAAGGGGAGGGGCAGCCCTACAGACAGATGGGAAGGTACATGAGGCCCCCCAATGTTGTATCAAATGAAACCTATCCCATATATTGGTGTATCACCCTTGGTTGTGGGACATTCTAGTAATAACTGGATCTTTATTGTGTCTCTGGAGAAATCCTTTTTTTGAATAAAATGTTTGTATTCAGAAGTCGGGTTGCATATCTTTATTTTGCCCAATTTTGGCCATGCTTTTTTTTCTATACTGTGAGCGTCATACTTCATTTCGCCAGCAATTTCCTGTGTTTATTATAACCTTCTTCTTTTCCTCTCTAGGGGATCTAGGGGTTCTGTCCGGTAAAAGATTGCCAAAGAAGAAGTTTTTCTCATGCCTGTAGTGGTTTTTTTTTTTCTTAATATTTTCCTACTGGTTTTTAATATATGTTTTGTCATATGCAGTTTTTGTCCAAAAAGGGTTTTAATTTTCCAGGTCTGTTCAAAAATGCATTAATGGGTTATACAGATTGGGGGGGCAGCCATACTGGTGTATGGTGTTTCCCCCCGTGGATGGTATCAGTGTTCTAACTCAGAGTGGTTCCATTGAATATTGCATATTTTAGGCTAATGTTGCTGTCATCGAGCCGATGTGGTGTCACTATTCAGTGGTTTTGCCTGGCTTATTAAGCCCCCCCGTTGGGGCATATCCCCCTGTTTTTTAAGGGACTCTGGTATAGGAAGGACAAATGTGCCAATCCAGCATTCATCAAGCTGTTAAAATTTCTTATATGTATAGATGTAATAGCTGTACTATATGTATTTATAATAAAGACCAAGTTCAATTTTATAATCAGATACAAATTGAGAACTGTAAGACGGCTTATGTAATGCGTTATATAATAGTAAATCATTTTATGAACTTTGAAACCAAAGAGTGTGATGTCCAAAGAGAAAGAATCTGTTTCATATCAATATGTTGAACGAACTCACCTAACCACACTTTTTTAGCCTTTGTTTTTGATCTATTATCTAAAACAACTTTTAATGTAAGTTCAGTTGTTGGATTGACCCACCATTGGCTGTTTCTTTGCAAACAGAACCTTTTGGTTCCCTGACACTAATATGTATGATTTTAAACCGTGTTTGATGTTGTTTGAAATCTAAGCGGCCATGTTCCCTGTGAAGAGGGGCCGCTGGCTGAGGTTGAGCTTTGATGATATTGAACACCGGCCACATTGTTTCTTCGTTTCAAAGGGAAAAAGCCTCTCGCCCTGTCCTGCTGTTAAGGGGAAAGGGAATGACGCCAATAGTTTTTGTTTGAGATTTTACCAGAATAACTTAATCTTCGAGAGGACTCTATGGCCAGTCAAATTTATGTGATTATTGAAGTCAAAGCGACCTACTTTTATGCCAGAAAACAGACAGATGCAGTCTAGATGTAAATTCATTAGACTGGACATTACTACACATCGCCATAGCAAGGGAACCGGCATTTCTGTATATATCCATCTAATGTGTTTATGAAGTTATCCTGCTTTGGTATGTCCCAAGATCACCTGTAGGTCCATGTCAACAAATAAAAGATAACTTCATTTGGGTTGAAAACCCTACATAGTAAAATAAGCTTCATTTTACCATAGACAATGTTTTTCAAGTCAATGCAGATTGTAAATATAACCAACGGCTTTCTCATTATATAAGGGGTTTTTCTCTCCACGACAAGAAATTGGCATTTTCTTTTTCCAGTTGTCATTTGAAATAGTTTGTGATGCCAATGCCATCCTTTTGGACAAAGGAATGTATGATATTTGGAGTGTAAATATATATAACACTGCTCAAAAAAAAACACGGAAACCAAAAATATCAGACAATCCTGGATCTGAATAATTGGAACTTTCTTCTGGTAAAAAAAATTCAAATAATACAAAAAATAGTCAGGGAATTTTATCAAACCCACGGAGGTCCCCTTATTTGGCGCCAACACTCAAACATTAAGTGGGAAAAAACAACTACATCCGGAATCACCTTTGAAGTAATGTACTTAACAATTTAAAATGAGTCTTCCATAGTGTTGTGTGGCCTCACACGTACCTGTATGACTCTCTACAGATTGCCATGGGCATGCCTCCTGATGAGGTGGCGGCTGTCCCGATGGAATACTCCTCCCCTCCCACAACCCATACTAAGCAAAGAAAGGTTTGCTTGTTTTTGTCACGTAGTGCCCAGAGGCACTACCAGTAGACAGGTCAGTACATCAGGAGACATGGAAGGAGGCTGGACCCCGCGACCTCCACCTTAGTGCAATGAGGAACATTTTCATTATCAGGTCATTCAAGAAGGTTTTGCCATACTACTAAAATATTTTCTATTTGAATGCTTTTTTATGTTATAAATATGTCATTATTTATTTGCAAGTATTTAAACATTGTTTAAATTGTCTACTGTTGCTTTTTACATTCAAATCTAATTAAAAGTTCATATGTACAAACCCATTCCTTTGTTGTAGGCTTTTACTGCCTATCACCTTTTCATACATTTTGCTTCACAGCAGGCCACTAACCTTTTTTCTTTTATAAGCTTGTACCCAAAGCCTCCCGATTTTCCAAAGAGGTTTTAAATCTAAACTTATCAAGCATCGTGCTGGCCATAAAAGCTCTCCAATCTCCTTCTCTTACACTGTTAGAAGAAACAGTACGTTTTTAATGGGTGGCCAGTGATTCCTAAATTTAAACCAAACCTGAAGTACATTCCATCTGTAACCTTTGGTCATTCATTTTAGCTATGATATCAGTCATAGAGATGGGCACAGTAAAACTAGTGTTATCCCATCAGGCTGGAGAAAAAAAGATTTTAAGGCACAAACAAAATGATTTAAACAGGAACTGAGAAAATGCGATATTTTCCCTTTTAATCATAAAACATTACAATCGTTAAAACTAATGGTCCATGTGGGTAGTTATTTTTTGGATTGCCGAATCTATATCGCATCATCGCCCATAGCTTCCATGATAATATCGCCAATATTCAAACTTGGCGTATATCTGCCACCATCATTCACAAATTTGCGAATTTTTGCATAGGTTAAGATTCATAAAAACATATTCTACAATTCCAAATATTCGAGGTCACCACTATACATGTAAAATGCAAAAACATAATCACTACATACATAATATTTAAATGCTATATAAATGCTCTCACCTGCAGTAGGGTAGTTTCATATTCCCTTAAACCTCCCTAGCGTTGTGACTAGTTCCAGCTCGTCCGTGCTGAATGCTGAACGTGCAACTGACGAGCTTGGACTCGTCCAACACTGAATCGGGCCCCGCGGCGCTCCACCTTACATATCCCGTCGTCGCGGCGGCTCCGAATCCCCGGCGCGGGCCTTCTCCGACGGAAGGGATCCCTGCCCCCCGGCGGCGTGACTTGAATGACGTCACAAAATCCCGCTTGGGCGGCGGCGGTCAAGCTTCAATATTAAGCCGGCAATTGCATTACAAGCCTCGTCGGAGCCCGCCGCCAGACCATACAGTAAGTGAGCGCTGCGGGGCTCCGGGCTTTACGACGTGTTACATCGCCTTGAAAACATGCGAATGTTAACACGTAAGACTATGAGCCCCGCAGCGCTCACTTACCATCGCGGCAGCCTTCCGAGGCTTGTATATAATGCATCCCGGCTGCTCACTGATCTGGCAGTCATTTGATTTTGCCGCCCCCCACCGCATGGTCTGTGGGCCGGCGCCAATTCAAATTGCCTGCCATGATCAGTGAAGCAGCCTGTCCATGCACATACAATACTCCTGCTCTGCTGGGGCCTCCGTAGCTTTAATGTGTCATCGCCTGTTTTCAAGGCGATCTACCCCCCGGAAAAGCCCAGAGCCCCGCAGCGCTCACTTACCGGCGGCCGGCGGCTTCCGCATGCTGTATAAATTGCCATGAAACATGCGCTCCACTGATCATTGCAGGCATTGAATTTGCCGCCGCCCACCGATGGTCGGTGAGCGGCGGGAAATTCAATGCCTGCCATGGAAGATACAAGGTCCCGGATCTGCCATATAGAAAGCCTCGCAGCCGCCCCGCGCCTTAAAGTGAGCCTGTGGGGGGGGCCTCCCCGACTTTACTTGTAGATGCGCCTTGAAAAACAGTCCGATCTACCACGGTAAGCCCCCCGCCCTGCAGCGCTCACTTAACCGGCGGCGGCTCCGAGGCTTTGCTCTTATGGCAAGTCCCGGGACCTGTCCTTCTACATGGCAGGCCCCCCATTGAATTTTTCCCGCCGCCCACCGATGCCGTGGCGGCGGCAAAGTTCCCAATGCCTGCCAATGATCAAAGTGAGCATCCCTGTCCTGGCCCAATATACAAGCCTCGAGCGCCGCCGCCCCGCCCCGCCGCCGGTAAAGTGAGCGTGCGGGGCCTTCTGGGCTTATACGTTTAGATATCGCCTTGGAAAACAGGCGATCTACACTAAGCTCGGAGCCCCGCAGCCGCTCAGCTTACCCGGCGGCGGCTCCGGCTTTGTATATCATGAACAGGCTGCTCACCTGATCATGGCATGCATTTTGAATTGCCCCGCCACCCCACCCGCTTTCGTGCGCGCGGAAATTCAAATGCCTGCATGTAAGATGACAGGTCCCGGGATTGCATCAGAAGCCGGAGCCGCCGACCAGCCTGTAAGTGAGCGCTGCAGGGCTCCGGGCTTTACGTGTTTGATCGCCCTGTTTTTCAAAGAGCGATCTACCAGTAAAGTCGGAGAAAGCCCCACAAGCGCTCACTTTACCGTGGCGGCGGCTCCGGGCCTTCTGTAAATGCAATCCCCGGGAACCCTGCACTACATGGCAGCATGTGAAAATTTCCCGCTGCCCACCGATGTTCCGGTGACGGCTGAAATGCACATGCCTGCCCATGTAGAGTGTAAATTTAAAAGTTCCCAAAAAAGGGAAATTGTACTGGGTCACAGCGATTACTGTACCCAGTACAATTTGTACAGTAATAAAACACAAACACAATGTCATTTAAATACAAATTTTATTATATAATCAAACAAATGTAATTATACTTGAAACACCTTTTTTTTTTAATGTAAACTTTTGTTTTTTTACTACAAAATTTTTTTTGTACATTAAGTCCTTGGGTGCTCTTTTTGGTACAGAAATCTGTACCTAGGCAGTGCGCTCAGGGGAGGTTGTTAAGGAAGAGCTTCATTTCACTGCAGGCCAAAAGAGGACCGCCAAAAAAGTGGAGATTTTATTGTTCCCAGCTGAAAACACGAAAGACAAAACATAGACGAGGGCAATTAACACAGTCCAACATGCCTATAACTTTCCCTATTTTACATATTGGGTTGAGCTCAAATATTCCAAAAATGCTGAAATATTTTTTGTTTTTTTAGACATTTTTTAAATAAAACTTTTTAACATTTTTTTTCCAAAAACAAAAATTAAATACAAGTGTTGAAGGTTACAACGGGCGTAAGATACCTAAGGCTGGAACATAGAGTCAGTAATTGTTTCAAGAGTAGCAGAATCAATATTGGGAAGTTGTCTATGATAAGTTTACAATTGCGACATTTGTTCTGAGATCAGGACTTGGCACCCATATGCTTCTGGAAGTCCTGGCTGGTGAGCCAGATGGCAGGGTATGGACTCCATAAGAAAGGGAATATATCCTTATAGCATGTTTACATTCAGTTGCTTGTCCCTATTGTTGTGAAGTAATTTCAGAATAAACGTGTGTGTTTTACCCTGATTTTTAAGAATGTTGTAATATTATATGATTCCTCTCTTTATGGAAGCGTAGGGCTTGAATCGCCTTGCTCTGTTCACTCCCTCCCGTATTCTTTGTAAAAGGAGATTTGAGTGTTGGTCATTACTGTTTATTAAGCAGGGGGGGGGGGGCGGTTTCAATCCATTCTTTTTATAATTGTGTCGTCAGCTATCGGAGGCAACAGTACCCAGGCGTGGTGCTTATAAATATTCAAGATATAAGCAGGTAGAGTTGGCTTTAACAAGGACCAAAACGGGGTGTGGATCGTATGTTTGGGAGATTGTGGTGGGTAATATTCAATGGAAGGGCCTGGCGCATAGTTTCAATGAAACGTTGGTCCTTGGCATGATTAGGATCGAAAGCGCCAGATTATTCCTGAACCTTTCAGATGTAAATATCAGGCTGATGGGCATAATATTGTCATATAAGCCAATTTCCATGGATAGCAGGAGACGAGGTGTGAAAGCATGAGTATCTTTGTGGTATTCAACAGGTAATCTTGAATAATACATGAGCGGAGGAAGAAAAAGGTGTATTAATAGTCCAAGAAGCGGGTAATGGTTTTCTCCAAACCTCATGCAGTTTTAGTTGGAGAAAAGTTTTTTCAAGGTGGGGTTTGTTACGGGTGCATTTCAGTCCAGGCAGGTGGCTGTCCGTGGGAAACTAGTACCGAGGATTTTCTGTTAAGGATGGTAATCTACACCTACAAGTTGAAAAAACTACAAGTAAACAGTGACCTGTGAAAAGTGGGTCGAAACAGGAACAAACTGAAACTACTACAGGTGGGTCCCGCCCAACAAGCGACAATGACAATGGGCCATCGTACGTGACTTCCTTTTTTCACATGGTGGTGTGGCGGGCAAGGCGTGTGAGGGCCCAGTAAGCGTTGCAGAGTCCACCCACGAGTTCCTGTGGTGGTAAAAGCAGAAACATGGCTCAAAATGTGTCCTTTCCGTAAGGTAATACTTATTTCCCTGTTTTTTGAAGGAAGTCCCCGTAAGGGGGAAGGTGTTCTTGAGGGGAATTCCCGGGATCTCACCCCGCAGGACTTGAATTGAGTTGTGGACACTTTGTAGGTGTGCAGCGCAGCGTCGGTTTCTTGGTCCTGCCTCTTTCCCCTGCTCTTATGAGTTTTGGGTGTATTCACTGGGTCCGGCGCATTCCGTGGTGAGGCGAGGGTTTCGTCGTTGTTCCTCTGCCTGCGTGGTGGAGGGTGTCTTCAGGGGGTCGCCTCCCCCGTGGGTCCGTCCCAATGTCCCTGTGATTCTGTCGAGAAAGGTCTTGGGACTCGTTCAGGTCTGTAAGGATTGATTGTTTGCCAGTCTCGTCCTCTGATGTTAAGGACCGCCGGGCGCCAGGGTGAAGCGTCTATATAAACATACTTGCTGGAGAGTTTTTTGTTTTTTTTAAACTTCCCGCTGAATAACAGCAAAATCTGTAATTTTTGATCTTTCTACAGCGGTTTTTTGTGCTCTTGTATGCCCTGGAACATCCGGGATGTTGTCAGCGTATCTAGGTACGTGAGATTACAGGTCTGGGTTTGGCGTTTCAGAGTTCCTGCCCCCAGGCGGTGGGTCTCATTTGACTTTTCAGGGAGGATTGAGCCCCAAGACGCTGCGGGATAGTAAAGGTTTCAATAGGTTGCAAGGGGCGTGGATGTGGATCAACTCAGGTCCCCCAATAGGCTAAGATGGTTTTTCTGTTGTGAGCATTTTCCTGGTCATGCTAGTTTTGGTCCCGTCAGGTAGGCCACCCTTTTTGCTCCCGTGCTGCCACTCCGTGCCAGTGTCGCTTGCCTTCATTGCAGAGTGGAAAATCCCTTGTTTAACAAGGACGAAGTTTCATTTTCTTCAGATTCTTCTTTAACTCGATAACAATACCATCTGTATCGGATCCGTTCTCAGACTCTCTGACTAGACCCCATTGGGTAATCAGGGAGAGCTCCCGTGGGGCCCTGAGGTTGAATGTGTTCAGTAGTTCCACACTTTTCCTCCTGAACTACCAAGTAAAGGGTTTTAGCAGGTTCGCCCCCTAGGGCCTGGATTACACACATCTCAACCCTCAGTCCAGCCTGCTCACAACTTCATCCCAAGCCCACTTCCCATGTACCTTCCTGTATACGCACGCCATGACCGATGCCATCCCCTTCAGTCGCCCCAATCACCGGACACTTCAGTGAATAACAGGCCCAACAATTTTTATATATATCTATCATTCCCCACACATTTGATTCATGATGAAGAAAGAGTTTACTGAACATGTAGACTCATTATACAGTCAATCTCTGGTCCAATCAGCTTCACGTGGCAACAGTTGTAACAATCCGTAGCAACTACTCCTGGCGTCTCCCCTTTCAGATGGACATCATCCCCTCAAAATTATTCCCCTCATAGCAACACCTGGGGAGTACACATCAATTGTTCCCTGCCTCCCCAGGAGGTCCTTATGTAGAAGATAACTCACATAGAAGTCCCAATCTGTCCAGGAGCCTCAGACAAGAAAATGTTTTTTCTCCCCATGAATCAAATTAGGGTAACACTGCCACCCTAAATTATGATTACCCTCTAGTGGTCATTACGGAAATTTCAGGGAAACTACATACAATAGCAAGACTTAGTAGCCATCAGCCATCCTAACTGGTGAGAGGCAGAGGCACCTAAGCTCTGTCACACTGTCTACTCAAGTTTTGGGGACTTTGTCTCAAACCCTTGCGCTTTTGGCACCTGTGCTCCTTGGCGATCCTTTTGCAGCGTTTGGTAATGGCTTTTGTAAAATCTGCATCTCTAGATCACTTTGTCCCAGATTTGGGGGCAATCCTCCACTCAAAGTAAACTTTAAATTGCATTACACTGGGAACTAAAAGGCGCATTTTTGTCCTACAGAATCAATTTTTATATGCAAGGTTTTTTGAGCACTCTAATTTTTCACTGAGATTGAGTCGGATACATGGCATACAGTGTCCTCATAAATTTTTTTTCTTTAATAAACGTTTTTATGCAAGCCTTTGAATAATTGATTGCATTTCCCCTTTGGAAAACAAAAGTATTCTTACATATACATCCATAAAAATACACAAATTCTTTACTTCCCAGAATTTTCTCACTGGAGCATTTTCAGCACCACCACGCAGGCACGTGACCATCGAACACCCTAATGCCCCTGCCTTGAGGCTGTTTTTGAGTCTTATACTCAAGAGCCGGAGATATGAAAGAACATATTGCTAAACGATTTTACCTATAAACTGGAAATGTAATCACCAAAGTGAATGTTTTCTTTCTTCTTATTTTTCTCCTGGACCAGTAAACCAAACATGGTGGTGGGTTTCCAGATGGTGGTCCAATATTATGGTTTTTTTTTTTTATTTGTTACGCCACAGTTGTCCAAACCAGTCTGGAAAATAAAGCCCTTGAGGTCAGCGCATATCAACCTCTCCTTATGGTAGTAATCAACTTGTTATTTTGGAAGGTTTTCTACGTTTTCAGTAGATATGTTATAAATTAAAAAAGAAGGCCATGAGGCCTGAGTCATTAAGCAGAACAAAAAACTATAATGTTGTATCTGTAGCCATTAATTTTATTTTTTTATCTTTTGAATTCCCTCTGTTTACACTATTATAGTTATCATAATTCAGCAACAACAAAGCAAGCAAAAGTACCAAAATAGTTTGTGTTGAGACAACTAATCGCAATTCAAAATGGCTTTACAATGTAAAGGCGCATGAAAACAAAATCAATTGTTCAGTCTAATTTTTAAACATTTCTCTCTGCACCTGCACCCTTACATTCATCTACAATTGTGCTTCAAATTTTTTACAAGAATTTTGATCTCTAAACAACTGTTTTCAGGTCCCCGAATAATAATGACGACAAACTTTTTCGCTGTCACTTATGGTTAGTGGTTTGGGTGAAGCCATTTATTGTCAGACAACTGTTGGTTTTAATATTTTTTAAACCTAATCAACAACAACACTTAAACTTACCCCGAATCAAGGTTTAAATAACTCTGGTTTTATTTCTTATATTTTTTTAATTTTTAATTTTATTGTGCCCTTTAACATTATGCAAACTTGAAGTCTTTTGGTAGTAATTTATGGATAAGTTCCTTTTATTGCTCTTTTATGGGCAAAGCTGGCCATTCTTTCAAAAAAATGGCAAAATGGCTTGTGGGCTAAGGGTTTTTTGTCAGAAATACTATACACCGAATATAAGCCTGACCCAAAATCAGCAGAGGTACCCAATTTAGAAGAAATCTGGAAAAACTGAATTGACTCGCTGATATATGAGTCGGTACATGGCATACAGTGTCGTTCTTTAATTTTCTTCTTTATCAAAATTTTTATTTCCATGTCAGCCTTTGAATCATGATGGTAATCCCCTTTTGGGAACAAGTATCTTAAATGACATCAATTCCATTAGAACGATTCTTAAAACTTCCAGAGTTCTCCTACCATAGCAACTTTCAGCATAACACAGCAGGATGTGACAATCGAACACCCTATCAAAGCCTTGGCAGGCCCTTTTGAAGTGTTTATACGGAAAAGGCCCAGTAATTATAAAGCAACAGATTTTATTTTTTCAAAAACTATTAATACCTATAACTGGAATGTAATCAACAAGTAAGTGTTTTTTCTTTATACACCACACAGGTTCCAGTTTTGGTTATTTTTCTGGACAGAAACGAAAACCCTGGGGGTAAGGTTTCCAAATGTGGGTCCCAATTATGTTTTTAAAAAAAAACGTGTGATAGAACGCAATGTTCCAAACAGTATGATGAATTAAGCACTTGAAGGTTCACGCAGATCAACACTCCATAATGACCTCGAGTATACGCCTGGGGGGGGAGGATTGGCAGCAGCAAAGGCTCAGAAACCACAGCAATGCTATCTTTTGTTTGGAAGAAGATTATTAATACTAGTCAGTAGACTGTAAATTAATTAAAAGTTCCCTGGACATATATCATCACTAGCATGCAGGAGATTGTAAGAGAAGGGATGTGGGAAAAACCATGGAAAATAAAAAGTATCTCTGCATTTTTAAGTTTTGCACAAAAAATTCAATTTTGAACCTAATTTTTGCAAACACTACATTGCTAGAGCACTATTTTTTTTTTTTCAAAATGATCCCACACCCTTCTTTACATTCCAGTACATTTGGTTTGAGGCTAGCACTGTTCAAGGTTCTTGGAAAACTCATAAAGCCCACCTACAAATGCCCGCGATTTTTTCATTTTGACCCGAATATAACCGAATTATTTTTTTTTTTTAGCACCTTTTTATGTGCTGAAAAATTCCCGGCTTGATATTTGAGTATACTATGTATATATATTATAAAGCACTAAAAAAAGACGTCAATGAATTACAGATTTATTGAAGTAGAACAAAGAGGTAAAAAAAAAAAAAGATGTATTATACAATCCATCTGAGCATTCCAATTGTCTTTTTTTATCTCTGTTCCCCGTACATATTTACATAATACGATCTAGCTTACAAAGCAAGCAAAAGTAAACAATAAGTGTGTTAAGGCAAACTTGATGATTAAATTAAAAGTTCATTGAAAAAAACATTAATTGCTTTTACTAATTTAACATTTCTCTCTGACTTGGGTTTTTTGTCCTTTCCTCAACATGCAAGGAGGGGGAATACCTAGTCTTTTAGGCAAAGGAGCCCAGCAACCCCCAAAATATATAAGCCTGGTTGTCACTGGGAGGTGGACACGGGTCCCATCAGCCCCAATCAATTAATTTTCCCCTGAAACACTCAGGGCTGGGGGACTTTAAAGGCTCCAGACAGATGAGTAAGGAGGTCAGTAGTTTTGTAAAAATGGGTTTTACAACATTTATTATGTACAACATCAAAAATGGGGCCGCAGGCCCTAAGACAGTGAATACGTCTCAACAATCCAGTTTTGTAAACAAAATTACATCCGAACAAAATAATATCATTTTTTCAAGATCTGATGGTGGTCCCATACCATCGAAAAAGCGTTAACTCCCCACCCGACGCGCTTTTCGTTTTAAGGAACTTCATCAGGGGTAGATCGGGAGTTACTTTGTTGTCGTGGAACCACATTAGGCTTGTTGAGGACTGTCACTCTGTGGGCCAAGTCGTGGGCTCCTGCCAAGGAACGGGGACCAGAGATATCCTGCTCCAGCAAATGTCAGATTATGGGTTTTAGTAAAGGTAGATAATAAGGTAAATCGGTTGGGTATATCTTAACCAGGGGTCTGTCTTTTTTAAGGTGAAAGGTCCCCTATTTTGGTCCCCCCCTTGCCGGTATAGGGAGAATACGTAAAGATAATAGCCCACCTTACGGTAGGATTTGGGAACAGCAAGAGGGAATTATGAAAATTACAGAACATTCCCTAAAAAAATGCCCATTTTCATATAATACTCCTTTATATGAAGCAAGACCTTGTATACTGGTAGCAGAGCCATCGCTGTAACAACCTCATTATTATGTCTATAATCTTAAACAAGCTGAAAATTCTTTCTAACATTTGTGCAACTATAACATGTGCGCCTTATTGTGCAAATGGACTCTTGTTTGAGCCTAATTCCCCTTCTTTGTGTAGAATACCCGTTTTTCTATCCTTCACTATAAAATTTATCTTTGCTGCCGTGTCAGAACTGAACGGCAACCCTTTGTATCTTGTGGTTTTAAGGCTTTCATGTACAGATGAAAATAAAGAATACAGCAGGGTACCTTTTGTTTATGTACAACAGGGTTGCTTGCGCTTCATCATACTTAGAAAAAAAAAAGTCATGTTGCAATCAAAGGATGATGAAATGAATCAAATCCATCGACATCTGTCAAAGCCTTAACATTAATATGCAATACAGGTTTAATTTCATTTCATGGATCGCAGTCCCTAACTAAAGCGAAAGTTCATGATTGGAATAATTTGACAAAGAAAAACTCTGAAACGGGTTCCTTATAGCAATGAAACGAGAATTCCTGGCATCAAAGTTGAATTGCCACAACCCAATGTTACTTCATTATAAGCAGTGGCGGGGTGTGGACCCCAGAGGCTCTCGCTTTTTAATATTGAAATAGTTTTTAAATAAAATGAATACTTAAAAAATACAGCAACTAAGGAATTATTAATTTTCATTATTTTATCATACCCTTTTTCTAAATGTCCTTCAACAATATTTTTTTGACCTGTGGATATAAACTATATTTTTTTTATTCTATATAATAACTTTAATTGTCAGGAACTGATTCGATAAGAAAAAAATTAGTCCTAGTAGATTAAAGCTACATAAGATGGGGACCATTTCTATTTGATTCGTAAAAAACACGCAATGAAAATTTAAATATTTTAATTCCAGTTTAACAAACAAAAAATAAATAAAAAAAAACAAAAAAATTTAATTTAGGTTGTTCGAAAAACCATGGAAAGCATTTCATCTCCTGTAGACAAGTGACGCTTGTGCTTCGGGCCCTCTCTCACCTACCAGTTGTATTAAAACCAAGGATAACTTCGCCTCTCCGTAAGCAATGCTGGAATATTTTCAAACAAGTGCCGTATATTTCACTGTACACAATAATATAAAAAGCCCCTCCTACCTTTGATCAACTCCATACAATTCCTTTAGATCTGCCAAAACTGTAGTATAGTGGCCGTCCTGATAGAATTCCATAGTGATTGGAAAGGTTTTTTTTTTTAAGAAATGTCCTCATATTACAATGGTTTTGGAGAATAAATGAATGAATAACAGAAATTGTCTGGAAGATTGGAATGTTGTTTTGGGGGCTTAATTAAACTTAAGTTATAAGGTCCGCCACCATCAAGCAATGTAAAATGGTCTGCAGACGTGGGGGGATCGCAGTAACTCAAATTGGAGAGGAGGAGATGAGAGGACAGGAATGCAATGGTCCACCTAAAAGTCTTAGCCTCTCAACACACACTGAGATGGATGTAACAGATCTAATTCAGGGCACCATGATCAATCTTCTCTTTTTTCGGGGTCATATCAGTAGTAAGTAGTAGTGGGTTCCTCCTCTGATCTCAACTTGTTTGCCACCCCTCCTCCTTTTTTGAAGATCACTTTTTCAAAAATCACGGTTTATTGGTTTTTTTGTGGTTTTGCTGAAGCTATCAATCGTGGTTTACTATTTTTTAAACAATATATCACAAGACACCTGCTAACTTCTTGTTGCCTAACTGCACTTTTTAGTCCTGCCCAGAGGGGCTCAATGATTATGAAGGGTCCATGTGACGGGGATATGGCCACTCCAGACCTTTTTGCCCCCCACTTTATCTTTGTCTGTGGGCTGCCAATGACGTGGTTCCACTTGGACCTTTATTGAATCATGAGCCAGTGACAGTTCAGCTGGACGTGTGTTGGATCTTTGTTGTGTTGGATGTCCCAAGCTCATGAAAACCTCAACTCTTCATCTTGTATAATCATCAAGTGTAAAAACTGCACTTCAACCGAACCACAATGCACTCTTTCAGTTTGGGATAATAATCCACCAATGTGAAAGAACTTCAGCGGACCTACAAAAAAAACTATATATTATGTATCTTCCATTTGGGCAAAAAAAAATTAACTCTTTTGGGAAATTTTAATTACATTTTTACGAAACTAACCCTCCATTGAAGTACAGAGAAGTCAATCTTTGCATAGTAAAACAAGAGAATGGTGTTTAAAAAATTTTTTGTTTTTTTACATTTATTTTATTGGTTAAAGTAGTACATTCCATCTGCTGGTGAGGCAGAAGTCCTCCATTTATGTTTTTTATTGGATCACGTGGAATTGAAGATGGTATTGGAATTCGATTGTTGAGAGTTGTAGCTGGAACAATATTCATGTTAACTAAATGCTCAAAGCGTCCACACTTTCTTTTAAATCCTAAATAAACGACAGTCAATCAATAAAAGAAGAAAAGAATTTATTAACTAAGTTTCAATGTTGACTTAACCAAAGAGAATTTCCATCTAAAAGGGGTTTATTTGGCCTTATCTTAGTAACCTTTATGTTTTAATGTGGATCCATTACATTTACCCACTACATTTATGAATTAACGGGGACTGTTACACAGTCCCCTCCTAAATTAGAGCTATTAAATTTGAATAAATAAAACACAATTTTATTAAGTGACCTCTTATCACTTAAAAACACTTTTCACATGGCATAATAAACCCTTTGTTCAAAAGAGAACATTACCTTAGTTTCAAACTTTATAAAAAGTACACACAAATCAGTATAAAAAGGAAAATAAACAACTCACATTTGGAAATTACATTTTCAATGATCATGGTTGATTTTTTCAGCAATGGAAAAAGCAGAAAAAATGTGCAAACAGTCCATGTAGGTTTGTAATCTACACGTTTACCCATAAGACCTTTATTCAGGATTCAACCAATACTTTATTTAAAATGTGAACAAATGATTAGATTTATTAGTGTGTAAAGGCAACAGATTATATTTTCAATCCTCCAATGTTACTCTCACAAATCCATGAATACCTATCTATTTTTATGCCCAAAATACACCAATTATGTTCCAAAGCATATTAAAACAAGACGAGACATCAAACCCCGAGAGCCATCTGGCACAAACCACATTAGACAACCATGATGCCTAAAATGCTGGATCCCCCATCATCCTTTTAGAGGAAAAATAAAATGGATCTAAAAGTGGGAAAAATCCCTTTTTATTTAGTAAAACTGAACAGATTCATGGAAATTTATCTAGCCAACCTTTTATGCGTTGGTAAATGCAATTGATCTCCTGTAACTTTTAGGGCACAAACCCTCTAGGGTAGGTTTCCTAGATCTACCCAAGGCTTTTATCTCCTCTATCCACATTATGGGAAGTACAACATGGCCGATCATAATTAACCCAAATTCCTTGACTTTGCTATACACTCAATCTTTTTATTTTAGAAGTACAAGTGTCCTTCAAGCCAGCCCTATACTGTGGTGATGGAACGTCGGTCCGAATTTCGCCAGCAAGTCCCAGCCCGCGCATAATGCTTGTCATCGACGCTTGGCGTGGTCTTTCGTCTGAGAATCCATGCGCAATCCCTTGTTATGCCCATCAAAGACAGGGCGTCCCTTGAAGCCAAAGTAAATGGAGATCGACGACCCAAAAACACAACGGACATTGTCCTGGGGCCTTCCGAAGCGTCTATGGCCACTAACAACTTGGAGAAAATTACTATTCTGCATGCATTTGTGGACAGGTCTGGCTGTAGGATCTTCCCTCTTTTTTCGAAAATGGCTCCTCACTAGGAAAGTCACATCTGGTTAGTGATGGCCCTAAACATCGGCATGAACTTTCCCTGGAACGGACGGGTCGGACTTTCTAAAGCCGCCCCGCCGTCCGCCTGTTCGCGGACAGATTCAAATTCCACGCGTCTAGGGCATGGATTTGGGAATCGGAAAAAAACTGGATGTGACGTCAGTGACGTCACTCCGGTCCCCTGGGAACGCACTGGAACGCATAGTTCTGGTCCGGGAGCGCACGGATGTGGACATCACTGACGTCACTTCCTGCTTCCCGACCCGGTTTTTTCACTAGGGAAAACCCGGCTTTATGCCCGGTCCTTTCTAGTGAAAAAGAGGTCTTCCTCCGCACGATCACACAGGTTTTTGATCCTGGCCGGAGCGAATATAGATCATCTTCGCGCTGGCGAACTGAGCTGGTCGAACACCCACCTCCACCCGCACTGCCTCAGCCCCGGCGAGAAATTGGGCGAACATCCATGTTCGCTGGCGCCAACTGTCCCGCCTTGCGGACGATTTTCGGGCCATCACACGTATGGTGCATCCACAACCTAATTGGCCCAGCCATACTGGAAGCACAAGGTTGTCATTTCCGTGTGGGGGTCCTATCCCTGTTTTGGCTTTCATGTCGATCCCTGTGTGGTACCCAAAAATAGGGCACAGGAACAATGAGGAAAACTCCAGCAGGGAATCTGTGGAAAAAAATTAGATGTGCTGTTTGATATATGATACCACATTCTTGCTTTCTCCTATTAAGTTCAAAACGTTTTACAATTTGAAATTTGAGCATTTTTAATATGTATATAGTAACAGAAAATATAAAAAATGTATTGCAAAATGTTAGAAAAGTCTTAGCTTAGCTGGAAATATATTAGCAAATTACAGATAGCTGATCTTTTACAATTCCCCTGATAATATGGCCACAACCAAAGATTTAAGTTACAGTTTGCTACCGAAATTTTTCAAATCCATCACAATGCCCTTTAAGGAAAGGGCTTAAAACAAATACCCATTGAGTCCAAAGGCCAGAGCCCAATAGAAAAAAAAAGAAGTTAAGGGTAGGGCCTTCATGAACCAGGATGTGTAAGGGGGAGTGACCAGGTTCAAAGGGTCCATTGTTTAAAATAATAACAATTTGTGGTGAAAGTGGTTTTTTGATTGGAAAGCAAAGCTAAAGATAAGGGTAGGATTTTATCAGTGATGACCAGCATCAGTGTGTTTTTATCAATCCTAATATAAACCAGTGTCCTCCACACTGTCCATCTCCACCAGTGCCCTTCATAAAATTAAAATTCACCTATCGAATTGACTATCATTGTAGAAATCCTTTGTGCGGATTTATTGCGTGAAATTTTTTTTGCCATGGATTCCCCTCTGTCATGTCATTGACCAGGTGTTAGACCCTTTGAAACAACTTTTCCAACACTGTTGTGGCCAGAAAGGGGTCCCTTTGTTTTTTAAAATTCGCCTCCCATTGAAGTCAATGGCGAGTTCGCCGGTTCGCCGGGTTCGCAAATTTTTGCGGAAGTTCGCCGTTCGCGAACATCAAATTCCGGGTTCGCGCTAGCGATCAGGGGTGATCTGGCCCCTGATCCCGGCCAAATACTGGCGCGGAAAATCGTGAGTGATCTCCACCCGCAATTAGCATCTCAGGTGATCGCTCTAGTGTACACATAGCCTAAATCTATTAAAAAGCATTTCTCTGATTGGCTGACACTGTTTAACTGGAACATGAAGCAGAAATTGGATATTGTAAAGATGATTTGTTTCTGTAATTTAAAGTAAATAAAGTTTGTTGTTATCATGATGTTATATTGTCATATTACATTGTTTTATATTGTCTATTAATTATTAGATTAAAGAGCGCTTGCACTTAGGTTGGATCTGCCCTCTTTTTCTATAAACTTGCTATACATTTTTAAGGTTGTTAGTCCAAAAGGATGCACCTATTTTACATCCATTAAATAAGATTGAGGGATATTAAAAAGAAAGAACATTAATTTAATAGATTTTCTTTTAAAAAAGCAACATATTTACTTAGCCTTTTAAATCTAAGTGCGATGCCTAAAACATACAGTATGAACAAGTAATTACGTGTTATTTAGCAAGAAACTTTTCAAGGATTTGCTGTCAGTTTGAAGCTTAGTTGCATTATTTTGTCAATCATATTTATCAACATTTTTGCTTGCAGGGAGCAAAAAACACTGAAGATTTGCTCTTACCAAACCTCTTCTTTTTCAGGCTTTATTATTGCTATGGGAAAACTAAGTTGTGTGGGAGGATCACAGGCACATTTAACGAGCAAAACATTTTAAATGTTTCTTAGAAGCTCTTCAATTCGAGAGGAGTTAAAAGATCCTACCTTTCTCAACACGCATCAGCAATTTGCAGCATAAACCTAATAAATAATGTTGTTTTTCACACAAAAAAAGTTGGGGGGGG
>CM070032.1:65612923-65631812 GCA_036250615.1 Ptychadena robeensis | reverse complement strand
AGTCTTCCCCTTTTTCCTTCCCCACTACCTTTACCACTTGTATCTGCTATATTTACATCAAGTATCTTCATTAATAGATACGGTCATTTGGCTCTAACAGCTCCTTTGGAAGTCCTTGCCCGGAATTTTCATCTTCCAGGTACTTCCTCTAACCACACATTGACTCTGTATGGTCCCCTATCCCCTTTCTTTACCCCTTGAGTCATCTGTGATTGCCGTGTCCTCTCATGTGTAGCGCCCTTTATCTTCCACTTAGATATACTCCTCTGGGTTGTGGTGAACACCCATTTTTCCATCTGGTTGCTCCTGGGTCACCCCAGGCCAGCACCCCTGGGTGGGGAGCAGTATTGGATGTGATAAGTTTTCCGTGGGACCCAGCCTTGGATTTGCTTTCTCCTTCAGGCTTATGGGTACAGACGCCTTGCCATGCATTGACCAGGTAGAACATATGCGCTTATATATATTTTTACTGTTTTATCCATAATTGTTTGATATGAACACATTTGTGACTATAACTCTTAAATGAATGTACTGTTAATTGATTACATGTATATTATCATGTGTTTAGCCCTTAGCCATGTCACTTATTATTTATCCTGTGATCCACTTATGCTAGGCATACACATGCCGATAAGCGGGCGATTTTTAATCTGACCGACGGTCAGGTTAAAAATCAGCCGCTAATCGGCATGTGCCCACATGGGGCGACAGATCCCTGTCGCCCCACTGCTCGGCCGGCCAGAGAACGGATATGTCCGATCTTCTCTGGCCGATGCAAGCCGAGGCAAGCCGATGCCTTAAGCTGCAATGGAGACGGCGTCTTCATTGCAGCTTATGGCCGGCACACAAAGGGTGCCCAGCCAACTGAAGGGGCCCCAGAATGCAACGGGGTGTTAACGTGATGACGTCATCACGTTAGCATCTCGGCACACATCGGAGTAGGTCGGTCTGACCTACTCGGTATGTGTATGCCCAGCATTAGTGATTTAGATGTTTAATATGTAGATAATTGCTAATCATCTGATTGATATACATGATGATAATTATTCTGCACTATGTCCAAGCATTTGATGTTAGCTAAAACCATCAGCACTTAAAATCTGTATTGCTTTATGACTATATTAATCAATTAGGATTGTAAAAGTATACATTTTGTTTATGGTTATAGATTGCAAATATATCTCCCTGAGGAAGCCACACCGGCGAAACATGTTGGAGATGCACTCTTATTCAGTAAATATAACTCATCATATGTGGATGCAATATTGGTACTGTATTTGATATTACGGCTTATATACTGTTTCTGGTGTTGGGAGTCATCCTAATGTATGTCGATGGCTCTGACTCCCATATTGTAATGGGGACTATTTTATCAATCTATTTAAATAAAAAATGATTTTTATGATATTAATTACCAGCCATATTTTTACAATAAGTGCCTTAAAAACCCACCTTCTCTTGGTCTCTCTCAGGAACTTCTAGCTCCCTGAGATAAAATGACCTATGTTTGTGTTTCCTGTAATTTGTACTGGGTGTGGCACTAGATTCATTCCCCCTCCTCTACTACAATTATATTTGGTAAAAATGTATTTTGTGAAAACTGATGTCAACTGTTAGCTAATGACAAAGTACATAGAGTAATGACAGTGAAATTTGTTTTTCTTTGCACATACATTTTCCATGTCATTCCATTTTGGGGATATGCCAGCTTTCACTTCAGTAATATATTCAATAGTTAGTGTAACCTGTAATTACTGGACCCATTACTGTATAGTATGGCTTGACACCTTGTTGTGCATTTGACAAAATTTGGCAGTAAGAATGAATGTACATTAATTCCCCTTTGATTCTTGCTTTTGTTATATTCTGACACAACCCTTGTTACCCATAAATGGCAAAGGCATTAAATGGCTTGAAAAATATTCTTCCTGTGCTATATCAAAGAATGAACATTCAACCAGCTTTCTACCTCATTGGACATGAATAATAAAATAACATACTGCTCGTGGAGAAACTGCGGAAAGTTCCACCTTTTATTCACAGAAACCTATTTCCCTTCATTTGCACTTCAAACAGGGACTCATGGGACATCATTAATTGTACATTTCAAATTCTAGATATTTTTTCCAGTGAACACTATGCAGAACATAGCCATAAGTGAATTTCCAACAGGTTTCCATTAGCAGACAATTACAAGGTTAGATGCTTTAATGGAGGTTATGTGGACTCCCACAACTTTGTAAAGAGAATATCTACAACGTAGAATATTTAGAAGTCAAGCCACGGCATAAGTAACATTTTTGTGCATGAGTATTAAACGGGTTGAATTAATTTAGCAACAAATATTTCTGACAAAGAAAGAATGTTAGACTACTCTTTAGCCAGTGGTTATATACAGGGTGCTACAAAATGTGAAAAAACATTGACTTGTGAGTCTATTGTTAAAGTATACAGCAGAGAGTTTTCTCAGTCATAGGGGATTTCAGAGGCTTTACTTTAATAAAGGGCTCACGGTTGTTTATATTAACAGCTATTGACCCATTGGTACTGATTATGGCAGGCAGTGGCAAAGTTAGCTACCACTACAGTAAGATTAATTTCTAATAGAGCCAAATCAAGAATTGAATATTGTTAGAATGAGTGACCCAGAAGGATTCAACATAAACCACCCAGAATTGTAGTGATGTAGTGATAATTGTAGTGTGATGGCCGAAATGTTCACCCGTTTGCGGTGAACATAGCATGTTCGCAATGCTGGCGAACATTATGGGTGTTCGACTGGCCCCCTATACCTTAACATGGAGACAAAGTGCAAACCCTCACCCTAAAGTCAGGTGGGACAGTACAGCCAATAACAATTTTTTCACTCCTGGAGGACATACCCCCCTATAGAAGAAGCAGCCCCGTGGCTATTTGGCTATTTTACATTTATCCTGTGTCTCCAGTACTAGATAGATAGGGAGAGCTGCTGCTGGATGAGGGATGGCTTAGCTACTTTGCTATTATACTCCATCCAGTGATTTGTAGCTATAGCTAGGGTGTTCTGTTACATTGTGTTCATCATTACTGCACCACAAAAGTCCTTCTCAGGGGGGTGGGGTATGCTGTAATATGCATTGCAGAGAGATCTGACTAAATGTGATGCGCTGCAGAAGGTACTGCCAGGAAACTTTTGGTGAAATCTAGATGTGATTTAAAAAAAAACATATTTTGGGGGAGAAGTGACATGACACTGTCCAGGTGGTTGCACCCTTTAGAATTTTTTTGTTATTGGTATTTTGGCTAAAAATATGATCTGAAGGTTTGAGAAGTTCACCCTCTATTAAAATCAATGGAGGTTCGCCGCGAACATGCGAATGGCGGGTATTTGCAGAAGTTCGATTTGCCTGTTCGGGAACAGCCCCAGCTGATGTTCGACCATGACTACTGATAAATAACTGAAAGTCATAGGGAGAGGACAAAGACATTTCAACATTTTGAACACTTGGGGAGTAGAGAGGTATGCACAAAGAAATAAGGCACACTTACATACTTGCTGTTAGTTAGTCTTGGGGTGAAAATGGTTTGGTTTGCTCAGAAGAACTGAAATATTTTCGAAATAGTAGAGTTTAATAGCGCCATCTGCTTAATTACTATTGTCTGTATTAAAAATGGAACTCACATTTTATATTGTAGAGCAAAGATATATATATTGTAGAGTTGATCAAATTTTTTATTGCAAATATTGGCTTATTGAGAATTCTCGAAAATCTAGAATATAGTGTTATATCTTTGTAATCATGAATATTCAAGTTATTTTACATCAGTACCCGCAACTACCATGCATTGTATTTGCAATATGTGCATGAACATGTGCCGAAGTGACAATATAGATTAGCGGATCAGGAACGTTTGAGGTGAAAACATAGCAAGCAGGTGGGAAATAATAATCTCCAGGCTATGTAGGATTATGTGAATAGTCCTGTTGAATTCAAGACATGTGGAAGTTACGTGAGTCAAGTCAAGGGAGTCAATATATTTGTGTGTAGAACGCTGTGTGTGGGTAGGGGGGGCACTGAACACAGTGGTGATGCCATGGGATGCCATGAGATTCTGTATCACCCTTTAAGGTTCTGTACTCAACCCCATAGCCCCCTCATCTGCAGAGTTTATTCCATTAAGTAACAAAAAAAACCTTTGTCAATAGCCCCAGTTATATTCTTGGACCTAGGTAGTGTTAGTTGAACAGAAGAGCTCTTCTCCACTCTGTATGCTCAAAGTATAAGAAATATGAAGACATTAACGAGTGAATGAAGTCAGAGGACAGAGGAGGAATTAAAGTTTGATTTTAGTAATAGATTTGTATAGAATTGATGTACCTAACAAAAAACAGGGAGGGGAATGAGGAATGGCCCCCACCCATCCCCCACCTCAGGTTGGAGCCTATAACTCTTTTCTATATCATATATGTTTACACAAAGTCCATAGTGTCAACAAGATCTTGTCTTTATAAAGATGTAAAATTGTTTATACATGTACACATTCTCACAAGTTTGTAACATTTTATAAGTCCCATATTGCCAGGAGTATGTTTCACTTATGTTTCACTCATGTTACATTTTATACTCATACAGGTCACAGTTTGCTGGGGGTATATTTCACTCTCAACATGTTTCGCGTTAATGCTTCTTCAGCAGATCAAACATCCAGCATAAAAAATATATAGGTGGTACATGCATAGGAAGCAGGCGAGCGCCTCCCCAAGATGAGGCGCATTTTCAGAGGCCCATGCACTGACTCCGCACCCCCTGCATCCAAGGGGGGAAGGTAGAGGGATAACGAGGGACACAGATGTGGTTTGGGGTTCCATGGCCATCCATCTGTATTGCTGCACATGCATTATATAGGTGAAACTACCTTACCTGTCCATCTTGTGTTTGTGTAGCATCAGCAGCACCCTGCGTCAAAAGTAGTGTTTAATCAAGCCATTCTCTTTGGGCACATGGACTGTGGTTCAGGTGTGCTGTGAATGCAAAGTTTAAGCATATGTTTTATTTATTAATCAAGCTTTCAGTCTACCACCCAAGCAAATGATATGGTTTCCATGATCCCTCTTGGACTAATCCCAAGTTACCACTGTCCTGACCCATAAAAATTGCATTGCCAATTGTATTATAAATAAATATATGGTAGCTCTGTGAGGGGGTCAGCTGGTTCATTAGAGGGAGCTCTAAGCTTAAGGAAATAAAAGAGATATCAAAGGAGGAAGTGACGCCTCTTGTTGGGGAGAGAGTGAGAGTATGGAGACAGGCACAAGTGAACAGAGAGAGAGCCCCTGGCCTGTAGAGGAATGAATGCAGGTGGCTCAGAGGCAGAACAGCCTGCAGACAGTTGGGAAACCCCTGTTCTGAATGAGATTCAACATGTTGTCTGAGTTGCAGTGACCCTCTGATATCATGGTGTAGACTGCCCCCTGGTTATCTGTGAGGCATGCAGAGCTTCTTGGAGACCCCAGAAGTTCCCTGTTGTGACCAGGAATCCTCTGTGCCAGAGACTCTTACTGACTGATGTGGCAATGGTGAACATTTCCTGCTGTATTTATTACGGACTGGCTTCAGCCTATTCAAGTTACCAGCTTGCTGATGTTTTCTCTTGTTTCAACCTGTTCAATGAACACTGGTGTTTGAGTCCTTGTTCACTGCTTTGCTAATATGGTGTGCCAGCTCCCTGTGTGTTGCTAATGTAAAAGAACTTGGATGTTTTTACAACAGAAGAAGTTTGAGGTCTGTAGATAGTCCTTATTCTTGCACCCACAGAAAACCTTTGAAGGAGGTCAGACCTGCCTAAAGGAGTGCTCATCGCTGTATAAAAAACTCCCCATGGGCTTTAAATAAATAGTGCTAACATACTGCATCTTAAAGAACAAAGAGTGCAACCTAGTTTACACTCACCCGTTCTGACAATTTTTTACATAACACATCGGTTATGTTGTCATGAATGTGTCACAGTCATTTACATTTTTATTAAAGAGGAGCAACTTTCCACCTATTTATTCAAAACTTCAAACAAGACCTTAAATGCAGACAATGTATATGTATTTAACAGTCATTAACTGTAAATGGCAGCAAAACGTTCTTATTTAAATACAATTAGCTTACAATGATTCACAATAGTTAATAGAATGTCATGGAAGGGCAATGAGATGCTATCATGGTTTCATTCTGTGATAGAGCTAACATACATGTCGTTATCAGCGCAGGCTGATTAGTACAAATTAACAGTTACTAATTTGTGGGGAATTTGATAAATGGGGCCCACACTCTGTTAACTGTGTTTGACAAGATGAAAGATGGATTCTCTCTGCAAGGAGCAGCAGGGATTACTGAGAAGGAAAATTTTGTGAGCAAGGGCAATTATAGTAATAAGTATCCATGAAGTATACAGCAAGCAGATCATCCAAGCAAAGCCAGCAAACTAATGAAAAGATTTAAAAGGCAAACATGCTGTAAATCAGAAACCAAATAATATCGTTCATTACAGGCAGCGTCTTGGCGCATACAGCAAAAACAGGCTGGGTGGTTGGTGATAAGTAGAACAAGACACATTTGTACAAAGAGCTGCCATGTAGGGACAAGCAATCTGCACAAAGTCAGCCAATTCTCAACTTTCCCAATGGTCACAGATATCTCCTTTCAAGCCAGATCTCTTTAATTTTCAGAGTTATCTTTGATATTAAGAAAAAAAAAGTCATTTTTATCTCATTATTCCAACACTATTTGCTAAAGTGTATTACTGGGTCACCAAAAATTATATTATAATATAAAATTACAGTAAAGAAATTCAACTATTACTTTGGACTAGAAAAACACTAGTAGACTGGAAAATGCACTTCATTATGCCGATCCTCTGAAGCATATGTTAAGTCACTGATCTGCAACAATTTATTGATTTATTGGAAGGTTCAAAACTATATTGAAGCCACAGAACAGAAGAAAGCTTACAGTACCAGCTTACTCGTCTCAACCACCTAGTTTCAAAAAGAAAAGGACAGAATATGTGAATAACTAAAATTTTATTGCCAAAGGCTTCTAGAATTAATAAGAAGTAATAACCAATGCATTCAGTGGTGCACCAAAGACTGAGAGGATCTATTCTCTGAACAGCCAATAGAATGTGGCTAAGTCACCTAGGCAAAAATATGGACACACAAAGAAGGGCCTTAAAAAAGAATTTAACAGACTAAGGATGCAGATATACAGTTGCAGGAAAAAGTAAGTGAACCTTTTGGAAATATATGGAGTTTTGCATGAATTTGTTAATAACATTGAAAAACACAGTCTGCTTAAAATAATACTACACAAACATTATATGTTTTCATGTTTTTATTGAACATAACATGTAAACATTCACAGTGCAGGGTGGAAAAAGTATGTAAACCTTTGGACTTAATAACTGGTTGACCCTCCTTTGGCAGCAATAACCTCAACCAAACCTTTCCTGTAGTTGCAGATCAGACCTGCACAACGATCTGGAGTAATTTTGGACCACTCCTCTTCATAAAACTGCTTCAGTGTAGCAATATTCTTGGGATGTCTGGTGTGAATCACTCTCTTAAGGTCATGCCACAGCATTTTAATCAGGTTAAGGTCAGGACTCTGACTGGGCCACTCCAGAAAGCGTATTTTGTTCTGTTGAAGCCATTCTTTTGTTTAATGACTTGTATGCTTTGGGACACCCACATTCTGCAGAGCTTCAGTTGGCGGACAGATGGTCTTACGTTTTCCTGCAAAATGTCTTGATAAACTCTGGAATTCGTTTTTCCGTCAATGACAACAATCCGTCCAGGTCCTGAGGCAGCATAGGAGCCCCAAACCTTCACCATGTTTTACATATATATAACATATAATGTTTTTTCTATTGGTGTGACTAAGATGAAGATCAGTGCACATTTTATGACTAGTGTTGAGCTCGAATATTTGATTTTCGAATATTAAGCTCGAATATTGCCATTTCGCGAATATTTGCGAATATATAATCGGATATCCGCCGCTATCGCGATTTATTGCGATTTTCCGCGATGCCATTTATTGTAATGGATCACGATTATATAATCGCGGTGCACTTTTTATAAAGAGAAATAGTGACAGACTCACCTGTACGCCGGATTTCCCCAGGAGGTTAAACAACTCTTGTTTTTTTTGTTAAACACAGCTTTTATGTTTATTAACCAATATGCTGTACTGGAATGCTGCATTTGCTAGGATAAATGTATAAGGGCCCTTTCCCACTATACACGTTGCGTTTTTATAGTACTGTGTTTTCTCATAGAAATCCAATGTTACCATTCACACATGTATGGCATTCTTGAAAGCACAACATTTCCGCATTTGTTTTTTATAATACCCTGCTGCATGCATTTTAATGCATTTTTCATTGCTTTGTTCAGAAACGTAGATGTAATGTGCAAAACACATGGGTTTATATATAAGGCATGCACCTTCAAAAGATGCATGCCTTTAAAAAATGCATATAATGTGAAAGGGCTCTTACAATAATAAAAACACCTCATCCGTCTCTTGATGAAAGTTGGGAATAATTTGTATTTGCAACTTGTAAGATCATTTTGCAAACAGCTCAAAAGCAACTCAAAAGTTCTAGCTGTCATTGTTTTTGTTTTGTTTTTTGTTTTTAATACATAATCTGGACTTTTAATTAACAACAATCATTATTTAAAGTGAAAAAAACCTAAACTATGTGTAAAAAAAAATTATGATAAAAAAACAAGGAAATGGAACATAAAGCTGACAATAAATAAAATGTATGAGTACATTCAGGCTAAGGAAAAGATCTATAATTTGTCTCAATAAACATCTGTAGCACAGTATGTCCTGCTTGAACACACTGAAGCGCTACCTATCAATTTATAACCTGCAAGAGATCGCTCATTTACTTGGTTGTAGAGGGGGAAAAAATTACATCTTCTTAAATAAACCAAGTAAATAATTAGAGCTGATGATTATAGGAAACAAAACTTATATGATCTATATCTATGATGTACTTGTGGTTCAAGATGCTTTGTGTCACTCATTTGTATTACGTATTAGATGGTAAAGATTCTGATGAAAGTGTTTTGATGTTTCAATAGTCTGAAGGAATGAAAAGAACAGGGGTGGTAGAGAACATATCAAGCAAGATTGCTGCATTTGCTTAATTATTTCCTACTTAAGGCTTAGCTCCAGGTACATACACATAAGAATACAAAAGGATTTGTATTTCTGCTGTCCAAACCTAATGTTTTGTACTGCACATTTTGACATGTTGGGGGAACTGTTCTTTTTCACATTTAGACTCCACTGATACAGGATGTGGTAAAATTCTATAGACCTGGTGGCAATGAATGTACCCTCAGAGTGGTGTACCCTCAAGTGAACAGCTGTGCCGAGTTTGGGTGGGAAAGAAAAATGGTGCCCATCAAGGAGTCGCAATATAGATTAGTTGATGGAAAAGGTTTGAGGGTAAAGCCAAGCAATGAAAGTGTAAAAACAATAATCTCCAGGGTAGGAAGTTGTGAAAGGGTCATGTGAATAGTCCCATGGTATCCAGGAAATTTGGGGGTCAACAGCCCCGGTCATAATCTTAATCTTGGACCTAGGTGGTGTTAGTTGTGCAGAAGAGCTCATCTCCACTCTGCATGCTCAAAGTAGAAGAGATATGAAGCCACTAGTGTGAAAAAAATCAGATGAAGACAATTAGCCTGATTTCTGAATACTGTATAGATTAGATATAGATAGTTGAATTAAATCTCTTTTAGCAGCTTGCCCCTGTTGAGACCTGCAAAAAAGGTATAGTTTAGCCAATGGAAACGCAAGGCGTCCTCTAGGTTTTGACATTTCACATAATCTAGCTATTGCAGACGTAGGCAACCTACCGCCCATATTCAGCCTGTTTAGTCTTTTAATATTGCCCTTTGTTACCTTGGTGTCAATATCCTCTGGCTTCCTTAAACTTGTTCCCTGCAATAAGTGAAGACAATGTCTAGAAGGTGATTGTTAAGATCTCCTTCTAGAGGTCCTAGTTTGTCCAGGTTTGCAATTGAATGTTTATGTTTACTATTTAAAGCCTCTTTTTGGTATGTATTTATACATTTTCTTGACTAAAATTTTTTTACGTAATAAGGAAAATGTATGATCATATCAATGTAATCTATTTAAATTTCCCACCCAGGTTTTGAAGACCCGGGGACCTGGGAGTCCCTCGCAGGTTTTTTTTTCTGGGCCCTCTGTCAAATTTAAATAAAAGTTGTGTCCTACAAGTCAAGAAGTTTGCCAGCTGTTTGTAAGGGCTCTTTCACATTATCTGTGCTAGCAGACAGACCTTTTCAGTAGATAAACCAATCTTCCTGGGTACATGGAACTCTTGTGGATATAGTTTTTCGGCAATAGCAAGTTGATGCAGACACCTGAAACACTGGATGTGTACCTATGGATGAGTATTCTCATTAAAGTCAGGCAGCTGAGAAGCCAAATAACCATATAAAGCAACATTTGCCATTTAATAAATGACTAGAAACTGCACAGCTTAAAAACTACAACAAATGTAACTAATACTTTAAGCGGACCATACCACCAAAAAATTATCTATACATGGCGCTAGAAGTGATGATAATAGGGAGGAATGCATTTTAAAAAAAAAACTCACTTGTAATGAGTAATTTAAGAAGATCCCTCGCAGCCCTCCCTCACTTCCTGGCCCTGCTTACGCAGCGAGACATCAAGAGAACAACGTGTTTGCTGGGTGCTTCTGTGTTCTTGGCATTCAATGAAAGTACATTGAGAAAAATTCCCATAGAAAATCATTGAGTGGCCACCCGCGATATTGAACCTGGAGTTAACTCTTGGAAGCCTGGCGAATAAAGATGGAATCGTTCATACGATTCTACAAAACAGCAGGTAAGTATATTATGTTAGGATCGAGAAGCCATCATCATACCAGCTTAGAGGTAAGTCACACTTTAATTTTACATATGTCATTTATACATATTGAGTGTACATCCACACTTCTTCATCCTGATTAGAGATGGTCAATAGTGATGTCGTGAACTGTTCGCCGGAGAACTATCCGCGGCGAACATCGCGAGTTCGATCCGCCCCCTATCTTTTTACATTGCAGAAACTTAAAAGTTTAGGATCGCACGGGAGTGGGAGAACAACGTGAATTATGATCGCCATTCATTCCCTATGGGAAAATAGCCCGACTTTGCGATCATCTCACGCCCGGACCAAGGCACCAAATCACACCAAATTTCATCCACATGTAGCTACATATCACATTTGGGGACTCTAGTTCAAACTTAAGTTCAACCATTAGCAGGGTGACTATCCATTGACTATCATTGTAGAAATCCGTCATGTGGATTTATTGCGTGAAGAAAATTTCTTGGGAGTTTTGCCATGGATCCCCCTCTGTCATGTCATTGTCTAGGTGTTAGTCCCCTTGAAATAACTTTCCCAACACTATTGTGGCCAGAAAGGGTCCCTTTGTTTTTTAATGTTCGCCTGCCCATTGAAGTCTATGGGGTTTGCGGGGCTCGCCAGGTTCGCAGAGATTTGCGTTGGTTCGCCGTTGGCGAACAGCAAATTCCGTGTTCGCGACATCACTATTGGTCAAATTTTTTGACTAGCTGACTTTGTGAGCTGATTGCAAAGCCTCTGAAAATAATATGATCTCCAACATGTAGAAAAGTGTTGTGGGAACATTTGAAAAAAACTCAAGTTTTTGCATTAATTAAGTTCAAAATCCAGGTAAAATTTTTTATTTTTGACATTTTTACTTGACTTTGAACTTAATTCTGATCTACCAAAGCATATTCTGAGTCCCTGAGCTACATGAAGTGAATTCATTGGAAGTTGTAATCTTTACTCTTTACTCTTCAAGCTGCATAACAATATTGAGGTCAAAGAACTCTAAAGGTGTCTATAAATGGCTCGATTTTTAATAGATGCACGTTCACATTGCTCAATTGTGCTTGAATCTATAAAAAATCGAGCTGTGGATGCCCTCCTTTCGGTTGATCTCACTCAAAGAAAGGTCTGTTGATCAGGTAACAGACATGTCTGTAATTCACCATGCTGCACTTAAACGGGTCATCTGTCAAGCGCTATTGGGACGTGAATGGGGACCTTAATTGGAAGAAAGTCTGCAATGCCAACCGACAGTGGCTTGCAAAAGTATTCGTCATGTTTGTGGCTGTAATGTGACAAAATGTGTAAAAGTTCATACTTTTGCATGCCACTGTATACACTGTTTACAACCAAGTTCATGTAAAACACCGGAAAATACTATGGATGTGTAGATATGGAGTGTTACCACTGAAGTCAATGAGAATTGTTTAGAATCAAGACCTTTAAATATAACATATAGGTGTTATACTAGATGTAAACAACTAGAAACCAGACAATTTAAAAAATTACAGCACATCTGTATGTCCTTTTTAACCATGTGAATGGAGACTAACATAAAGCCTAATTTACCACAAAACTATGACTCAAACTTAAAATAAAAAAAGTATGATAAGTTCCTTTGTCGGCTTTCCATTGGTAGAAAGAGAGACAGATATAATGAAGGAGAAAGAGGCTGAGAATTAAGATGTAAAATAAGTATAAGCACCAGGTGCTACTCGCAAGGTCTTCTACAGTGCAATCTTGTTTCATAAATTTGCTAAAATACAGACTAGAGGTTATATAATTTTCTGAACACCATGAACCTCTGCTCTATGCAAGAATGTTTTTCTGTTACCACTTTGCTTGCTTTGAAGAGACATCAAAGAATCATAAGATCAGAAAGTTGTTGAATTCTTCCTTTTCTACAATTTTGTTTACCACACTGCAAGTGGGACAAAAATTTAATTTTGCACAGAGAAAACTATTCTTTATTTTGTCCTGCTCTATGTGCCTTCTCTTTTACTAACAGTATAACCCTATCAAATAGCATAGATTAGCTATTCATTCAGGTTAGGTAGTCTTAGACTCTTATTTATTTCTGCCACTAAAATGTGGAACATGGTGTGATATTTAGTATTAATGGGTTTTCACAGTGTTCTGTAAGACCTTTAAAATTATAATTTGAAGATAAATACAGACAAAAAGAGTTGGGTCACAGAAAAACCATGAGAATACTGAATAATACATTAAAAATTTCAATACCTCTAACAGCATACTTGCAATAGCAGATCATCTATGTATGTTAAAGACAATTCCAGCCACTAAGTACCAATGTGAAATTTAGACACAACTAGAAATTTGGACACAACTAGAGATCACAATAAGAGCATGTGCAAATAACCTTATCATTGAAGTGTATGATTATACATTTCTGGTAATTTTTTTAAAGGCAGCGTATTATTTGAATAAAGGAAGCATCATGTATATTATCAATGCTGTTTCTAACCTTTAAGGGGCCCTACAAAAGTTCATGCTTCAACAGGGGGTCATGAGTTGTGCTGTTGGTGGAACTGCCAACCGGGGGTTCGAGGGAAGGAATAAAGGAACATGCCCCTCCTCCTTCCTCTTCTTCTCCTCCACATAACCCCCCCCCTCAGTCGCCAGATATGTGCGCCGGGGGCCCCACGGGGACACATATTTAGCATAGTGGGAGAAATGGCCATGTATATTATTTATTTTCAATGGTAGGCCAGCTATAACAATTTAGGTTCAGCTAAATAGCTGAAGTTGACAAATCACATACATCTGAAGTAGAGTAATTAGGAAGTACAATACAGTGAATTTACTAGACAAATCAGGTAAGAAATAAATTATTTAGATTTGGTATATGTAGAAATTCAAAAAGGTTTTGTGAAACTGTTGTCATAAAAGTATTCTACATTTAAAGTATATATTGTAAAGTTCAGGGAATAAGGATTACTAGGTTTCAAAAGTCCACAAACCCTCCTGAGCTTTCAAGGAGAGCACATATTGTTATGCAGAGAGATGGACTCTACACAGGATTGCTACCTGCCTTGACCTTGAACATAGGGTCCATCCCCTTTCTCGGACCTCCTGAGACTTTTCTTTTCTAAATAAACTTCTGGTGTGTACCTGAGTGGCCTAGCCATTTCCTTCCCACCCTGTAACAAAACTAAACAAATGACAAACACAATTACTATCTGATCATATCTTACTGGGAATACAACTGGAACCTCCACCCATGTTATGGTGATATATATATTACCCATCCAGGACCCACCCTGTGGATCCTCTTTAATATATATATATATATATATATAACTTTAAAAATATTAACAAAAAAACTTTAAACATACAAATATAATTTCACTGAAAAATAGTTCCCATTAAAAGCAACCCTCCAGATATGATCAGAGTTTTGTCAGGAAAAAGATGATTGTAGCACTTTGGTAATCAATCAATAAAAGCAATTAAAATGTAACTATTCTTTTGCACATGCACCAGTAAATCAGGGCACATTCCCACTATATAATTCATACTTTATATAACAGAATAATTTGTATGAGTGCCATAAAGTAGCTGTTTTTGTACATGACTGAGTAACTGGAAAGAATAGTTATTAACATTTAGAATACTTAAAATAGTTAAATTTAGAATATTTAGAATAGTTAAATAAATAAAAGTTATTAAACTTTCTACCCTTCAACATAGTAACCTGAAGAGTGTATACACCACAGGCACTGGACATGTGATATGTCCCCAATGTTTGTAAACCTCAATGAGGACATTACGCATGTGATGGGCAGATATCAAAACGCATGGCGTCTTAAAAGCTTCAATAAGTCGCTGGACTCTGTGGGACACAAAGGGACTTCCAAGCTTGCCAAAACGTGTCTGGTATGCTCTGTAAAGGGGGGCCATATGTTGTTTGTGCCGCCCTTTTTCCAGAGCTTCCCAGACCCTATAGCTAACAAGGGGTCTTGTATGCTCTGGTGGTGCTACCCCAACTCGTTTGTGGTACCCCTTATGTTTTTTTTTTTTTTTTTTTAATCAATGAAACCTTGTAGTGTGTTTAAAGTTGAATCATTGATCCCCCTCTGACGTGACACTGTCCACGTCAAGTGTTGCACACTTTTGAAACTTTTTCTAATGGTATTGTGGCTACAAATGTGACCTGAAGGTTTGAGAATTTCACCTGTCATTAAAATGTGTGCAGTTCACTGCAAACATGATAACTCTTTGCTAAGCATTCATTGTGACATCATCATTTGGTTTTTTTTATGGCCACAGCATCTGCACAGAAATATGAATTCTAGTGGGGATATCTTCTTCTGCTTCATTCCCCAGGAGATATACATAGCCAGCAAAGCTAATAAACTAGCCATACAATGCTGAAATGTCAGCATTGCGCTAAGTTGGCCTTTAGCAAAACTTAGAAAAATATGTATTTCACCGATTTTCAGTTTTATATTAACTTTACTATGATTATGAAAAACACAACAGGGTCTTTGTTTTCCAGACATAATATTGTCCTCTATGGCTTCATGTATTATTCAGCCACAGTGTTCATAACGTCCAGTTCCCTGTAGGTGTCAAGAAGCTGCAATGTAAATATATTCTGCTGCTTAGTGCCAATGTCAAGCGTTGGCAATATATCACAGTTAAAGATACTATAGGGGGTAATCAGACAAACTGCAGTCAGTGGGAGATTTTGTCTAAAACCTTTACTTTGCAGCATGTTGGATTTCATAATATTTTCATACTGATTACTATTGAGCAAGACTTTCTAATTATAGCAACAATTTACAGGCTAATCAATTAAATACTGTATGTCATAGAAAGAATAATTAAGACTGGAAATGAGGACATCAAACCTGGATGTCAAAAGTCTGCTAGAAAAATACAGAATGTATAGACTAAAAGTATATTTCAATCACTGCACTAAACTTTGTATAAGTCAACGTCATATTCTATGCTTTGTTATATTTTAAAATGTGATAATTTTTTACCATTCATAATTAAAAAGAAAAATAGAAAGTAGTTTATATATATAACTAATGGCATTGTAAATAAATGAATAGATTCTTATTTTGACTATTTTATATATATATATATATATATATATATATATATATATATATATATATATATATATGTATAATGGTTGACATATGATCCTGGGAGGGTTTGTAAATTACCTTATTTCTCTCTCTCATGAGATGTGCTTTTCCACCAATAAAATGGGGGGAGGATGTTTTATATTGAGATTGCACAACCACCCACAGCCAAATACAGCCACGAATAGTTGCACATTTCCCCCCCAGATTTATGTGTGAAAAATACGGCAGCATCTGACAGCATTCCTGCTCTGCTGGTTAGAGCAAAGAGCTCTGTCAGGCAGAGCGGCAATTCACTGGTATTGTGTACAGTTTGTGGCGAACATCGCATGTTTGCTTTTCTTCTCATCGGCGAACATTTTAACACACCCCCTTCGCTGGTCAGAAGAAGTTAATTGCACTTCCGGTTTTGCCCAATTCAAATACCCCGCGAACAGACGGATAATGGACTTTACTAAAAGTCTAATCCGCCTGTTCGTGAACGGACAAGGCGATGTAAGGTCATCACTAATAGGGAGCATTTAATGGTCCACAAAATACGGTTTATGAAGAGATGTGAGTAAGGCTAGATTGTAGATGTTTTTTATTGGCACCATGGACACATTGGGGATATTCTTACTTCACACTCAATCCCCGCTATGGCTCCAATAAGCCTGTTATTAAGGCACTCCAAGTGTCATGTTACTAGTATGACACACCCTATTAAATTTGATTGCACACAACACCCATAGCTAATAGGGAACAATGGGCCATATCTGCAGACAAGCCCTTACACTGATATGGCACCACATATCTTTGTTGACTATCAAATCAGTTCTTGGTTTAAAAACACAGTTATACAGTCTCCGTGATAGGGATGAGATTGTGATTTAACATTGTCTATGATCAATGGGGTATTGACATAGCAAAGTTGACCATATTAGTTCCAGAGATGGCAAATTAAGACCTCTACATTTTATATTTAATAATTAAAAAATATATAAATATATACATCTCCAGCAACTTTGCCAATCATACCATGGGCTCAGGGGCTCTGCAATTCCCTCAGTTGAAAAGTTTACTTCACAAGGCCATAGACATGAATGAGAATATTTGTTTACTATACAATGAGACAAAAAATTGTGAATTTCCACTTAATTTTTCCAAACAAGCTATGGTAAGGACATGAATATAAATTGGAGAGTATGGTGTACTGAGTCATAGTCTTCAATTATGTCCTTGATAATATTTTGGGGAACTTTGTTCTGGTGTCATGCATTGTATAGTATTACCTATTCATGTCTATGGCCAAATTAGTTTTAAATGTCAGAACTTTTAAGTAAATTATAAAACCCTTGAATATAGTATCATCCTCCAATTGCTGCAGATGTCAAGGAAGTTTATGGAAACATTCTTAAAACAAATGATGTTTTAGCATATGTTGTTTTTGAATAAAGTTTAAAGTCAAAATTACATTTTGGACTTTCTGGAATTTTGACTTTAAACGTTATTTAATAAATTATGTGCTAGAGCAAAACCTTTTTTTGGAAAGTTTCTAAAAAAATGTTTTCCATTTCCAACAATTTTGGTGAGGGGCTTTGCAATGCAATACTATCCTTTACAGCATTGGTGATTTGTGCCAGCCAATTTCTCTTGTTTTTATATTATCTTATCAGATTATTAGAATTTTTAAACAAGCAATCTAAATGTCTCATAAAAATCAGGAATAGCTCAAATCTTCATTCAAACGACACATAATAATACCAAGTTTTTTTTAATTTCTGATACATATTACAATTACAAAGTGCACAGAATTCACAAGCACAATACTCATAGAACAAATATATTTAGCTACAAAGAAAATCTTTGATAAATATCTTTACTTACATGCTTTCACATTTTCCTTTAAAATAAAATTCTGTGTTTTTATATATTTCACTAACCCACAGGATCTCATTCCTGCCACGTTCTCCACATTATAATAGTAATGGAAGGTGCAAAATGAAGAGTGAGACTTGCACTGGTTTTGTTAGTGGTGTGAACTGGATATAGTTCATATCTGAAGAAATGTAAAGCTGACCGTACATGCTATAACCTTTTTTCAATATACTGCTATGTAAAAAAAAAAACGGGGCATGTACAGGGCGTGAGGTCACTTTCGGTATACGGATCTGTTTTCTTCCACATTCCACGTTACTGATGTCACTTCTGGTGCTGGGTGGACTTCTCGGCTGATTTAGCAGGTTGTTACTCTCCCTGCTAATGTCCCACCCCGGTTGTGCTGATATTGTGTGGGACATTAGCAGGGAGAAAAACGCCATCTCCCTGCTAGATCAGAGCAATTTCAAGAATCTGGGAAACATCTGGGATTTCTTGAAATCGGGGTTTGGCTGGGAAAGCCACATAAAAACATGACTTTCCCTGCAAAAACTGGAAGGTTGACAGGTCTGCTTACTGCATGAAAGGTAAAGTGGACCTTTTGCTGAGGGATTAAATAAACTGCTGTTGCTGAATTTATTCTATTAAAAAATAATTACCTGGATGTAAATCTGATCTTTTGGCTTCAGTTGTTTCAGCATGGAGCTAAGGCTAAGTTAGCAACAAGCATGACGCTTCAGCTAAGTCTACATTACCATCAAACTCCTATGTTTAACATGCTTGTTTTGACATTGTCCCCACTGTGTTGAAACCATTTACTTGTGTCATTGTCAGCAACATGGCACATTATGTCAATTATATTATGTCAATAATGGGCATCGACACACCATGGCGCATCGCAGGAATGATGCATGACACATTCATTGTTTTCGTGTTTTTCACATGTGTTTGTTATGCATTATGCTCATAGGTAGT
>CM070032.1:65579205-65606254 GCA_036250615.1 Ptychadena robeensis | reverse complement strand
GGGTGGACTGTACGAGCCTGTAGAAAGGTCTTGAGTTAATTGCAAAGCACCTAATTGTATCATGTTAGAAATGGTTGTGAGAACTAAAATAAAAACATGCATTTTTGCTCTAACCCATGTCATTTAGTTGAAAGTCCAATAAAAAATGTTCTTTTATATATATTTATAGATATATGTTTTTGTAATGGTTCAGGGCCTTTGCAATCACCTCCCAAATCATTTACAAAATTTTCTGACAATCTCAACAGTTACCTGAAAATCATGTCTACCAATATAGCTATTTTGTAGGACTTTAACCCAACAAATAGTGATGGCCGAACTGTCCGTAAGATGGACAGTTTGGCAGCCAACATGGATGTTCCCTCTCCTTCCAGTTGTCAAGCAGTACGGGTGTTTGACCCTCCCCGTTCACCGGCGAGAAGGAGCTTATTATTCTTCCTCTGACAGGATCAGGAGCAGTAAGATCCAGCCAGAGGAAGAATCTTTTCACTAGAAGACCGGGTAGAGAACCCGGTCTTCTAGTAAAAAGCCAGCTCCGAAAACCAGAGGTGACGTAATGTTTGCCATTCATTTTTGAAAGAAGAACATTATGATTTTGTAAGAAGAACATTATGACAGCAGCACCAACTGAGGTAACACAGAACAGTGGCCCTTGTTATTGTTATGATTTTGAAAGAAGAACATTAAGACAACAGCACCAACTGAGGTAACACAGCACAGTGGCCCTTGTTATTGTTATGATTTTGAAAGAAGAACATTATGACAACAGCACCAACTGAGGTAACACAGAACAGTGGCCCTTGTTCGTTGCACAATTAATGATTTTGGTAAATGACACTTAAAAATATTTTTATTTGCATTAGATAGTGTGTGTTTTTTCACTCAGTGAGTGGAAGTTTTTTTCCATTGGGAAGTCATTGTGATGGGAATAGGAAGCCAATGGGAATGGGAAGTTGTCACAGTAAATATATCCTAATTTCATCCTAAATATCCTATATTCTAATTTTCTGATACCTCTAAAAAATAAAACCACTATCACTTATTTTCGTAAAAAGGTTATTTACAAAAGGTTTTTTTTCTGCCACCATAGCAGACAATAACTTGAACATGTTATATTTCCCCACTCCTGTTAACTAGTGTTGAGCTTTTGAATTGCAAATATTTTTGACAAATATCGGCTACTTAAGAATTAGCAAATTTCGTGAATATGGCAGCAGATATTCGCAATTTTAAATATTTAAGATATTATGCACTGGCAAGCTTATGGCTATGCATTATGATAATATCACAATGCATTGCCATAAGCGCAAATTTCATATTTAACAATATTAAATCGAATATTATTAGCACTATGTGCGAAATATCACTAATTTGAATATTGCCTATGCCGCTTATCACTACTGTTAACAATAAATTGGGTAATATTCCATTTGTGCTGTGTATCTTATTGAATTTGTTGATGTTTTCAGCAACCTCTGCTGCTTTCTAGTTCTAGCTCAGAAGAAAAATATGTTTTCAGCAAATCAGTTTTAAATATTATTCTTATACATGTCACCATCATTTTATGTGAAGTTATTATGTAGGATGTTATTATGTAATCACTGCACTGTGTAGTTGTGTTTATACAGGTACAATAGCAAAAAGAATGACAGGACAGCTACCACTGTGCTCTTTATGATCCAATAACTATCCTTACCACATCAGAGTTGAAAGGCTTCACATTGATGTTCCGAATGGAGCTACTAGTAAGTGACCACACCTTTGTCTTGTGCTTGAAAGCAGCTCTCACCTTGAAAAAAAAATGCCACCGTATATAAAAATAAGTATCAGGACTGTTTATTGCCATTAGTCTGACTGCAAGACCCTTTCTAAACAATCCAACAAACACTTACTTACACAAAATTACTGTTTCTTATTTTGTTTGAGTTGGTTGCACCTTTTAGCTTATTGTGTAGGATGGCACATAATAACAGACATTGTCTAATTTCATGTTTTAGAAAAAAACATGTTTTTCAGTTAATATTGTCATTGTTTTCTCTTTTTGTGACCAAGGTCAGTCAGTCAATTTATGTTTTCGTACATAAATTTTAAGTTCCCTAAATTTTGTTTTAATATTTTGGCAGACTGATGTTTTCAATGACCAAGTTGCCAATTTTGCAAGTTTTATCAAAAAGTAAATAAGAAAGAAATAAACATTCCCATACATGCTTAAACATATGGCAATATTTATGTTTAACCCCTCCCTAGCACACATTTTTTTTATGTTGTAGGCTTGTAACTTCCCAACATATGTCTGTACAAGGGTCTAGTAGACATCCTGAATGTAATAGTAGTGTTTGAAACAAACAATGTTGTGTTTGAGGTGCCAGGGCTCCGATCTCTCCCGGACCGACCCAGATCTTCCAGTGCAATACTACAGGTCAGCACTGGATGGCCTGGGGCAGGAACTCCAGGTGGCTTAAACAAGGATTCTGAAAGTTTAAATAAGTAAAATTAGTGTGGGCCATTATTTAGAATTTTCGATATTTTTTGTACTTATTAAAAGAATCCAAATAAAAGTTCCTATGAATACTGTCAATATTAACAGAGTAAGTAGCACTTTTTACTGAACTATTTTGTTTTGGTTTTTTTTTGCTCATCAAATAATGGGGTTGGGGACTACACAGGGAACACTGCCACTGAGACTCTGTCTATATTCTTTCAGTGTCCTCCTGCCATCTGATTCTAAAATGTCTGAAATCTGCCCTATTTACATATTCAGCTTCATTCTTCAATCTTCCCTTGTCACATTTCCATTTACAGACAGATGCAAAATGTTGGGAAAATAAAAGGGAGCCAATAAAAAGTACTATATTTCCTTTTAAATAACGTAAAGTTTTGTTATAGATAATCAGAAATCACTGAAGGAAAACCTCTGAACAACTGCTTCATGTGTTATATGGTTAAAAAGATGAATAGATAAATGATTTAGCAATGTAGGAGAAGAGCAGAAAATGTTCTTGATCTTCTACTAATTAGTTATCTGCTATTGATTTACTCTCAAATATAGAAAAACTCAACTTAATTTTAGAAAACCTGCTTGTCATACCTTCATTGAACTCCACAATGCCCTACTCTTGCATACATTAACTATTTTTAAATGTAGACTGCAAAACAAGATGCTTGAAATTACATACTGGTGTCAATTGGTCTAATTGAAACCAACTGGTTTTAATGATTAGAAGCACTATATGAAAACTTTTGTTCATATGGCCTATGATGTGGTAGCTTGTTGGGATTGAAGCAGTGTACCTAAACTGTGGGTTAAAACTTATTGTTTAAAAAGAAAAAGAAGGACATCCAATCTATCTCTGGGTGTATAATCCTTTGGCTCTTTATGCAAACACTGTGTAACACTAATGTAAATGTCATATTTGCGCAGTATAATTGGAGAGCTCGACAAAGAATTAGAAAAAAAGTATAGGTAAAAAGCAAAGATATTTCTACACTCTCCCCTGACACTTGCAAAAGCTAATAATATGCAAACATTTTCTAAGGCAGCTAGGGGCTAGATTTGAGTTGTTCAACCTATGAGGCTGCTCTGCGCACAGTGACTGAGGTGTGAAAATGTTCCAGTGCCATTAAATGGAGATATAAATCTCACTGCTATTTATGTCAGCCAAGTTCCAAGAGTAATGAAGATTTTATAAATTAATGTGACACTGAAAATATGAAATACTTTGAATGTATATGTGTTTCATAACAGAGGCATTACAAGGGCATTGTTAGTTCCTTGTACATTTGAGTGAATAAAAATAAAACCACTTCATTTCCAATTTGTCTGAACCATTTCTCTAATTACTGGCCAGATTAATATCTATAAATTAACTTTTTTACCTGTTATTTTTATATTATCGATTGTGGATTTTTTAAGTTCTTCTAACAGACTTTATGAGATAATTTCAAAGACCCTGACCTGACATCACCAGTTGTTGAAGATTATTAGAATTGGAAAATGACATAACAGAAATATTGATCCAGCACATGTAACATTGAAAATTAGCACATGATATGTAGAAGACTAGAAAACAAACTAAAGTTTTAGGAAAATTACCATCAATTAAGGGCGGTTCGCTAAATTATGTAGAACCTCTTACAACCCCAAACATTGGTAGCTAATTGTCTTCAGCAAACAAAACATATGCATACCCTGTCAAAATTATGCAGGGGACATAATTGATTTTTAACATCAGTTGTGGATTTTAACCACAATAATACCATAACAGTTTCAATCTATACTGACTTGTATAAGCATTTTTAATGAACAAAATTACAGCAGGCATAGCTAGAATACATTATTTTTCATTATTTATAAAACAAAAATTGTTTAATATTATACTTCAAGCATTAGGCAACATATATTGTATATCATCAAAAGTTATGTGCCTCATAGATATCATCAAAGCCATTGATAATATTGATGGGGCACATAACCTTCGATTCGGCAGACAGGTGAGTTCCTATGCATTAACAATAAGGTTTCAGGGGTGGCAAGTGGAGGACTGAGGGGGTTGCCAAAGAATGCCCAAATTTGGCATTTGGCCCCCGGTTGCAGGTTGGGCACCTGGGCTTTAAATGATAGTAATAAGGGAGTTGTGAAGCCAAAGTTCCACTACATTCAAAGCGTAGCCACGTCTTTTGTACACACCCCATTCATTTTGACGTAGTGGAGCCTCAGCCTTATAGTTTTTTTATACATTTTTATACAGTATTTGTTCTGCTTTTTTTTATACATTGGAATATTAATAACTTACCTCAGAATTTAGAAGACAGTGAAACAGAAATATGAAAAATCCCTAAAAGAAGAGAAGAGTTAAAACAGTTAATGGATTTATTTATAAAAAATAAATTTTTACAGCTAATTTACATGATCTAAGCTATTAAAATAATGTTTTGGGTTTTTTCAGGGGGTAGCAGGATTTCAGGCGCTATTGTTTCTAACTCCAAAGAATGTATTACATTCATGTATTGCATACATGCTAGCGTAATTACTATAAATGTTCTATTATGAATGGTGACACCTTTTAATGTATTATCTAAAATATTAATAAAACTGTATTCAGGTAAAATCTTTGATCTTTTTGAGCTAATATGGTAATATTTTACATACCTGTAATGAATTAAAAACAGCAAACATATACTGGAATACTATGGACTGTTCATTTACAGCAAGAACTCCAAAGATCCAGGAGCTTCCAAGAATTGGGAGAAGCACAGCAACTGCTTTGGCTGTTAATCTAGAAAACAAAAATTTTAAAAAGCCCATACATTATTATCTTAACATCTTCTACAATAAATTAGATGCATTTCTTACTCTTCGAGCAATTGTAATAAAGGGATTCTGGTTTTGGGCTAAAGTAACAGATTACACAATACAAGTTCTATTATGTCAAAAACTAGACATAGAGACACAGTCTGTAGCACTCCATCAAAATAAGATTGTTGCAAAATAAAACTGTAAAGCACGTCTTGACATTACCAAGAAGCTGACATTGGTACCAAATCAAAACTGTTGTGCTGTTAAAAGACGCCACTGGCTGTGTCTTCCTCAATGACTGTGTTCATTCACTGTTGACATTTATGACTAGACACCATCGATGTGGGACCGACAGTACATCACCTTGTAGTCAGCTTTTCATGGAACGGAATCAGTTCTGAAATATTAAACTTTTTCCAGCTCTTAAGTTTACCAACTAAACAAATGTAAGGTAACTACCATGGAAACTACACGAGGCATGAAGACAAATTCCAAGGAGGAACAATTATGAAAGAAAGGGCAATTCTCTCTTGCAGAATGTTGGTTTCCCCCCCAAACAATTGCCCTTTCTTCTACATTGTAATATATGTGTTTTTGCCAAACAAAGCTATGGAGCTAATACTAAATCAGTTTAATGTGCACTGACCTCTTATAGAAATGTATTGACCTTAACATTTACGTTGTAAATATGTTAGTTAATAAGTTAATAATATTGTCTTCCTATTTTACCCCATGTGATCTTATTCCATAATCTCCAAACAAGAAGGACAATGTATTTTACAAAGAAATACATCTCAGCAAGATTCATTTTTTCAGCAGTAGTTTAAAAAAAACTAGCTCTCACATAAATACTTACCCTCTGGTATTAAATATTCAGATGCTTCACACTCTATTGACATGTATAGTTTGCAGAAGATTCCTATTCCTACCCTGGAGTATATCTAGAGACTGCTATTGTGATTTGTTCAGTTCAATGCAGCCTCATGTCAGGAGATGTATAAATGGACAACAATAATCTAAGTAGGCTTTCCTTTTTAATTAAGATTAACATTTAATATTCCTATAATATAAGTAGGTTATCATATAACAAAATGAATAGTAGGAAGGAGTGTGACCACTCCAGCTATAGTGAGATGATTTAAAATTAATCATAACCACATACAGGACAATTAGCTAAATAAAAAAATGGCCCTATGGTTACTTGAATGCATAATCTGAACAATCATGCAGATAAAATTTAACTCCCACAAAATTTCAGCCCCAAAATCATTTGTGTGTCTTATGGTCTGGCATGTCTGGAAATATTATGTTATAGATTTTCTTTTCTTTTTGCTAATAATCAAGGACTTGGTGTGTGCCCCATTTGTTTCATTTTTAAGATGTCCTCAGGCTTAAAACCTGTGACATGATGCATAATAAAATGTCAACAATCATTAAAAGGATAAGGAATCTTAACTCAGTCTTAGCAAAGTGCTTTTTATGTATTGACCAATATGCTGAACAGACCAACTTTTGACAGCTTTTGAACATCAGACAAATGTTTGCAGGCATGTAGACTAATTAGATATGTCACAAACAGTGACAATTATTGAGAAATATATTAGTTAAGGGAATCGGAGGCACACTTGTGTTTGTAGGAGCTTTAGTAAAAGAAAATATTGTAGCTAACCTCGAGCAACCCATTAAAGGCTGCTGTATTTCTCTCAGGCATTGATAAATTATTTGCACCCAAGAAAAATGTCCTGAGCTATTTATTAAGACATTCTGAGTTAGATCAGCTTCTGTTCTTCATTTTATGGTGAAAGTAAAGAGAAAGTAAATAAAACAAGAAAAGAAACATCACTGTATTACTGGTGCTACTAAAGGAGAAAGTTTATAATCTCATAAAGCAAACAGCCCTGCAAAGTCAATACTTCCTGTTATTTCTGCTTTCCAATTTCTGCCTCTCTCCAGACATTCTGTCAGTCCTGAGAAGCTGGGCAAGATTGATTGTGTAAGAAGAAATTAGCCCAAGCTGCCATTACTCTTGAAAAGCAAATTGTATTGCTCTTCAAAACATTCCCATAAGTCACATTGGAGATTCGGTGATGATATGGGTAAGTTATATATACTCGCCAGGTCTCACCTCAAATGAACAACTTCTAGGACTTTTTGACAAGCAAGAAGATTTGGTATTAAAGAAAAAAAGTGAAAACGCTTTAAGATTTTACTTACTCACGAAACAATCTGTAGGATTTTAACTATAGGACACCAAAAATAAACTTCAACATAATAATGCAAAATTCTTTGTGACATTCATAATATGAAGCTTATAATGCTATTATTCAAATGATGTGTCTGAAATGCATTTTGTTTTAAGTAGTCTTAATAACCCTATTTTTTTACTAGGTGTTCGGGTAGGTCAACCACATAACAAAAGTAGGTCAACAAAAGTTAATGTTGGGCCCCAATGTACGGGGAGTTTGCCTACCATCGCCTAGGGGTTGGAATCGGTAAGATGTGTTCTCAGTTTAGAAACCATTAACAATGATGTCAGCAGGACAGGATGTAAGGAAATAATATCTCCTGTGAGGGCTTATAACAGTTTATTACCTTTGATTTTGAGGGGACTGAGTGATCACTATGACCACACTTAAGCCCAAAATTTCATCCAAAATATTTTAAAGATGAAACACAACCTCAAAAAAACAGCTCTTCAGCCAAGGCAGTTCAAATAAAAAAGCTTTCTTCTTTTTCAGAAGAAAAGGCTTAACTTATAATAAGTTGAATAAACACAGTATTTCAGTCATATTCAGTGAAACAGTGAACTCCACCTCATTAGGTTACCTGACCTTTTTATGTGGCTGCTGGGGCAAAACATATCCCCCAGGTACTACCATAGTTGAGTAGAAAAGGAGGTCCTTACACCTCTCCTACCTATTTCAAAATCTGCAGTCACAAACTTCCAGAATAACCCCAGACTGTTTCCATCAAGCACTTTAAGGTCCAAAAACCTGAGGACATGCCATTTTATTACTTTTCAATGTGAGACCTATGGCATCCAGTATACAATCTATGATGATAGGCTTTTAAATGACTCTGAGATTAACCTTAAGACTTTTAAGCTAGGAACACACGGCTCGATTTACATCGATTGTACCAAAATCGTACACATGGTACAATCAACGATTTTAGTTCGATGAAGAGCTTTACATCGATTGAAAAGTGATCGGACTAGTTGGAAAATTATCGTCGAATTGTACCATGATTGTACTACTTTTTCATTTTCATCGTACAATTGTATTCGATGAAGTGATAGTTTACTGTTTGTAGGGCATCAATAGCATCGAAGATTTTAGTCAATAATCAATGTTCTCTACATCGATATTGTACTACGATTGTATGACACTATAGTGCACACTGTACAATCGATAAAATAGCAAAATCGAGGTTCTTCGTCTAATCTTACATCGATTGTATGCTTAAATCGAGCTGTATGTTTCTAGCTTTAGACATGAGCTTTTATATTGGAGGAAAACCAGTACAGCACAACCACTAGCTGTATTTTCCATGGGATTAAATGGATTACATATTTTCTTTTGGAGAAGCTGCAGCACAGACATATTGAGAACAATTTTTATTTATTTTTTGGGGCAGTTTTTAAAATTTTTTTTTGCATGTACTGATTGTTTCCCCTATACAAGTCCAAGAAACGAAAAGTTCAGAAGGGGTCAGAATCGATTTAGTTCAAAGGCAATATTAAAATTTGCATAATTTTGCTAATTGTTCTTCCAATATTCAATTTGTATTCTGAAATTGAGAATAAAAAACGCAATTATGATTATCACAATGTATGGCGTTGGAGTGAGGGATCATGTTTAGTGTAAAAAATTATGAATATTCGAAATCATGAATATCCTCCACCATATTCGAGATATTCCCAAATTCTGGAATTTTTTCTGCTTCCTATGTAGGCTAAAACAGGATCAGCCAATCAGGGTAGTACTGATAAATCAGCTGAACAAATTGATTGTAGATTTCCATAAATCTCCTTAATCCCAATTTCCCCTGTTTTATAGAGATTATTCACAAGTGTCCTTTCATTTGTAAATATTCCATAGACTTTTATAAGGATAGATTTATACCATGTGATTTCCCTAAGGTCCCCACGGGCCTCTGTTACCCTCTGAGTCTTATGCAGGGGTGGGCAAACTTTTTGACTTGTGGGCCACAGTGGGTTGTTAAATATGATATAGAGGCCAGTCCAAGAGCCTGCAAGGGCCGCCCAGCATACAGTTGCTAAGTCCTCTTAGCTAGGACAGGATATTTAAAAAAGAGAAAATGTGTAAGAAAAAATAAATAGATTTTGATAGAGAAGCTTAAACATTCTATTGCAGGCAGACTGTGACCTCTAGAAAACAGTCCAAACAATTATCCTCTAGGTGTTATCTTCACTTATTGAAGGGATGAGGGGCAGCCAGAGCATCTTGGCACCAAGGTGACAAAGGGCCAAATTAAAAGACTATAGGGCTGGTTTTGGCCCCCGGGCCTTAGTTTACCCACGTCTAGTCTTATGTATTATTTGCTGCTTTAAAATATTACCTATGGCCAAAGAATGCCATTACAAAAAAAAGAAAATTTTTAGAAAATGCTTAATCATCTTGGGGTGTTCAGCATTGTATAACAGAGACTTCACTGGTAATAGGAACAAATTGAGAACTAAATGTTTTAAATCCATCGTTGCACAATCTCAGAGCTATCGCAGCACTTTTCCTCCAGGAACATGAAGTCATTAGGAAGCCTTGTAAATGCCCTGAGATTACACTTTTGTCCTGTGGCCAGATATAATGACTCTTTTCTGACTTCTCTCATTCTTGGCTCTTCATTCTTAATGGACAGATAGAAGGATGGCTGAGTCAGCCTTTGCCAGGACACAAATAAGTCTAACTTAGTTTTCCTTTCCAAATGTCACTGTGTAACTGTGCAGAGTCTATAAATCACGTCTTGTTCAGAAAGCAGCCCACTATCCTCCCCCATGTATGCACGCTGCCTGTGCTGTCAGATGATTTGAGATTATTAGTCATATTTCATGAGCAGAATGTAACCGTGTAATTAACATAGCTCAAGAGCCTTGTTATGTCCCCTTTTGTAAAGCTAGGTAGGTATAGTGAGGGCTGCATTTTGGTTTTCAACATAGAAATAACATGAATCTGTATAACATCAGCTGGCAGAAACCTTGGTCTACAATATTTGTAAACTATATACCATATTTTTGAGATTATGAGATGCACTGGACTATAAGACGCACCTAATAGTTTTGGAGAAAGAAATTAAAACACAAATTAAAAAGAAGCACAGCTATTCACATATAAAGTGAATATATTGCATGTTCAAACATATTAGGCAGGGCTGGACCATGAGATATTCCAAGCCAGGAGGAAGGTCTCATTTCTAGCAGAGTTTGCAGAGCTGAAACTTCACTTGTGTGTCTTTCTTTTTCCCAGTACCCATTCTCTGAACCTCTGACCTACTCTTGGAGAGACACATTTAGAAGCCTGACTTTGACCAGGAGATTTCACCTACAGATTAGAGAAAGTCAAATTTATTTTTTGACAATTCATCCAGTTCAACTTTGTGAGTTGATGAACAGTCCCTGAACATGGTATCATCACCATACTTTCTGGCACGTAAAGAAGGGTTGAGGGTATACTACAAATGTTTTTTAGTTACTTTATGCAAGTGCATAATTACTTTATTGCAATTGGCTTTGGGACTTTTAGTCCCCAACACATGCTTGATAATTGTCACCTAAGACATGGGAAGCCTCAGGAGTGTGTAAAGCTGTCAGCACTGATACCCCTCCCCTCGCCATAAGATCAACCAAGCACTGTTTCTACATAATTGGTTTGTTGTCTAGTCACTGAGAATGATAACGACAATTCCCAGTGACAACTATATACCGGACCATGTGTATGCATCTTTGTTTAGTCTGTCAGACAATAACCTTGGTTGTATGTTAAACTGTTTAAAAAACATACACAGATGAGCGTTTTAATATAAAATATTAAAATATATAATTTAAATATATTTAAATATCAACTGTTAGTCACATGGTGCGATCAATTTAAAACCAATCATTGTTTTCCACTTGCCTGTTTGCATGCTCTGTAGTAAGATTTGATACAAATCCATGCAAATACCTAGATAACCCCTCGAATTTTCCAATATGACTGATCACTGCTTTTTCCATTTTGTGCTCCATTTCCAGCACTTTTGGTTAATCAATTCAGTAAAAAAAGAATCATTTGGCAAACCATTGACTTCAGGGATACATTTACATAAGCCAATACAACAACAGGGCCTAAAGCTACCCATACATGGGTCGATTTCTGTGCGTTCCACCAGTAAGTGATCACAGAGTTTCAGACGTCGGCCGAACTTATGGGAATCGCAATGTGTGCCATTCTACTTTGGATGGGGACCAGGGTAAATATATAACGATCAACTAGAAAAGAACCTCCAAGGGGGATCGCTGTGTGACCAACCTGCAGTACTATTCTGGTCGATCCCTGCAGGTGGGCGCTTCCACTTTGGGGATGGCAGTCGATTGTCTGCAACATGGCCTGCAGATAGATACGTGTTTGGGGGCCCTTTGTTTTTTTTAATTTATCTGGTAAGCAAAGGTTAACAATAGGGTTTGTATTTTCAAGCAAGTTCCACTTTAAGCCAGAGGATCAGCATGACATTGTTTTTCTTACAGGCCAAGTTTACATCAAGGCCTGGTTGTCCTGAATGCTGGAAATCAAAGAAAAGAACTGACAGCTCATGTGTATTCAATATGTAAACATAAAAGAGAAGAACAGCTTGATGTTCTCTAAGGATGAAGAATAAAGACCCTTCTGCAGATTCATTTGATGTTCTTTGTTTGTCTTATACATGATACTTTAAATACCAATAATCATACTCAGGTAATTTATACTTATATATCATTTGTGATCATTCTCATTTTACATGGCTCCTTCAGTATGGATTTAAAAGGCTGTTGAGTTAATGGAAGAAATAGAAAAGTTGCTGAAAGTAACAGAAGCTTAAACACACATTGAATGTTTTAAAGCGTTTAATTAAAAGTATCTCTACAGCGTCTCACATCTGCCGCAGTAAACACTATTCTTTATTTATAAGTTCTTAAACATTGCTGGGCTTACTTGATAAGGCAAAAATGAGAGCGCTTATGTGAAACGTGGAAACTACACACAATCACAAACTACACTCTTCCTAGTCTGTAAAAGAGAACCAGTCACTGGTGATCCCAAGCAACAACCTTAAAATCCTGGTGCTACACTGTAAATTTTAATTTGTATGCAGAATTGGAAAAAAAAAATTTTACTTTAAAATAAACCTTAAGCAGCAAGTAAGTATAGGTAATATACTCTAAATTATATAAACTGTATTATATGTTATAGCAAAAACATGTCTAGATAGTCTATAATGCTTTGTTTACTAATACAACAATAGAACTGAATGGTTTCAATGGAGTTGGCCTGTTCCTATGACATATTGTAAAGTTTACAGACTTCACATTGGAACTGGATGGACTTCAATGGCACCAACTGAATCGATTTCCTTTCATTTTGCCAGGAGAAGTTGTCTGTTAAAAAGTAGGTGTCATTCTTCATAATTTAGAATGATTTACATTGGAGGACATATTTTAGAGAGTAATAAAGAGAAGTAAAACAAGTGAAATGTGTTGTATTTAAATAAAAAAAAATTTTCACTGAGCTGTTACTAATATTTCTGCTATTTCTAGGAACAAGGTGGGGGGCAGACTGTAATAAGGGGCATATGGTATTTTCAAGTTTGCTTCATTTTGCGAATATATTAAGCAACATTCGAAATTTGTAAAATTCGATTCAACTGTATTCTATTGCCTAACATCACGCGCAGCTGTTCGCGATTATTTGCGAACCAGCTTTACAGCTTCTCTTCTTCAATGTGTGATCTTAGCCAGTGCGAGCACTGTGCGTATTGCGCGTACCCATTTGCAATACACACAAATATGCGCAATGTATGAGGGTGAACAATGTTGAAGCATAATATGACATATTTTGAATATTCTCGCTCAACACTAGTGGCAAAGAGGCCCCACTACCTTTACTTTCCCACATTGAGATATGGCATTAAGGCTAGTCAGGTTTGGGTGACATACTCTCTGCCCCCCCCCCTGCCTGATCAACAAGATGTGCTGCAGGGCCTGGTCCTGGTGAGGGGCACAAACTTTCAATGCCCTGTTCTATGGTCCTGCAAGACTATATGCCTGGATGGGGCTTGGTATTTGCAGGAGAGGAACACATCTATTCTCTGCCTTCCCTTTCTCTTGGCCAGCTAGACTTAATACCTACCAGGAATTTGCTATTATTATTTAACCTCCCGATAAAGGAGCAATTAGTGCACCTGTCCGGTGGATGCAACATTAGGCGTCCTCCGGTCAGTCTTTGGGCTTTTGCCCTATAGACCTGTCATAGGGTCGTTATCAAAATGACAAGTTTGAAGGCGCTCTGGACAGGTTGTTTCCTGGGCTGCCACATAAGCGTCTGGTTGTTTCCTGGGCTGCTACAGATAGACAGTAGCCTGGGAAGCGACCTTGTAAATCTAGCCTAAAAGTGACATATTTATAAGAAACTTTGTGAATGCAATGTTGTCTTGGATTCCTATTAAAAACGTAAGTGTATTTTTTGTAAATATTGTAAATGTTTTCCCTTGTTCTTACAGACCTCCCATTAACCGGAAACCAGAGTTAACCATGAAACATCAGCTTCTGCTTTAAGCCAGATTTCTCAACCTTAATTTGATAAATACTTTTTGAAATTTGTGGCATATTTTCATGGCCAATATCTGGGTCCCTATGCTGTTTGTTTCACAGTGCAAATGGTAATAGTCTTTACAATAGGAGGCATGAATTACAATTCTCTTTTTATTGACTTCACTGCAATTCCCAGTGAACTATTGCAGTTTTTGAAATCACCATCAGATCGTATTCTGGGGAGTTTATCCATAGTTATGAACCAAACGGTGAAGGTGGAGCATCACATCAAAAGTAGGTAGAGTATAATATTAAAAAGAAAATCTGTAGTCCTATTTACAGATTGGAAATATAATCTGTGAAATTTCTGGATTAATACAGGTACCTGGACGATGCTGCTAAAATGGGAAAGGTCTCTCTGGTGCTGCTAATTATAATCAATGCATGTTTACAGAGGAATTAATTTCTGTGGCAACTTTTACATATTTTATAGGTAGCTTGCAGTGCAGTAATTAGAATTATACAACCAGAATTATACACATGATTGATGTACCGAGTTTACAGATGTTGAGCTTTATGCATTATGTGGACTAGTAAACCTGCAAAATGGAGATGTGATGTCTGCCTCCTAATGAATTAATACATATCCTTTGCCTCCTCTGCTAGCTGGCTGTATGATGATCGTTTTACTCTTATCTCTATAATGGGCTTGCTGGAAAAAAGACTATTAGGTCAATAGTGCTCAATTGATACAACATACAAGTCTTCTTCTTACATATCCTAGACATTTCAGCACTTATGAATAATTTATTGTATGTTAATATCATAAATGCCATGTATATTTCAATCCCCATATATTTTGACAGGCTTAATAGTCATGTTCAGAATACATTTATTGTTTGTCTCAAAAAATTTTTATGCACAATTGTCAAATAGATGTCAAATCCAATACTATTCTTGAATGCTGAGAAAGGAAGAAATATGTCTTTAATATACCCTCTAATAATTAAGACAATTTGAAATTTAACTTCCACAAAAAAATCTCTAATCAGCAGTAACCTGCCAGCAGCTGTTTATGGAAATAAAACATATATCCCTGTCTGGAGTTTATAAATCAGAACCACAACAATGTTCATACCAGACATGGCTGTTTCTTTCGCTATGTGGAGTATGCAGGTGCATAGGGCCCTGGGGACACTGGAGGCCCCTGATGGTCCCCGGTGCTCTACCCACAGGCATTTTCCACATGCCTCCCAACATGGCCGCACTTACATTCATACTGACAACAGAATCCGGCCGGCCAAAGAGGGTGGGGGTCGTGTTTGGGTGGTATGCATCAACAACTTGGCGGCTGAAGGATAGAACCCCCCACCCAGCTCAACAACTTGGCCATCAGTGGGGCCCCGTGCAATAACTTTGCATAGGGCCCCAAAATGCTAGAAACAGGCCTGAAACCAGACTAATACAAGAGAATTTCAAATATGATCTTTTCTCATTCAGCATTTTCATGCCATGTCATGAGGAAGCAAAAGGGTTAAAAAAAACATATTCATCTGTGAAATATGAAGCCAGCTTCTTAGATACTTGATGATTCACATGTTTAATAGAATATATTGATTTTCCTCCATTTGATCACATTATGCCTAGAGTTATCTGCACTTTCATTACATTCTGCAGAGGGGCTAATGTAGTTGAAGCAGAATTGATTCAATTAGGGATCAGTGGAAAGATGTAAGTAAGTTTCAGTGTGAATAAAAGCAAAACAACTTGCTAACACCACGGTAATAGTGCAGTACATAGATGCCTGGTCCATGCTTTCAATTTGCATTACACTTCTACAGCGTTTGGAAAGATGCCTAATCCATGCTGTTATTTCCTGTAATGTTGGTTCAAGAGGTATTATAACAGATGCTGTCTGTGCTGCCTCACTGGCACTTTCCGGGAATTTGAAGGACAGAACAATATACATCACCTATGAAATAGAATATTTGGTTTATGAATAGTGGTAGACAGTTATTCCATTCAGCTATAGATCAGCTTTAGCTCATTTCAAAAGCTTACAAATAGCAAGCCACTGAACTTTTCAACGCGGTTCTGTACTGAAAAGAAAAAAAATCTATATAACATTGACATATTACTTACCTGTCGGGAGTCTTTGTCTGGGAAAACCACTCCACAATCTTAAAAATAACACACTTATCTCCTCTCTACCAAAGCCACCATGCCTAATAGAGAAATCTGTATCTTCTTTTCCTATTCTTACTATAAACCTCGATTCTTACTGTAATACCTACATCGCACTTCTCTGCAGCCTTCCTCGCATATGGCATAAGAAGTAGAGGTGGTCAAATCTTTTGGGTAAAACTTCAACTTTGTGATTTAATAGCAAAGCCCCTGAGCATGGTATCATCACCAAAATTGCTGGGGGTGTAGAAAAAGGTTGACGGTACCCCCTATCGCCCCTTATTTTCATCCTAACTATGGAACCGCTGCTTTGTTATGTCAGACGCAATCCCGATGTGGGGAGTATAAGAGTAGCTGATGTGCATCACAAGGTTGCAGCGCATGCCGATGACCTCATCTTCTTTTTGACGGATCCCCTGATCTTTCTCCCCAACTTGTTGCAAGCCCTGGGAGAGTTTGGTGCTCTCTCCAACTACAAGATCAACCTTGCCAAGTCAGAGGCCTTAGCGATAGACCTAGCTGAGGACGTCATGGTTAGAATCAGGGAGGCCTTTCCCTTTAAATGCTCTTTGTCTCACATCAAATACTTGGGCGCTATCATTACTGCAAAACTGACCCAAGTGTTCCAGCTTAATTTCTTGCCCCTGCTTCGCACGTTTAAGAAAGACCTGGACGCATGGCAGCTGTGGGTCCGCATCTGGTTTGGCAGAGTAAATGTGCTAAAAATCTATATCATGCCGAGGCTGCATTTTTTACTGCAGGCGCTGCTGGTCCGGTTCCCGAGGGCTTTCTTGCCCCGGCTCCGCTCCATGTTCTTGGGCTTTGTCTGAGGTGGGGGGAGGGCCAGGTTGAGGCTGTCCATAATGTGCCCAAAGTGTGAGGTGGTCTGGGCTTCCCAGATCCTTGTCTGCACCACCAGGCTTTGCATCTTGCCAGGGTACTGGAGTGGTGTACCGGGAGGGAGTGTAAATTGTGGTTGCAGTTGGAGCGTGCAGCGGTTGGTCTTCCCTTGTGGGGTCTGCCCTGCCACCCTAAGCCCCTGCCTCCAGGAGTCCTGGCCCACCCGTTGGTTGGGACTACTCGCTTTACCACTCTTCCCAGTTCCCGGTTGCCTTCGAAAAGCTTGCTGAGACTAGACGTGGATGTATTTCACACTTTGCGACAGAGGGCTCCATCAGTGCACTGAGTGTGCTGAGGGACAACCTCTCTGGTGCACTGGATATCTGGCGTATTTTCCTCCTCTCGCACTTCCTACGCACATTGAAGTCGGAGCCTCTCTAGAGACCATGGAATTTGAGGAGCGCAGAGGGACAGAATCCTCACCCTGGCACATAAGTCCTCAATTTCCAGCAGGTTGCAGGAGACTGCATATAAGCTCCTGGCACGTTGGTAAAGGACCCCTCAGGTGCTACATAAATGCTACCCGAACCTCCCTGACACCTGTTGGCGCTGTGAGACTCACCCGGGAACTCTGCTTCACATTTTCTGGGAGTGCCCAAAGATACAGGCTTTCTGGACATTGGTGAAGGAGCTAGTGTATAAACTTACCAAAACGGATCTGGGCTGGGAGCCATTGAGTTACCTCTTCCACAACAATGCCATACCTATACAGCGATACAAGAAGTCCTTGGTAATTCACCTACTGAATGCTGCCAAGGCATGCATTCCAGCCTTGTGGTGTCGGGTTGAGAGTCGCACAATGGCCCATTGGTTTGCCAGGATCTCTGAGCTTAGACAGATGGAGGATATCTCACCTGGTCGGCCTGGGGTCGACATGGACACTTCAAACGGCAATGGTTCCACTGGGACTATTTCCAGTGTTCTGGAGATTATGCAGCCTTTAGTGATGGCCAAACTTCGGCCGTGTCCGTCCGCGAACGGGCCTCTAGGTGGGGAATTTGAAACGGAAAACCCGGATGTGACGTCAGTGACGTCACATCCGGCACCTGGAACGCATAGTTCCTGGTTGTGCTAACGGGATGTGACATCACTAATGTCACATCCGGGTTTACAAGCCGGTGTTTCACTGAAAGACCGGGTTCTCCACCCGGTCTTCAGTGAAATATTCTTCCTGCGGCGGGATCTCGCTGCTAATGATCCCAACGGAGGAAGAATAGAGGGCTCCTTCTCGCCGGCAAACAGGGCGGGTCGAACACCCGTACTGTCCGCCAGCGAGAAGGAGGGCGAACATGCTTGTTCGCGGCCAAACTGTCAGCCTTGCGGGCAGTTCGGCCATCACTAGCAGCCTTTTTAGCCCGCAGTGCTTGACCTGGCTCCTCTCGCTCCCTGGACAATGGGAGGCCTGAGGGGGTCAGAGACTGTCTCCACTCCCCCTCCCCCCCTGCCCTACTTCATGTATTTGCCTCAACTGTATTGCTTAGTCCTGTGTTGTATGTGAGAGAATGAGTAAAATGTACGTTCTTTATACTTCTGTTATTTTGTTGATTGTGTTTTGATACTATTGCTGACAATACCGCACTCCAGGATACTCTGGTTTGTTTAAAGGTTTCTAATAGTTACGGGGCCAGTGGGCTCGGTGGCCCATCCTTGGGAGACGCTGAGATATGTTGTCATGCACGGTAGCTTTTGTTTGTACTATGTTTGCTCCATACTGCGCCTTTGTATTACCAATGTTTGTAGATTATAATGTCCTTTGGATTTAATAAAAATGTTAATTGAAAAAAAGGTTGACGGTATTCTACAAAAAAAAGAAAGTATTGTTCTAACATAAATCGTTTTTGCAACTTCGACTTTAAACTTAGTTTATGCAAAAACTACATGTGCTACAGCAATTCTTTTTATCAAATGTGCCCTCAACCCTTCTCTTCAACTCCACTTGTTGTGGTGATGATAGCATGTTTAGGAGTTTTGCAATCAACTTGCAAAGTTAGCTAGTCAAATACATAGCCCCAATATCATGATCTTGTAGAAGTTGGGACTGGAGCTTTCATGACAGTTCCCTTCCCAAGTGTCTGTACAAAGTCTTTATCTAAAACACCTGCCATGAACTGTGAGGGGAGATGCACGATCATTTGCTTTTACATCTGACAAGTTAAGCCTTTGTTTTTATGTGCATTTCATAAAATTTTCGCCATTTCTGATGCCGATGATAGGAAGTTGATAGGAAGGTCCTCTTTAAATAGACTCCTCAAACTGTTGATATTAATTATTCAAATTAGACCCTGGATAACTAATTGAATAATAAACATTTTAATTTGAATAATTTAGGTGATCCAGAAACACATTAAGTTAGAGATACAAAACTGATCTGTACTGTTTGTTACTGGGATGCAAATGAATGATTTTACTATTCTAAAAATACAGGTCATACTCCTATTTTGGCATATGTACTGGACCAAATAGTCAATACTTTATTGTGGTTTGGTCTGTTTAAATTCTTTAGTCCCTTCTCACCATATCTGTTATCGATATACATTGTAATTTAGAAAAGGCTTTGCCCCATAACATTGCTTTCCATGCCTGCGTGCCTTACTGTGAGAACCTCTTGTATGGCATTAAATGGGATATCTAAAATTTGTGAGCTGCAAACACGAGAAGCTAGAAAGACAAGTGGCTTTAGAGGCCAGTTTGACAACTTGAAAAAAAACTTTAAGAGCAAGGATTAGGGTAAGTAACAACCTATCAACTAAAGTAAACAACTGTGCCCATGTTGGGAATTAAAAATTTACATGTCCCCAAACTATGGACATTAAATGATCTTTATATTGTTAATTAAAGATCTTTAAAAATAAAAAAAATTACTATAAAGTTGCGTTTTAGTTGATTTCTAACAGCTAAGAAATTCTAGCACATGCAATTTTTGCATAAACTAAGTTCAAAGTTAAAGCAGACCTACCCTTAGAAATTAATAATTTAATGAATGGTACTAAAAGTACCCATAATAGAAACAAAAAAAAACTTACCTTTAAGAAGTAATTTAAGAACATACCTTACAGGCTCTCCTCTCTGACTGTCTTGTACTGTGCCCCCCCCCCCCCCGGAACTCACTGCAGAGATAGATGGTTAAATCTCTAATCTCTGCTCTTTATTGAACTGAATGGAACGTATTTTCCCATTGAAAACCATTCCCCAGTGGCCACTCACGATATTGCATCCGGTTAACCACCCACCGGGAGCCTGGCAAATAAATTTGGAATCTCTCATACGATTTCAGGCAATATAATTGTGGAGTGCTACGCCGCCATCATACCAGCTCATAGGTAAGTCAACCCTTAATTTTACATTTTACAATTTTTAGATTTTAAATTTCAACGGAAATTTTTAACTTGACTTTGATTTATGCAAAAGGTTTGTGGAAGTAAAACCATAGTTCCTATGGACTGTCAAGCTATCACCATAACGACTCCATAACTTCTGAATCATATGTTACTAGCATATATGAATTTCCTCAAAGCATGCTCTTTACTCATCTATATCTTTAGGTAACTGTTGAAACTTCAAAAAAAATCTGGTTTTATTGCTTAATAGTTATGGAAGATATCCTCATTACAACTCTTTTTCATTTCCTGAATTCATTTCAAACGTTTGAAAGCATTAATAATCTTCAAAACCCTTCCTGGCACCACATGTTCTCTGCAAGATAACCCCAGCTATACGTTAACACTGCAACATTAGCCTTGTTTTCTGCCATCTTGAATTGAGATAATATTGTAATCTGACTGCTTAGCATATATTATAGCTGATCTGCACAGCATGAGAGAGAGAGGGTCTGTAAAGTGATATGACCCACTCATTTCTCAGCTCCTGACTCCTAGTTAAGGGAACTATTCTTAGCATCTTGGAGACATCCCGATAATAAAAATCTCATTAGCATGCTTTGTATTTATGTACTGAAAGTTAATGGGAAAGTATTAGCATAATGAATCTGACTCGGACTTCCACCAACAGCGCTGATGCTTAAAGGGAACCATCATTAAATAATAAATGAATCATGTGGCGGAGGTTGTTGAATCACTTATATTTCTGATAAGCATATAAAACAAAAATGATACCTGTTTCAAGCCGTCCAATGTGGGGATATTAAAAACAATGGAACACTTAATAATGTAGTTATAACATCATACATGATAAGGATCATTGGCCATAATTTTATAAAGTGAAATAAAAGTTTTCAGGTTGTCATTGGTGCAGAAGAATAAATGAAAGAGCAATGAAAGTGTTGCCCCTTATAGTCAGTAATCATTTTCGCTATGCAGGTTTAAAAATAAGAAGAATCTAAATGGTTGATATGGAAACAAGTTTACTTTCCATTGCTCAATATTTTTTAAATCTTTCTATAAATTAGAGCAAATTACTTTCACTAATCCATCCTTCACACCCTCTGTCATCCATCAGTGTTTTACGTGTTTTGGCTTCAGGGAGACAAGATGCCCTTCTAAAATTACAGTTACAATTAGATGTTCAAACAAGTAAATGACACTGACAAAGTGTAGGTTCTTGGAAGAGAAATGAATAAGCAAAATGTCCCAATTCGCATTTGGCCTATTTTTTTATGATCATAAGAACATTAGACCTTTAGTCAAAGCCTGATATGTACAATAACCATTAAGTCTCTTGGAGAAAGGACTTTCAATGCTTTAGAATTCTTAACTCTTAACTTAATTCAGTCTTAGGTTGAACATACTATTGCATTGTAAACTGGTGAATTTTGGTTTTATCATGTTGGGCTCCAATTGCCCTGGGTGTAGGAAAATGATCCTTTTTAATCTAGTGGTTGTAGTCTGCACTTTTTTGTTGTACCTTATCCTTCACTTCCCTACTCTATGCAACCATCCCACAGCCTCTTAAATCTAAGATTCTCTTGAAAAAAAAAAAAGATTCTGTGTTAGGTCACAGCCATCCCTCAAAACAAAGGGACAATCATCATGCATTTTAAAAAAGGATGCCAAGGACCTGACCACAATCTGCAGCACTGGAAGGGATTATTTCTGAACATCTCTGCAATAAGAATAAATGTTTTAGTTTTAAGGGCTCATTAACACTAGCTCGTGTCAACGAAAGTCAAAAGGAAACCTGTGTACCTTTCGCACTAGACCTTTAATCGAAAATGCCCTGCAGCCCGCATTTGTGCAGGCGCAACGCAAGCATCTACCATACAACCAAGTGGGAGATGAAAGTGCAGCACACTGGGTTTTTTTCCACGGGCAATGGGCGCAGTTGTGTTACCACTACAGCATCTGTTATGTACAAAAAATGCAAAAGCAGCACGCTAGTGTGAAAGGGCCACCACCTAAAGGTATCTCACTCATATAAAAATTAGGAGTAGTCTTTGTTTATCTACCAAAAAGCCTCTTTAAGCGTTAATTACAGGAGTGAACTGAGGGGTCTCAGTCACTGACACTTGGAAAGACTTTTAGGCAGATGGACATATTTTTATTCTATTTTTTGAATAGCGCTACAACAAACACATGACATCTCTATTTCTTTTAGTTTCTTATCCCTTCACTGTATAAATTAGATTGACAATGGTAAAGTATATAATTAATTAGTATGAATTAGTATCTACTACATACTCTGATGTACTGTATATTCAGGGACTGGGAGCTAAAACTGAAGGCATAAATCAAGGGTGTCAAACTCCAGCCTGGGGGCCAAATAGAAAGACAGAGAGATGTCGTATAATTATTGATCCTATTTACTAATCCTTACTCTATATCCCTAGCTATTCCAGCACTTTTTCTGGAAAATAAATACTTACCGAGGGTCTCGGGTGGTTTCTCCCTTTGGTCTTAAATAAATAAAATAAATAAATAAATAAAATCCATTGTGTTATATTGCTCCTTTTAGGAATGCATTAGGTACCGTATTTTTCAGTGTATAAGACGACTTTTGAACACAGGAACATGTGTTTTAGATACTTATCTTAGAAGTATGTAAAATTCAATTTCTTAAGGGTACATACCTGCTGTTTATAAAAATATCTTCCCTGTATTCAGTTTTAAGTTCAGTGGAGATAATTAGATGAAGGAAAATAGAGGTCACATGCAAAACAGAAGAAAACAAAACATCCCTCCATCTAGGAATACTTTGGTAATTGATTTGATTGGCTAGTTGCAACATATATTGTTTTAGCCTTTATTGGTTACAAAAACACACATAAAATATTGACTGAAAAAGGAAAACAAAGAATGTTTCCAGCTTGCCAAGCCATCCATGACAAGACACTGACAAAAAAATGGAATATGTTTTGGCAGCTCATTACAATTTTCTAATGAGATGTGCTGAGGAAGAGTGCCAGCACCGCACAAATGCTTTTAAACCTCTGAGGTTTTTACTTTAGATGGAAAATGGTCAAGCTGTGGGCTCCAGTTTTTTATGGCACATAGGCCAACAAGTGTCTCCCATGGTTTTATAGAATTGGAATTAATTATACATAATGCTTAATGGCTTTGCACAAAGACCACACAGGCCAAGTATTTTAAACTTCTTTTCATATTCAGGAATATAATTTGCCCTTTAACTACTTTGCGATAACCCTGTTTGTACACTTCTAAGTTAATTGACTGCAGAAAAACACTCTAGACAAGCATATCAGTATTAGGGGATTTCAGAAGTAGTTTTGAAATGAAACAAAGGTAATTATTTTTGTTATTGCTTTGGAAAGAACAGACATGAAAGAATATGTTATTTGTAGAAGTAGGTTTTATATTCTGCCAACTTGATATCCAAAAAGAGAAGAGGCTGAATAAAACTATTATGTTCATCAGCTTTTGGTCAATGTGTTTAATGGCTTTAAACTGATATGTTACATATGTTTACCATAAAGGAAAGCTATCACAAGCAGATCATATGTGTTTGTGGAAATCATTTTGGTTTTGACTACCAGATAATTTACCATGGCGAAAGGGACTCTGAACTGTTGTAAGCATTGCATTGGGTAAGGAGACTTTTATTAGACTGCTTATTTATTTCTAATTGATTAATGCAGTTGAGTTTACTCAGTTGTCATATTTAACCTCCCTAGCACTTTTGCAAGGTCCAGATTTCTGTACCGAAAGCGCACCATAGACTTAAATGGAATATTTTAATGTTGTAGGCCTATCCGTACAAGGGTCTAGTAGGCATCCTGAATATAATATTGTTTGAAACACACAATTATGTTTAAAAAATTACATTAAAAAATGAATAAAATGTATCATTTGAATGATAAAATCTCTTAAACACTTATTTGGTATGAATGATTTCAAAACAGTATGTATTTATGTTTATGTTTTTGTTTATAATAACATTTTTATTACAATTGGAAATGTGTTTTGTTTTTGTTTTACTTTGAATTGTATTGGAGACAGTTATCACTGTATCCAATACAATGCCCTTTGGCACCCTGCACCCCCACCCCCCATTTTGACGTCATCGCGTCACGGGGGGAGGAGAAAGGGGTGACACCGGTGAAGAAGCCAGCTAAGAGGATCCATCGGGACATTAGGAAACAGAGAGGCAGTTAATAAGGTAAAAGAGGGGTATACAATTCTAACAGCATGTTCTCATATCCCATCTCAACATCTCCAGCCATGTTGGTCATAATTGCAATCAACTCTCATGACAGTTGACTTTTGGATATCAGAATATGCATATATTGTCCCAATTTCTCCTCTTGCTCAGCTCCAGGAATACTAACCCAAGTCCCATCTGTCTTAAAACTCCACTGTGTAAAAAATATGGTATTATGAAGACTTATTTTTTTTGAATAACATTACATATGCACTAGGAGGATAGTTTTGTATTATGGGGAAATACAAGGATGAACTTATATATGGACAAATCTCTAAATACACTTTTTCTTATTCATGTAAAGCCACATGTTCGCCTAATGAAGTGGCAGCCAGTCGTGAAACACATAGGAAAATGGGCATAAAATGTACAAAGCTGTCACAAGAGATTTTTGTTTTACATATATAATATATATGTGTGTGTGTGTGTGTGTGTGTTATTTTATTTTTCCAGACCAACAAATGTCTAACCCTATCTAATGCCTCAAAAATTCCTTTATCCTGCACCAAGATCATGGTCAGAAAACAGTAAATGATTACAAATCTGAATTTTCTCTTAAACTTACTGTAATGGTACCTGATACCTAAATTCCTAGAGCTCGCCTTGCAAATTATTTACTGCTGTCTGATGGCCTGACTTTGTTTGTGTTCCTTCATTACACTAATAGTAACATAATTCTGAGTTTGTGTTTATGAGACATTCTCCAAAATACATACAAAATACAGTTATTTTGCTTCAGGGCATTTAGAAACAGTAGCAACTGTAGCTTTCTGTTTTTCCATAAAACATTGAGAATGTCCAATGAGAAATTTTTTTGGGGCAAAAGTGCAGGATGGACAATGACGATGCTTGGTGGGAAAACCAATAAACAAAAAGTGCTTCCACGTAGGTAAATGTTTATGGGCTTCCAGCAGTCCAGATTCAGGAGCATCCAGGTCTGACAGCTTGCTGGGAAACCTTTATCTAACCATAGAAAAGAAAGTGTTGATTGTATCCTTGTAGTGAATCCTTGTACTAAATTTGTCATAACCATGTGTGACTTCGTCTGAGATATATAGATGTTATCAGTATAGATCATATACCATACAGTTTGATAGGCATTCGGCTATCTATTGCTTTAAAATGTGAAGTGACAGAGATCACAATGGCATTTGGGTGTCATGGTGCCTGTCAACCATAGGTGATATTCTCCTTCCCTTTGATTCCTGTACTCAATTAGCCAAGAACACTTTCACTTCCTTCTCCACAAATAAAGCATAGAAAGGAGACATTGAATCTATTATGTCAACCTCTAATGTCAGGGAAGACTGGCTTTGTCTCCCAGCTGTTTCTCGAGTAAATGGTTTGTTAAATAAAGGTGTTTCATCAGCAAGTCTGCAGCCTTTGGGGACAGAGCTGAAGAGAAAGAACAGGTTACCGAAGTTAGTGAAATGAAGTCATTCTTGACAGCTGCCTCAGTGTAAAATTGCAAGATAAGGGGATACAGAGGATAATATCTTACTCAGAGGATCTTTAACCAGGACATTTCATTTAACCTCCCTAGCGCACTGCTGAGGTCCAGATTTCTGTACCAAAAGTGCACCACAGACTTCAATGGTAAATTTTTCTTTATGTTTTAGGCATGTAACTTCCCAAAATATGTCTGTACAAGGGTCTAATAGACATCCTGAATATAATAATGTTTGAAAACACAAAAATCAGGGCACAAAGCTATGCTGCTATGTACTAAATCTCGCCCAAATAAAGTCTCTGGTGCCCCAGATGTGCCCATCTGCAGTTAACCCTCTCTAACCTGGTGTGATGGATGTGGTAAAATCACACCAGGTTAGAGAGGGTTACTGCATATGGACACATCTGGGGCACCAGAGACTTTTTATTCTGGCGAGATTTAGTACATAGAAGCACATTGAAAGCAGTTTTCTACATAGAAAACTGATTTCATGCAATGTACTTTTAAATTTCCCACCGCCTCCCCGATGTGATGTCACGTGACTCGGCGGGGGGGGGGGGGGGGGGAGAGACGGAGGATATGTTGCCAGCCAGCATGTCACATCGGGGACACCGGGACAGCGCAGAACTGTTAGTATGCGCTCCCGGAGCCCCGACGTGTCCTGGACGGCAGCATCTCGTCCAGTGCTATAGTAGCACTAGCAGCCTGGACGAGATCGCCGCCCCGACCGCTAGGGCGGTTAAACATAAGTCACATCTTAATGGGGGAAATGTCCCCTATGCAACATGCTGCTTGATCCTCCGGCTCTTCTCCCCCCCCCCCCCCCCCC
>CM070032.1:65560212-65570824 GCA_036250615.1 Ptychadena robeensis | reverse complement strand
CTGTGATTGATTGGTGGTCGATTGCACGGGAATCTACCCGTGTGTGGCTAGCTTTAGAAATCCATGTTTTCTTTTGTTCTGTATTTACAAGACTACATTCTTATCACTCTTAAAAAATAAAACCGAGACTAGAGAACCGTGTTTGCTTAGGCAGACACTGATAAAGTAGTTGCTGTCTACACATATATTCCGCCTTAGTGCAGTGACTAAGATAGGAGAAACAATAAATCACAAGCAGTATTTGCCGATGTAATCGGCTACAGGTGTTTTAGGTCTGCGGTCTATGTCATGACAAATTAGGCTACATCCTTTATATATTTTAGACAAATAGCAGTACAAACACACTCTTTTTTTTTTATTCCAATATACAAACACACTCTAGCTATTACTCATATCTATATAAAACCCAAATGTCATCTATATAAAACCCAAGTATTTTACATTCTGAATGAATCTCAGAACTATGGATGAAAATAACTAATAAAATTATATTTCAGATCTACTTTCGTTTCTGAAGCTCCAGAATAAGATATTGTCACGAAAAAGCATTAGGGTGTCAGAGTCATGATCTCTGTGGGAAGATATTCCATGTGAAAATAGATTTATAAAAATATTGAGCCCAATTTCAGTCAAAAGTTCTAATGTCTTTTTAAGTGGAATGCTGTTGCTTCAATCTTGTTGTCATGATCCTTAGGCTTTGTTTCATCACTAACGATCAGCCGCAATTCTACGGCTGCAGGACATCTCTAGGTCCCAACAAGCTCCTGCTGGCTGCTGCCATTAGAATTGTGGCTGAGTGATTTCAGCTAGGAAGTGTTGGGTGGAGCAGGACATCTTGACCCTCCCCGTCTGATCGTGCTTATAGACAGTGAATGGGCGAGCTTGAAGTGACATGCGATTTTAACTGCACCTATTCAAGTCTATGGCCGCGATCAGGGAGCGATCATGCCAGCTTCATGCAACTCTTTTCTTGATTTACAACTTACAATTCTTGATAGTTATTCAGGGATCTGATACTAATTTCCATTAAAATACATGCAGAGTTATAGTGTAGTCTGCAGCATGTTTTATATTGCACCTAGGCACACAATCACCTACAGAAATCCAAGAAGCAGCCTATATTAGGTAATCCAAAAACAAGGGAAGGATCAAACACAATATCAGTCGGAGGAAGTGCAGTACAAAAGGATAAGGATGTAGACGGGGTCAGGGATAATCCAAAGTTAGGGCAAGGAGATTTCAGGCAAGATCCAAATCAGGCAAAAACAAACACAGGAGCACACTCAAGCACACTGCTATACAGAGGCTATATAGGCAATGGTGAGCAAGGCAGAGTCCCATTAAATGGGCAGATTGCCCAATTACATTATGCCTTCTGGCACTATAGGATTGGTGGATGATTAGCAGGTGAATCTCCTAAAGCTGGTTTGGCTGCAGGAAATTCAAATTCAGAACATATCCACCTGAGCTGCGCTGGGTTAAACACGCCAATATGGGGATTGGGGAGGTAGCTTTTGCCAAACAGTAAGTAAGCATGAACTGCTTCTTACCACCAGGGGTGACAAGACTTGCTTGCACTGAGTGCAACACAACAGCATGAAGTATGGGATGCCAGTTGGCCGAACAGCAGTCTGGGCAGTACAGATCCCTACTTCTGAACCGGGAGGCTTGAAGCCATGAAGCATGCTGCACTTTTGCTTTCATAGAGACTGGAGAGGTAGTATTGAGTTTTATATTGGACGTATATTTTAAAACAATCTCCTGTAGCTTTGCCTTTTTTCGGGGGCCTTAACAAGTAAGCGTATGCTAGCAGTTCCCTGTAACTTGGCAGCAGTCTCTTGTTATAGTATTTCTAAGGAATAATTTCTGAAGCACCAAAATTGTGTAATGACTGTTCCGGTTGCTATTCCTATTTCAAGTGGTAACCAGCTGTTAAGATTGAACTTAACTAGCAATTTTAAAAGTTCACCACTTTTTTGCTCTTTGTTATTTCTAGTGGTAAGAAGCTGATAAGATTGAACTTAACTGGCACTTTTGAAAGATTGCCACTTTATGTGGCATTGGCCTTACTTTGAAAGAAGGGCAATTTAAACAACACGCAAAGCTTTTGCAGTTTTTTCCTACTTTTGAACGTTTGGAGGAATGGAAAGTTTTGGAGGGAATGTAAGTCCAAAAAGGGGTAATTACAGGTTGAGAGTAGGTCAATAGTATTAGGGATGTGTGCATCACTGTTTCCTCCATGAAGCAAATAGATAACCTATAGAAATACATACAAAAACATACATTTACACTAACAGAATTAAATGCATCACAACATATATATTTTTATTAGGTCCACTCTTTCTTATCTGTTTGCAAGCTCTATAAACATAAATCACAAAAGATTCGTCTATACTTACAACAATCACAAACAATGCAGGTGCCACAAATGCCCATATTGCTCCTTTCTCGAGAGACAGCCAACAGCTGGAAAATAAATGACACATTAAACATACAAAAAACTACAGGCAACAAAAAAAATTTAATTTTCATGTTTTTTCATGTTATTAGACACATTTTTTTCTATAGCTTCTGTTTTTTTTTCATAGAAAGACATCAAGGAACCATTAAAGGATGGATGAGTAGAAATTATTGTCCACCTAGCACCAATTCAATAATATTAAAAATAATCATGCACTAAGGTAGTTTAGTTTACTACAGTTATTTGCAATATAAATAATACTTTAAAAGGAACTTTTTCTATTAGCTTAGTGAATGAGGTAAGGCTCTGATTAGCTTCAATCATCCAACCATGTGCAAGCCAAAATCCTGTTATTTAAAATTTGTTCTCCCGTTTGTTCTTCTCCATGTTTTTTAACTGTTGGTTAAAAAAGGTGTTGTTTTCACCGACCATAAAATATCACATTGGTGGGTATTTTTGGGCAGTTGCCCATAGGGGTAACATGGGGGTCAGTGATTGGGGAACAGCTTGTGTAAGTGCTGCCCTAAAATTGACCTGTGTGAATGGGGATTAAGGTGTTCTTTGTATAGTGAATTTCCCACCTGTGTCAAGGTAAGTGAAAATCAATTGTTCACAAATACTTTCATTTCAAAGAATTTGAAAACTTTCCCTTTGTCCCCATTTTGAGGGTTTTGATCAACCTTTATTTTATTAATACAATGTCAACAATTAAGGAGGTTTTTCCTGTCCATCAGATATAATGATAAACCTTTTCAAGTTAGGTTAAGCAAAGAGTAATACTATAACACATGTGAACACAAATGTCAAAAAAGACACACATGTGGCATTCATTTCTTAACCTCCCTAGCGCATATCCCCGGAAAGCTGCAGCGATGTTGTCTCCAGCCTGAACATTTTTGGGGTTCTAGCAGCACCCTGATCGTGTCATGGTGACGTGGAAGGGGGGGGGGAGCACCATAGACCACTATGTTAATAGAGGGGCATCGGTCTCCCAGCCCACATTGCTGGGCTTAGCCGCTAAAAATTGCCTGTGTCCTGGCACAGAACGCTAGGGATGTAAAATACAATTTAATACAAAATCTTTTCGGGACAAATATACTGCAGGCCAGAGATTGGCATCATATGTAACTAACATGTCTTATGCAGACACTGAGAACATATAAATAGTGATGAATTTGCGATATTTCGCGAATAATTCTACTAATATTTGGTTCAATATTCGCGAATATTCACAACTAGCGATTACCTTCAAAATGAATGGTCACATGTTTTTTGTTGTTGTTGTTCATGTTATTTTCTCATTGTGAATATATATTCGCAATCCATGCCCATAAGCATCCCAAATTGTGAATATACGCCACCATATTCATGAAATTTGCAAATTCTCGAATAGCTGATATTTGCCAAATATATATTCGCAATTCCAATATTCGAGCCCAACATTACATATAAACTGCATACATTTTCCATGTTATTCCATTTTGGGGATATGCCAGTTTAACTTTAGTAATATATTTAATAGTTAGTGTTACCTGTAATAAATGGCTATGGCTTGACTCCTTGTTATCCATTTGACAAAATTGGGCATTGAAAATATTCCCCTTTGATTCTTGCTTTGATATATACAGACAAAACCCTTATTTCCTTCCTGTGGCACAGCAGAAGGTACTTATCAATTTGTGCATTAGATAGGGCTCTGCCCAGCTAATCACTTAAACACCATAACTATGTAGCTTTCTTCCAAAAAGATGTTATAACATATAACATTTTGTCCAGAGAAATTAAAGAGTGAATGTTATTTGATCAGTCCATTCCAGTGAAAGAAAGATAAGTTAAAAGCTTTACATGCATTGAAATATGTTAATCCACTGGCCAATAAGTGTTCCCATTGGAACAGTTTACCATGTTCCCTATTCTGGGATCTCTATATGATTTTGTGTTTCTTCTTACTTTCTCTAAAACAATGGACAGCTGATGACGGTGAATCTTGGAAAGTAATGTAACAATGAAGGTATTTGAATCTCTCACTTTATACAAAGTAAACAAAAGAATGTCCACTTGTTTATCTAACTAAAGAATTGTTGCTTGATTCCACAAAAACAATTATGCAATGCACATCACCAATGTATATTCCAATACATGGTATTTATTGAGAAACCTAATATTAGGGCTTTTAATGGATGCAGACGGGTAGGGTGTTAGCAGGCATATCTCGCTGCGATCTCCAGACAATCTCCACTGAACTCCCCACTCACACTCCTACCTTTTTCTAGCCCTGTGCCCAGACACAGGTTTACTCCTGCAGGATTCTTGTATCACAGTACCTTCTCCAATAACAGGAATGCCTTTTCAAATAAACTGGGGTTCTTTATTTTTAATCCAAATAAATTGGACAAGCAAATTTTCACTGTAAGCCTAAGTGGGTCTACAGGGTAGAGTCTTTCGGAATAGTTCCAAACAAAAAGGCCACTCACTGTGCCAGCTGCTGTGGGAGCCCTGCCATTCGTGGATTGCTGGACACCCCCTACCTCCAGGGTGGGATGAAGATCACATGACCAGACATGTCCTCTTGCCATCAGGCTGGTAAGCCTGTCCCATGACTAGAATATATTTTGAAACATCCTTTTTATGAACTAACTGAGGCTGGCAACTCCCACTTGCACCCAGAGGCTTCCAGAAAATTCTGGAATCCTCCCTGACCCTTAAAACATTGAAATGCCCAGACAACAGGATCAAGTAACAGCAGTACACATCACACTAGGCAGAGCATGCTTAGCCCTTTCGTGAGTCTGTTCACCTCTAACTTATATACAGCTAAACTCCCAGGGAAGACAGGGCATAACTTAAACACAATTTAAGCCATACCTTATGGCACCCTGCTACAGACCTTTCAGAGGATGCTCTGGTAAGTGGATTGGCCATTCAAGTCATGGCTCTAATGCTAGCCATACACATGCCGATAAGCGGCCGATTTTTAATCAGGTTAAAAATCGTCCGCTAATCGGCATGTGCCCACATGGGGCGACAGATCCCTGTCGCCCCACTGCTCGGCCGGCCAGAGAACGGACATGTCCGATCTTCTCTGGCCGATGCAAGCTGATGAAAGCCGATGCCATTAGCTGCAATGAAGCGGCGTCTTCATTGCAGCTTATGGCCGGCACACAAAGGGTGCCCGGCCGATTGAAGGGGCCCCATAATGCAATGGAAGGCTAACGTGATGACGTCATCACGTTAGCATCTCGGTACACATCGGAGCAGGTCTATCTGACCTGCGCGGTATGTGTATGCCTAGCATAACTGACCTATTCATGGAGATATATTTGATTTTAAATGTATGGCACTGGTATGACTATATTGAAAAAAACTATAAAACAAGATATAACATTTACAAAGATAATGGAAACAATGTTATCTCACAATTTCCTTGGTCAAACCATTGATCTGTAATGCTAATTGTTCTAGAAAAATCATACAATTCTATAGAAATGCAGGACGGCCTCAAAGTAAATTCAAAGATGTAAGGAACTTTACAAACCAGGCTAAAGAGCCCAGAGCTAAGCTTCTGCCTTCGGCAATGTCTTTTGCACTAAAAGCGCCATTGAAAAAGACACTTCTTTCAGTAAAGTTTTTAGTTTTCAGACAATGTTCTGAGTGCAAGCAGGGCAAATTTTCTTTTTCAATAAAGAAGCAAATGATTTAGCATAGCAAGAAAGAAAACAGCAGTGAAAGCAAAACACAATATATATGGCAAGCTTTAAGCTTATTTGTTGCTGATGTTAAAGGATTTAGCTAAAGAAATATATGTATTTGTATCAGTTTTTGGAAAGGCGGCTCTCCTGGGCATTTGATAAATGACCACGTTAATGCCTGTCATTGTATTCAGTCTATAAACCTGAGAGGGGTTTATTCTTTGTGCAGTGATGGAGTGATCTAATCTCATGTTCCCAGGGTACATATTTTTAAAATGCAGGCACATGTGGCATTCTGGCAAGAAAAACGAATGTCTGGTGCCAGTCAGCTCTCTTTCTATATTACTGTTTCTACCCTTTAAAACAAAATCATTTCCAGCTTTTTAGTGGTACAGAAAGAATAAAACAGGACCAAGCAAAAGGCTGGTGAATCTGGAAGTTTTTTATCCAACCAAATCTATGACTCTAGCCTACCATTACAGGTAAAATTAAGATTCAGTTTCTGTGATATGCCTATGTTGCATCAGAGAGCTTTTTTTCATCTTCTAATTTACTCCTTCCACACATTTAAATGAGGACTGGGAACATTCCACCTGCACCTTCCATGCTCATTCAGGAAATAATTTCTGTAGGCTAAATGTATCAGTAATGGTAAATGGTGGACGGGTGTTTTTAAAAGAAGCCATTCATTTGTGACATGCATTCTTACAGTAATAGCTTCCTTCAAAGCCCTGGACATTTGGTCATGTGACATTTCAGGGTGAATCTGGGTAATCTGCGAAAATGTTCCTGGCAGACTCTTTAATCATATATTGCTCAGCATTTGTCATTGCCCTGCCCTCAAAGGCAAAACACAATGTCCAATTCAACTCCAAATACCCTGTCTTACAGTTCCTGTGTTTACAGATGTGTTTCTCATGCATATGTCTCTTTAAAAATAATGGTGCACTTCCATCTCAAACCATGTCCAACCTTGACTTTTATTTAATGGATATAAGAGTTTAAATAGTAGAGAGTACTAGCATATATTTATCCAATCAGGGCATAGTCATAGAGGGTGTTTACCACAATGTGACCTAGAAATGTATAGGAATCATGATACAAGCTCCACTTAAATGCAATTGTGTCTCCACCCTGTTACATGTGTTTCTTGTCTTCATGCAGTACTAACAGACTTATTTGTATACACTTTCTATTCATGTGAAGATTCTATAAGCCACCATGACCCTATATGTTTCTGGGTTGAAGATGCAATAGCAAACCCTAATGGTAAAAAAAACTTTAGGGGGCACAATGGTGTTTTGGTTGTCTAAACTATTTGGAAGACATTTGTTCATTTAATAAAATGAAAGATTTATTCCTTTCAAAGAGACTATATTTTATTTCTGCCAACGTTCCCTCTAGCCCAGTCCTCACCTGTTTAAATTCTTATTGATTTTATCTCAAGATCATTAGATAGGATAGTGAATCAATGTTTATCCACCTAATCTTAGGTTATTTTTCCTCCTCTGTTGTTTATGATTATCCATTTAATATGACCAGACCAATTCTCATAGTACATTGAGATTATAGATAATAATATAAAATCCTTATCATTTTAAAAAAACAGGTTATTTATGTAATTAGGTTATAAATGTGGTTAGGTTTATCTCTGTACATTAAGTATAATCTTTTGAATTTGTGAAGCCCTTTTGTTATCTGCTCAGGACTCAGTCCAGTGTTTTTAATGTCATTTTATGAATTTACCTGTGTACCAACCTGAGAGACAAATTGACCTATTTATATGATACTGACAATATAGAGAGATATGAGGATTTGCTATGACTTTTCTATCTATTTTAGACATACATGGTTTTCATCTGATTTTCCACAAAGCCCTGCATGCTGCTTGTTTCACGGTTAGGGAAGTTTTGATTAGTATTTACTTAGATCTTGCAGAAACATCTATATCATCAGTATAACCCAGTATCTGTATTTGATAAAGATGTGGCCTATGGTTTGCATTCCTGCCTCTCTAATAACTTTCTGTTTTCAAATGTTCTTTCTTTTTATCTCCACATATGTTCTGTATTGTTATCATTGTATAGCTATTGTGCACTCGGTGGTAAAATGCTGTGGACTCTGCAACCTCTATATAAATAAAAGAATAACAGTAACAGCAACTTCATTGTATTTTCTGTAGTTCTCTTACAATAAAAGAGAAATATAAACTACTGACAGCAAGTACTAACCAAACTTTTTATTTTCCCTCAGCATTATTTGTGATCGCAGCATTGGTCTCCTGTATCATTTCATGATTATTAACTTTTAGAGTATCTCTTTGACCTTATGGAAACACTTTAAATGTATATTTGGCAGTTCTAGATAAAAAAAAGGAAGAGGAATTTACAATACTTCTAAGTATTGAAGCAACTGGTTTGGTAAAACCAAACCATATAAACCATGATTTGGGACTATTAAAATTAGCCTGAATTTTAGAGGAGGAGAACAGAAAAAATCACATATTCAGAAAGAATAAATAAAAACTTTTTTAATTACACATACCAAAAATATCAACATATGAAAACCATTGTTTATTTATGTTTAAATATCCTAACTAAATAAGAGTAAATAAATATCCTACATGGAATAATAAAGGGGTGCACATCCCTTACATTTCATGATGGAGTGGTGTATCACAAGTTTCACTCCACTGGACCCTACAGAAGTGGAAACATGTTTTGTGGACTGATAAATCACATTTATCCGTCCGACAATGTAGTAGACAGTCTGGGTTTGGCGGCCTTACTGCATTGTGCCTGGTTTAAAGTTTAATGGAGATAGGGTTATGGTATGGGATTGGTTTTCTTGCTTTCAGCTCTGAGGAGATGTACTTCAATATATCTGAAATACCAAGCATTTTGGACAATGTTATGCTCCAAAATAAGTAGGAACAGTTTTGGGAAGACTATTGTTCCAGCGTGACTGTGTTCCAATGCACAAAGCAAGTTAATAGATGGTGATGGGAAAGAACCTGACTGTCCCTAACCATAAATTGCCCTGCTTCAAACAAGAATTGGAAATGTTTAGGCTGCAAATGTGGACCCAACTACATATTGATAACTATGAATTCAAAAGTGTATATCATAGTAGTTCTTGTCTGGCTATGGTCCATAACATAGAATATTCTGCATTTCAATTGTATTATTGTATTAAATATATATATATATATATATATATATATATATATATATATATATATATATATATATATATATAAATATATATATATATATATATATTATTGCCTTTTTGCTTTTTTTATGTCTTCAACCAAGTTTTCTTTTTTGTGTGTTTGTCCCAAGATAAAACTTGCAAGGGTTAGAAATAAATTGGCTGACAAAACTTCCACTCTGGTGCTCTAAAGCAAACTCTCAAGATGGCATTATTTTATCTTTAAGTTTCAGCGAATATTCATTTGTGTCACCAGTGACTCACTGGCTACAAGCACCTTCTAAGTCAGTGATTATGGTAAATTAAACTAATCCTTCCTTGGCATTAGGTATGAAGCTTGTAAGATAAAATAAAGTGCTGTAATGTCTTAAAATACTTGCTTGCAAATTCTAAAAGAATGTGTTTAATATGTAAAGGCTTAGAAATTCTTCTCTTGAGATAGCAGCCAAGCTATGAAAATCCTTTAGTATTATTTTGACAGTATTTAATATATTTTAATAGTTAATGTTATTTTATTATTATTATTGTTATGGAAGCTACTGGTTGCCTAATTTTACAGTATAATAAATAATGTAATCATGTTATATAGTCCATATAGGTAAACAAACCTCAGTTTTTTTAAAGAAACATCATTGTCCACACTTCCTCTACCTCTAGCATTGTTTAGCCTTGCTCAGCTTCACCCAACCATCCTCGATTCTCTCATTTTAAAGTACTTTTCCATAACTGTCTGCTACAGAAATTCTTCCTTTCCAAATGGAGCAAGTAGAAAAAACCCAAAATTTACAGGGGTTTTAGTCCTTCAATACACTATCCAAACAAGTTAATAGTAGTTATTTTCATTCAACTGGACTTCATAAAGCCCCTCCCCCCTTACATCTTTAGATCACTCCATACATTTTCCTTTAGATTTACCACCAACAATGTAGTATAGTTGCCTCCCTGATAAAATACATAGTGATGGGAAGGTTTAGAAAGGTCCTCACAGTACATAGTTTTGGTGTACAGAAATTGTATGGTAAGATTAAAAGGTGCATGGTGATCTTTGGTGATCCTAGCGTTGACATGTAGTAGCCAATCCAGATTGCCTATTATTGTCTTTTTTTTTAGAAGGTAGTAACACATTGCAAGTAAAAAAAAAGCTGAAGACAAACCAAGAGTTGAGAGTGCTTGCTATTAGGTCCACTGGCTACTAGTGATGGCCCGAACTGTTCGCCGGAGAACTATTCGCGGCGAACATCGCATGTTC
>CM070032.1:65508298-65530109 GCA_036250615.1 Ptychadena robeensis | reverse complement strand
CAACCCAAGCACGACGACTTCTGTGTCTTCCTCCAGGTCCCCATTACTACAGAGCTTATTGGAAATGTCCACACAATACAATCAGTGATGTAGACATCACAACATTGACCACCCATAACTTAGTGGAAGAAGTATTGGGTGGTCACAAATTTTCAAGGCCAAAAAGGAGGGATATTACTTCTATCCTAAAGATTACTGTAGGTTTGGAACTCCAGCTTAATGTTTTCTGGTCTGTGTCCAGTAAAGGAGATTTAAATTTACTTAATGTCCTAAAAACATATATAAATGGAAACTGGAACATTTTCTCATTTGTCACCACTAGATGATTTACTCACATACATTACTATGGTGGTATGTCAAAACAACTAAATGGAAAAGGTTTCCTGGCCTTCAGGGTAAAATTTATATCATAGTGGTTTAACAAGCCCCAAGATATATCCTGGCTTAAGGTAGGCATACATGCCTTGATTCTCCCTCAATAGATAAGACCCTCAGAGGATCTTCCGGCACCCTTTGTACCGGACATTACTTTGGATGGGACTGTCATGCCCAACCAAAATAGAGGTATAGGACGGGAATCTACCAACATGACGGATCACTGTGCGATCCGACAAGCGGCAGATTCCTAGTCAATCTCGCAAGGTAAGCACACATGATTTTCGGCCGAGTGACCGAAAAAATCTGCCCATGTATGGTTAGCTTAACTCCTTCCCACTTCCCACCAAACCAAGCAAAACATTTCCTTTATATACACTCCTATTAAATCTAAATGTACTCCTTAATATTGCCAGACGTTCCAGCAAATCTGGCATTTACTTGTGTTGTTCAATGGCCAGTCCAAGCCTTTTTTAGCATTCAGCTTCTAAATATATTCTGTTTAAAGTGCCTTCTAAGGGTTCAGTTCTGACATGGATACTAACTATGAAGAAAAATAGGTAGCTTTTCCTTTGCAAAGCAGCACATTGATGGTTCCTCTGCCAGGAGTGATGAGCATCAGGGAAGCTATATCACTGTGATTTACCGTTATCAATTGGTTAACACGTTGCCTTCACTCTCCATGAATATCTGTGATCTCTTTAATGCGGCCAACTGTCCTCCCATTTTGTGTTAGCATTTAAACAGCCTCCAGTGACAATCTAATGAAACTTTTCCACCTTGGCAGTCGAATGGCACAGTGCAGATGGTATTTATAAACAATTCATCCGCACATCCAAAAGTCCGGTAGGTCAAAACCTTCTGCTAAACGTATTAAATGCCCATGGATTAATCTAAAATGCTGCTTTTCTTGCCTCAACGGTTTCCATCTTTCAGCCGGCACAATGTACTGATTCACTGAGATCACTCTGCACGGGGAATATTAAATTGCAGCCCTTCCTTCAGCTGCCTCCTAAGAACAATTCTCCTTCTGTCACCTGCTAGTGAGTAAAAATCACTGTATATAAATTGGAGCTTTAATGGTGATATGCGGTTGGTTATAGCGTTTTTTAAAGCATTGTCTACTTTGGATGATGCTATTTTAAATATTCTAAAGCTGTAACAGCCTTAGTCAGAAACTGAGCTTTCAGCGTCAGTGTAGCTTGAATTCCAAATCATCAATCTTAAAGCTGCACTCCAACAAACAAAAGCACAAGAATTTAGCCTACATGCCGAAGTTTTCTTCTTCGCCTTAATGTGTTCGTAAATTCATCTTCTTCCTTAATGCCATACGAGTTGCCACACAATTTTTGACCCCCTTGGTGGAAATCCAGAGTGTTACTTGGGGTAGTTGAAGTACCAAAAGAGATTCATAACCTTCTTTTTTTACCTTTACGAAAGTGACCTATGGGAGGAGCTAAGCATTTTCAGGTCAAGTTACCTGTGATGTCACAGTGGTATTCAAGATTGGGATTGTAAGAGATTTGGGCATGCTCAGGCTGGTGGTAGCCTTGAGGGAATGTCAACTTTTAGAATGTTTTGTAGCATGATATATAGAAACCAGGCAAGAAATGTAGATTTTTGAGAGTAAAAATTAACATTTTAAATAGTTTTCTATGGCTAATTGATAGATAATTGAGCAGCATCAAAGTAAGCAGTGCGGTGCTACAATCCATATATACTGTAATCCACTAGGGTGAACAGGACAGTGAGAAACTTTTGTTACCTTTAGTGATGGCCGAACCCCCGGCAAACAGTGCAGGTGTTTGACCCACCCTCTTATCCGACAGGAAGAAGGTGACTATTCTTCTTGTGAAAGAATTCTTCCACTTGCCGGATCTTTCTGCTCCTGATCTGGCCAGTGAAAGAATTCTTTCAAGAGAGACCGCAGAAAGAAGCCAGTCTCTCGTCAAAGAAAACCGGCTTAAACCGGAAGCAACGTCAGTGACTTCACATCCGGATATCGAACCTGGGAACTGTGTGTTCCAGGTATTGGAAATGACGTCAGTGATGACAACTTCTATTTTTTTTATAATTCAAATTAATTGAATTTGAATCTTCCCACAAACAGGTGTACATCAGACTCTTTTAAAAGTCCGATCCGCGGACGGAGCTGGCCGAAGTTCGGCCCTCACTAGTTACCATCCATCTGTGATGGTGGGACATCATTAGTTGTTTTTCATTAGTAAACCTAAAAAGTAAACTGAGTATATCATATTATTTTATAGTAGTATTAGAATTTCTGATACCCACTTTTTAGATTTTGAAAAGATAAAACCCTGAAGCTACAATAACACATGGGAGGGCAGTCATCATTTATTTCATTTTTAAGGCTTGTCCCCACCTCAGCAATCAGCCATGGTGTGGACACATTTTTAATGCATTTAGTTGAGTGGGCTTGTCCTTACTTCAACTAAAGGCCGTGATCAGGTGTGGACACGGTGCAACCCATGTTTTTGATAGCGGGCCGTGGGTGGACATGATTTTTCAGCCCATAGACATGAATGGCGTGTGGACGCAATCAAAAATCGCATCCAATCATTCTCTATGGGCGTGATCAAGGGACGATCTGGCGCAATTTTTCCTCATTTATGGTCCTGTTACCCATAATGCACCTTTTTTTTCAAGTCACGTGTAAAAATCACATGGTCAATAGTGTGCGATCGTGTCAGTAGAGACGTGTCCATCCTGTGGATGATGCTAAAGTGGGGACAAACCCGTGGAGCTGCAAGCACGCTTTTGTTTAAACAGCTTTAACACAATGGAAAATAGCCAGTATCATCCAATTAGAAAGTTAACATAAATGTGTAAAAACATTTATAAAAAACGTGACTTTGGATGCACTTAATGCATTCTTAGTGGACACATTAGGATGCGCTAGTGTGTGGCAATGCAGCAAGCTGCTATAAAAAGGATGCAAAGTGATGCTATGTACTGTACCATTAATTATTGTTTGACGCACATCACTAGTCTGACACTAGTAGAGACTTACCTCAGGCACACTGCCTGTTAAGGAGAGTAACAATCACAATCATCAATCATAATTGATATTGATAGGAGTTAATTTAGGTGGAAGTAAATGTGAAGTATCTGTTTAAGTGGTATTCATTTTAACAAAACAAAACAAAAGGATTGCTTTAGCACAGACATATTATGCATACATTAAGTTCAATTAAAAATTTCGACTTGACATAACCTATGCATATATGCTTTAAAATACTTTTTTTCTGGAATGTTCCCACAGCCCTTTACTACATATGCAGCAATTTTGGTTTTAAAATTGCTGCATATGACCATCTCAAAATATAACCTAGTATGGAGCCTCTAAATTTCCAATTACTTTTTTCCCCCAAAATGTTTTGTTAAAGTGGTAGCCTAGTAAAGCCTCTGGCTTTTTAAATGTCCTACATTGCCCAACAGTAAGCCCGTCCTTTCGGTTCTGTTTCTGTCCATATGGGGATTTTTTGTGTTCCCACCTATCTTGGTGTGATTCAGACCATCCTTCTGGATTTTCCTTAATATAGTAGAAGATGTGACTTTGCAATTATCTCCCCAAAAAACTAGTCAAAAATTTTCATCCATCTCTAGGAAATAATAATAAATATTTGTAAGCATCTTTTTGTGGCAATCTGTCTGTTCTCAATGAGAGAAAAGTAATGACTATTGCCCTCAGTGTGGTTCACAGGCATACATGGAAGATTTCTAGTTAGGTCAGTGAAAGGTACTAACAGGTCCGCTGCTGGGTCAGTGCCATGCCCGCTATTTTTGCGGCATCAGCATGGCAACTGTGTTCCCTGCATGCTGACTCCTGACAACAGTCTAGTTGTTTTCCAAGTCCTTCGCACCGTCTTTTGACAGCAGCTAGGGGTAGTGGTAAGCATCCTCAGGAGGATGGTCACTAGTAGTTGAAGGGAGCCCCGAAAAATAACCTAGTATGAAGCCAATTTCCAATTACTTTTTTTCCCCAAAATGTATTGTTAAAGTGGTAGCCTAGTAAAGCCTCTGGCTTTTTAAATGTCCTACATTGCCCAACAGTAAGTGTGTTCTTTCGCTTCTGTTTCTGACCATACGGGAATTTTGTGTGTTCCCACCTATCTTGGTGTGATACAGACCATCCTTCTGGATTTTCCTAAATATAGTAGAAGAAAAAAGATCCCGGATAATGGCCACAGCGGGTGTGCAGACTGCGGAAAAACTCTAGTGCAGAGACCTAAGCAAACACAATTCTTGACTAATATAAGAAGCTCCCAGGTGGTTTAGTTCTCAGGCATATACAAAACTCTGAAATAACAGTGTTAGGTAGACTGAACCTTTAAGCCTGGAACCTTGCTAGCTTCACCTTTTCTCACGTTCATTTTTGGAATAGTAATTTATGGCTGTGTGATGGATTGTGCTCAGGTTAGGTTTCCTGAAGCAACTAGTAATGTGCTATATGCCTAGAATGTTGTGTAAAGCACAGCTTGTTGTGCTGAATTCACTCCATACACCAGAGTTAGAAGCACCTGTTGCTCAGGCTTACAGATGTTAGGGAAACAAATGTAATCGTCCTTTTTTTCCTCTTTTTATTCGATTTATACTTCACAATTCAAAAGGCTTTTTTTTTCTTTATCGGTGTGATTTTATGGTCTACCTAACACAAAAAGCGATTTGAAAACATCCCTTTTAATACAGCAACTGCTTTTTCGATCATACCAAGACAGCTGAACAGAGATAATAAAGCAGCTCTACAACATATGATGAGAGCAAATGGAAAACTCCTCTGATCAGGAAATTAAAGCAATTTAAGCAAAACCACCCAGCTGTTGCAAATATATAGGCAAAATCTAATTAAAGAGTTGGTGAGAATTAATGGCATTTATGATTGAGAGAATCCAAAAGTTAACGTGCATTTGCTGGTCTGCAGTGGGAACGCACATAAATCTCACATAGTCTTTAAACAGTAATATTTGCTCAGCAGGGATCTAGAAGAAAAATAAAATAATAAAACATGAAAAATTACTCACGACAGTATAGCAAATGTGACCAGTGTAATTGCCAGGCAGAAAATGGACAGGGAGCAGCCAATGTAACTGATGGAGGACAATGCCACCTTGTGGGAGCTGGAAAGCTGTGCCGGAGAAACAGAAGAGAAGAGAAAAAATTTCTATTAACATCATTAATTCCAGTTTAGGCTTTATGGCATTCTGACAAGTTTATCAATTTAACCTTCGCACTCAGCAAGCACTAATTGTGTTTTCATGCATACATTGTTATAGATATGCCATCACATCTTGCATTGCATCTCTGGGTAATTCATGGATTCAAACAGACAGAAGTGATGAGGATGAACAAAACAGCCCCAAGTCATGCAGTAGTTTTCTTTTCATGACATCCATTGTATTGTGTGCCTGTAGCAAAAGCACTTCTGGGTTCTTGCCTTTAAATGTCATAAACCGATATGCCCTGCCACTTCTTCCCATCAAGTGAGAAAATTCTGGTGGGGGGCACAAAGAATATATTTTCTCTAAAGTTTCCTGTCTCCATCAAATCTGATGCATTTAAAGAACATTTAATGAAATTTTCTAATTAAAGAACATTTAAAGACATTTAATTATTTTTCATATGCACAATGCAAATGCCACACTATAGTGCAGTGCAGTATTATGCACCCTGATTATTTCTATTCAAACCTCTACCACTCTACCGCTAATTCTTACATTCAGTGTTTCCTAAAACAGACCACCCAAAGAGCCCTGCCACCCATTGAAATGCTCCATAAGGTGTACCCTGCACGTTTTTCAATAGGTGCAGTTGTAAATATTTGTTAAGCATGACCCACACTTTGTGGTAGCATCTTCAGGGTGACAGTCAACTGTTAATTGCCCTGAAACCGACCCTGTAGATTTAGCCTTACTATATCATTAATTGACTGTACAACTAAGGCTCAGTTGACACCATTTCCCAACCTATGTAAAGAGACACATTATGTTCAATAAGCCAGTTTACACCAGTGCGTTGTGCTGCTGGGCATCTTTAGGGTTTCTGCATGTATGTTCCCTATATATATTTGCAATGGCTGCGCAGAAAAAGCACGTGAACATGCTTTGTAGTGTGTTTTAGTAAATGACTACTGGGACCTCCCCTAGCAACCCCTACTAAGTCCTCACATTTCATTGGATGATATATGAGTCAAACCATGTGCAACAACACGTTACCATAAGCGTTACCTCAAACTGATCGAAATCGCAGTTCACCACAATGTATAGCTGTGGACCAGGCCTCATACTTCCTTGTGAAACATTGCACTGCTCTGGCCAGACCATTGATGACCGAGGCTCTCCTTTTGTACAAGGACTCGTTTTATTTATCATAAAGTTTAACTTTATCATTGTTATGGTATAGGTATTAGTATTTGTTTACATTAAAATCTGTTCAATAATGTTAAAGCTTCTCATCCTCTGCTAATAAAAGGTAGATAGAAATAAAAAAAATACACTTTGTATGCAGCTTAATTGACATTCTTCTGGCATTTTGGTACCAAAACTCCTCTCTTCTTTCCTGTAAAGAACAGGTATTTAAAAAACAAATCTTTGGCGTAGGAGGAAGGTGGTGGAAGGGGAATAAGGCTTCACTTGGAAATGAGATGTGAAGATGTTTCATCACTTTTATAATTAGCCTCCTCAGCCCTGAATGAGTAACTGTATCCATTCAGGGATAGAAAGTAAAAAGGGATTTAAGCATGAAAAAACAATAATGTAATTATTTTTACTACATGAACTACTATAAATAATGGAGGAACTCTATTATATGAAATGGACTTTTCATTGTTACGGAGACCAACAAATTTAGGTATGGCATCATTACACATTTTAAGTACGGTAGTTACACCAGCAGGTTTCTTTTTGTTTTCAGTCCTCGTGTTCAGTCCTTGACCCAGGGACATTTCTCCTGCAATGCAGAATATGCATGTGCATAAGGTCCTAGGAGGCCCCTGGCACCCTCCCTTCTGTCCCAATCTGAGCAGTGCGAGCTGCTGTGAAGAGGGATTAGGTGTGCGGGGTTGTGGAGGTGTGTGGAAGGGGAAGGAGGAGCAGCATGTTCTTTTTCTCCAATAGCAACCCACAGTTAAAAAATGTGCCATTAGCACCTCCCCCTGCTCGACAGGGGGCCCTAAGCAAGGAATAGCCTGCCTATTAGAGTATATGCAACTGACTAGCAAATGGAGGAGATGCCTTGGAAGAATGGCCACAGTGACATAGGGACTTGGGGGCCAATACTGGCTCTGCCTAAATGTCACCCTGTGTAGTTGGTTAAAGAAAAAGGAGGGTCCTGGTTGCCGGTAAAGGAGCTCACCACATCCCACAATTGTCACCCTGTGTAGAGTTTAAAAATAATTGTTTCACTCCTGAGAATCCAGATCAGTAAATTAACTATGTGAATTGCTGAAATATGCAGTTTATATATTTGTTAAAATCCACCTGCTTCCAATTAGCATGTGTGCCAACAGAGAGGAACTGAGTGAAATCCCAATATTTTATCTGCTCATTTAAATCTCATATCTCTGTATATTTTAATGTCGCAAAGCTACTTTGAAAGATTTGAGTGCATACTTTTAACTAATACGCCCAATATGTATTATTAATTAGAAAAAGGGAAAATCTGCCATTTACATTACATACAGCTCTCCAAAAAAATGTGATTCTTTCCAAGGCTGGTAACGTATTCCTCTGTGTAACAGATCTCTTTGAGCTCTTATATTATTCATGTAAATTCCTTCAAAGGGCTTTGTAAGCATTGTTCTGATTTGCATGAGAAATGGCAGCACGCATGTGGAGAGGCACCGGGGAAAGCTTGACAGCACACCTGCCACATAAACCTGTTCCACTATGAAGCATCAGGGGCAAGATGTGTGCACGGTCCCACCAACCACATAGAGACTGCAGATGTGCACATTTTGTAAAGAAAATGTTGGTTCCTTTCATCATAAAACATGGAATGACTGAAGTTAAGAAATAATAAAAACATGAATGTGTTTATTAAAGCCCGACATAAAATTTTTATGTTATCAGATTTGTATTATAATGATGCCTTGTAAATAAAAGATACAAAAATACATTTAAACCCCTCTAGAATAATTTGAACAAGGAGCCTGTGTTCCATGAAAAAGAAACTGTTTGCCGTAAACAAAACGGAAATGAAGGTAGTCTTACACGGTTCGATGTTTCAGTTTGATCGACCAAAAAATTGATCATTGACATCGATCAGACGGTGAATTGTTTAGATTGCACAAGTATCTGGCAGGTTTTCTAGGTGTTTTGATTGATTTGTATTTAACAGCACTATGGTACATGTGCATCAAACTCAAGAAAGAAAAACGATTGGTTCACACTGTTTGTAGGAACAATTGATCAATGTTCAGCTGACAATCGCAATACAATCAAATTGCAAAATAATTGACCTGTGTATGGCTACCTTTAAAGAGGACCTAATGCAAATCAGCCAAGAACAACAATTATTATTATTATTATTATGTTACAACAATATATTATTATAATAATTGTATTGATAAATAAAGATTTGTATTGTAATAATACAATAAACAGTAATAAAATAGTTCCTACCATGTATTTTTATTATAGGATCATAATTAAATGATTTTATATATGCTGATACAGGTCAACTTTTAAGATCTCACTAAAGCAGAAAAATAATCATAACTTCTATCTTCAAATGTACACCAATTTATCAGTTTTAAATCTAGAGATCAATCCATGTATAGTAGATTTTCCTTATCTATTAGATCATTTAAATTTTGGCATACAAGCTGTTTCATCTAACACGCTTCCTGAATAACATCAGGTCCTTTTCAAATGCTGCAAAAAGACATGTGGTCTCACAACAGAGGACAGGTAAAAAAGACAAAACAAAATGTTTTTATGTTTTAAAAAAAAGACTTTATTGTAATGTTATATATGTATTTTTTGGTATTTCTAGTGCATGGCTTATTCTTGAAAAAGTCCCTATAGGACGAAACATGTCGAAGCAACATCCGTGCATATCCAACTGTATTTTTTTGACCCCCAGCGATGGTGTGGTCTCTTTGGTTTTTATAAAACTGTATAAGGGGAAAACGAGGACCACCATGTGTAGGAGGTCCTCTTTTTGTCCCTTTATTGCATAAAGGACAAATTGTGTTGTATCAAAAACAATGTGTGCTACCCAGCATTGAATGGATATAACATATATTTTATAAATGGAATAAATTATAACCCTCGGGTTAAAAACAAACAAATCATGTTTCTGGCTGAAATGTATTGAGCAAAAGAAATTCCTCAGAAACCCCCATCTTTCCCATACATTGCCAGTGTATGGAACCCTATTTTTCAAGATTGTAAATTAAAAAGCTGTTGGTCTGAGTCCCATAACCACCATGTTCAATTCCTTAAAATGTGACTATTTAACATTTGTATTTGCCAAATAAACAGGATGTGGTTGGTAGACTATAATGGCTCAAGCCTAAAGCTGGGAATAGACGGTACAATGTCTATTCCTTATGAGATTCTCTGCACTAGGAATCTGCACACGTCATCACGCCCGCCCGCTAGTGCTGAGAATTGGACGCCACTCTTTATGTGCAGCTCATTACTTCGGCTGGGGGCAGTCGTCCCCAGCCGAACTAATGGGATCAGGCAAAAATTTACCGTCCTGTCGGATAACTGTGCGATCCGACAGGACGGCTGATTTTAGCCCAATCCTCGTTGGTTGCTGTATGCCCAGCTTTAGGGACTGTTTCCAGGATTACAGAGAGATTTGTGAGTAGAATGTTTGATATTTCAATTAATAATTTACAAAGTTGAAAATACTTGCAAATACTGTCCTTTAAATAAAAATGCATGTTTGTAAGTGTTGTCTTAAAGAGAAACTAAGCATGACTGCTATACCATACAGGTTTAGTAAGTACATTTCCTCAAATGATTCTTTGTAAAATCTAGTCCCCAGAAAAGTCATGATTTTAGTGGTGACTTTTCTAAACCCACCTAAAATGTTTTCTCCAGGTAATGTACTATTTTCATTCACTATGCTTTCATACACATAGATTTCTGCTGTTATAAACATTGCCATGTTCTAACTGGAACTGGAGTGTTCAGACCTTGCCCTTTACTTTCTGGATAAATAAAAAAAAAAAAAAAAATACAATACAATAATGGCCACACCTTAAGTTAATGAAACTCAAATTCATTCATAATTTTAAGTGATTTATAGTTTATATCAGTTACAGTAAATATTGTGTTATATGCCTATGTAGCAAAATATCCATCGATACATATATATATATATATACAGTATACACGAGTATTTTTGGAGTGCCTATTGCATGCAGTGATTTTCTAACATCTACAAAACCTTATTGTCTATATTTTCTGGTCAAAGAATGGTATTCATATAAATGACTTTAGGTTTATAGATGGCTAAGTAAACAGACCTCTTTATATTTCTATAGTATATAAGAAACACATATGCTAGGTCTAGGATATGAAAATACTAATTAAACCACAGGAGCATATTGACTAATGTTTTTCAACTTTATAGTGCTTGTGGCTAATTTTAGAATAGAATTGGTATTTGCCTTCATGTCAGTTAGCTATCTGTTCGTATAGGATGTCTGTGTTTGTGGTCATAAATCTATAGTTGGAAGCACAGATTTGTCCAAACGTTAAGGTATGCTGAAGCTTTCTCTTCACAGGAACTAAGGTACCTAGCCAAGCCCATGCAAAATAATCCCCTACTAATATCCCTGCTTCACCAAGCTTTTCAAATTAGCAAAATGTAACCACTTTATATCCAATAGGTCTATCAGACCTAATGCAAGGAAGATGCCTTCCTGTGTCCAGTGGCAGGTAATTTTACCTGCCACTGGACGTTTGATAGTTATTAAAGTAGATGTATGCTCAAAAAATATATGTATATGAAATTTAATTTTTACTTAAAAAGTTTACTTTAAATTACCACTGGAGGTGTTTATAATGGTCTTAAATGAAAATTGTGAAAGCACTTACATTACAAAGCCAGATGATTTTTTTCACATGGCTGTCACTGTACATAGGGGGAGAGGAGGGGCTGCTAGGGACTCTTCACAGGTTAGTTTTGTTTTTTTAAGCTGCATTGTGCCCTAGTATTAGCACTTGTGGTGCTGATCATAGGAAGTCAAAATGTGGATGGTTGATCTGCTTTAAGTCAACATATTGTGGCTGATTTTTATAGATGCAGTTGGTGAATCTGCTCTATGGGTTTACATGGTATGACACTTTGTGGCTACATTTCATCCTTAACCTCAATTAGACGCCAGCGGTGTGTGCGGGGAAAAGCAACACCCTCCTCATTTAATTTGGTGGTCTATGGCGACGCAATGATGGTGAACCTTTTTGAGGCCAAGTGCCCAAACGGAAACACATAGCCCACTTTTATATCTTAAAGTGCCAGTACAGCAATTTAACCTGAATACTAGCACATCAGTTACTGGCCAAAAAATATGGCAGTGTGAAATGGCACTAAAATTGGTGTATCTTCATTAAGTGGCTGTACTTGTTATTGTTGTAGTTGAGTTTACTATTTGTGATGACATCATCACAGACATAGTTTAAGGAACATCAATAAAAAACCTTTTTTAAAGTTCTGTGTAACATTAACAGTCAACAAGACAATAAAACAAAAAGTAGGCAAATTTCCTGGTAAATTTTCAGAATGGATACAAGATGGCACTGCTGCCTGTTTGTTTACATTTCACCAGCCGGAGACTGGCTCTGGAATACAATGTTACCTGAGCTAAAAAATCACCTCTCCTCTACTGTCCCCACCAGTCAGAAACAGACTGCACATACAGGATACACAGTTTGTCAACGCATGCCAACTGAGAGGGCTGTGCATGCCATTTTAGGCACACGTGCCATAGGTTTACCATCACGGATATAGGGTATGTCCAAAGCCAGTGGCTACTTCAGCCCACCAGGCTCCACCTTAAATAACATGACATTTGGGTAGACAACCCCTTAAACTGCATTCTGACAGAATCGAATGCATGTATTTTCCTAATATTGTAAGAATATTTGATTGCAAGCAGGGAATGGAACTAAAATGTATATAGTTAAATGTTTTTGCAAATTGTTAGATGATACTGTACAGATGTGCTACATAAAAGAAAACCCTATGAAAGTTAACCAGCCTTTATAAAGCTGCTTTGGGGTTAAATGCTTTGCTTTTGGTCAGCCTCTGGATGACATTTATGGCCCGCTTTATTGTTAGCTACAGTTACAGTGGTACACTGGTTTTGCTAGGTCTACTATTTCATGTAGAAAATGTTCTTCTAAAATAAATACAGCCAGCCGAGAAGCCCTGCTTCTATATTACACTGTTTATCACCATGTTTTATGGAGGGCCTCTGAAGCTGTTTTTTATATACAGGTAATTAATAATGTATTTGTCTAAAGATATACATATACACATAGTTGCTGCTAGATATATGTGGATGCTATGTCTTTTTTCATCAGAAGAGTAATGTGACTGGGGTGCCCTATCATTTATTCAATGGACAGGGAAGATTTGTTCATGAACAAGCAGCATTATGATCATAGATCTCTCCTGTAATGACTGACAAGGAGCTGTTTTCTACAGTCAGCAATACAGGATGAGACGGTAAAGAGAGTTTGCAGTAATTATTACTAATGCCGAAATATCACCGTGCCAAAGAGGTCAGCATGCACTGATCACGTCAGCTTTGACTCCTCTTTGGATTCTGTAAGAAGAACTGAGCAGCCTCTTTTGGCTCTTTATCCAGTGCTTAGTGCATTATTTAATTTAGCAAAAAACACAAAGGTTTTCTAAGCCCTGCAGCTCAGACATAAAATCTCTGCAAGGTATAATATAAAGAAAAGTAAGAATTGATGGGTCTGCAGCAAAGTTGATATGAACAACACCAATAAACTTGTCTGTTCTCTTTTAGAACCAAATTCTCTTTAAAAATTAATAGTTCACATTTTTTACTTTCTTGGAGATGTGGGGCTGGGTTTGTTTTCTACAAAACAGGTGATAAGCTTGATTACTATATAAACAAAGCAGTACTGTTTCTGAATTACAGTACAATTGATCCTTACAACAGATTTTTGTATTTTTGTGTTATTTTGTATTACATGTAATTATTTATCTAAACAGGGTAATATTAAACATTCAAAATAGCCGCTCCCTGCACTACCATACTACACTGCCTGGCCAAAAAAAGTTGCCACCAAAAAAAAAAGATCACACATTTTAATATTTTGTTGGACCGCCTTTAGCTTTGATTACAACATGCATTTGCTGTGGTATCATTTCGATAAGCTTCTGCAATATCAGAAGATTTATTTCCATCACATGATCTTGCATTGATGATGGTAGAGTCTGACCGCTGCGCAAAGCCTTCTCCAGCATATTTCACAGATTCTTAGTGGAGTTAAGGTCTGGACTCCATGGTGGCCAATCCATGTGTGACAATGATGTCTCATGCTCCCTGAACCACTTTCACAATTTGATCCTGATGAATCCTAGCATTGTCATCTTGGAATATGCCCATGTCATCAGGGAAGAAAAAAAACAATTGATGGAATAACCTGGTCATTTAGTATTTTCAGGTAGTCAGCTGACCTCATTCTTGGTGCACATACTGTTGCTGAACCTAGACCTGTACCTATTTGCTTAGTTGAATCCAGGTGGTGGCCCCTTCCAATCATTAAAATAATTGGCTGTGGCCGATTGCCACGAATCACGCTCATAGACATGAATGGACACGGTCAAAAATCATGATTTTTAAACGCGTCCATTCATTCTCTATGGACACAATCCAGGCTAATGGGCTAATCTAATTAAAATCTACAGTCATAATGCTTTACCATTTGAGATGAATAAATAAAACTTGGCACAGGTAGTTTAGAAAATATTCTCTGCATCATTTAAGCAGCATACCTACTAGATTCGAATGCTGTGGAGGATTGAGAAATGTTAAGCTGATAACAAGGCTGTAATATTTATCAGTGTAGAATTCAATGTACTATGCAGTTTGCTGTAGTAATACACATCCTAAGACTGCAGGCAACTACTCCATATGAACAAGGCTTGTTGTTTATAGTTAAGGACTTTGGAAACAAAAGTTACAGTGATGCTATTTGTCAAAAGCTGAACAAGATTTAGTTAAGATGTGATAACGTGACATAATTGGTAGAAGTTACCACTGTCTGACACCACTTTGTTAAGATTAGGCAATGATCAGGCATTGCATTAATAACAAATGATTTCAGAATATAATATTTCTGCAGATTTGTCACAGTGCTCTCTAATTAGATGTCCGGGGACAGCTCATGGAGTATGACTGCTAAGCTTATACAGTACAACACTGGATCAGAGTACAGAGTACAGAGTACAGAATCAAGACACAGAGAGTGCTTTGCACACAGCTGCTTGGATAAACTAAGATGTCAGGACTAAAATGCCTAAAGATATCTGCAAAATGTTTTAAATGCTCAGCGCACATGCATCAGAAGACTGTGGAACTGAATATGGCCCTTGACTCATATTAGTTATGGTAGCATTGCCCTCCAACATTACCTATGGTTTAATTGATGCACTAGGCTCATTGGAGTTATGGCATGCTAAAATACCTGTCCCATTTAATCTTTGCCACGAACACCAATGATGGAAAATATAGGTATTATGGGGAAACGTTGATAACTGAATGATTACTGAAAGGAAATATTTAGTAAATATAAACATATTTATATGGAGACATTTATACATAGACAGAGCAGGTCAGTTGTTGCCATTGTTTGACTGCTGAATTAATCACTCTTCTGACATATTTAAAAACATGTTTGTTTCATTTTGAGCTACTGAACCCTATGACAGACTTTTATCAGGTGGTTCAGAGTAAAAGGAAAACAACATTTAAACTTTATTAGGACTTTTTTTTACTGCACAAATCCTCCACGTTTCATTATAAGTCACCATTAGATCAAGCCATATGATTGTGGATACAAACTACTGGTCGTTCGATATAGGGTAATCTGGAGATTTTCAAGTTTGATATAATATCTGCTTTTTATTGAAAAAAATACAAGACCTGGATAGAGATACTTCAGCATGATGAGAGATCAGGGGCATCAAAGAAGCGCAATGGTGCATTAGAGGTGACCACGAAGGCAAATATTCTAAATCTATTCCAAATCATGAATTATTTATGATCAAGAGTATTTATGAAGCCCATTTCCCAGACAAATATTCATAAAATCTTCTGTGTTGGCTCCCTGGTAGTAGAATCACTATGTGGTTACATTAATCTTTTGGGACAACAAATCCAAAGTTTATAAACGTGTGAGCAACTACCTACTATGCCTTCCTGCTGGTACTATAATCTAAAACCTTTGGGTTTTTTATATCAAAGTCATCCACTGATATCATTTTTGTCTTCTTTTACTCTATTGAAAATATCTTTTCAACAAATTTGTGAATACAAACTATATGTATTATGCAGAAACCTGAATATTAAAATTACTCCTATAAAATTACCCTTAAGAATATGTTCCAATCCATTTATACTTATATAATTGAAATGGGAGGCTTCTTGGATGACACTGGCGAACATTCTTTATGCTATGTTATCTATTTGTACGAAAATATTGGTCCACATATACAATATATACAATATATCTAAACTGCCTAGTGATTTTTTAAGTTGGGTATTAAAGCCTTGAAATTTTACTTCCTCCAAAATCAAAAGACAGATTATGTATGGCAGCTGCTTGAAACAAACGGACCGTAAGATTACACAACCGTGCTCCCACCAGAGATGCTACTGCTGGAATGAAGGAACAGGAGACAGACATTGGCGAATCATTGCCAAAAATTAACCCCAAATGGACATTATGATCATATCCTTACTAATGACCCCTCCCTTTCTTTCATAGCGTTTTCATATCAAAATATAACAAATGTTTAATAAAAAGCCTAATTAACTCTGTCCTGACTAAGATTGTGTAGTCAGCTGTTATTTCTCCATATCCATGCAGGGTATCGCTCAATCTATTCTGGGGCAGTAAGATAACTCCGGGGGCTTCTTATGCTATATACCTTTAGATCTTTCTGTCAGATATCCTTTAGATCTACCAACAATCGGTCCTCTGCGATTAAACATGGGTAAACCTGATTGTTTATAAAGTCCCTCATATTACATGGTTTTGGTAAAACAAAAGGAGATATAAAGGAAATCTGACAGAGAGTGTATGGGGACGCTTAAGGCCACACGTATCGAGTGGGGGCTGACAGAGGAGCGACAGAGCTGCATCCCGTTGCTCAGAGTATCGGTGGGCACCCTTTGTGTGCCACCCGTTAGTTTGAACGGGGACGTTGATCTCCATTCAAACTAATGGCATCGGCCAGAGTTTATGGACATGTCCGTTCTCTGGCCAACCAAGTTTTGGAGCAACAGGGATCTGTTGCCCTATGTGGGCACCCGCGATCCATGGCTGATTTTGCCACCGATTGTCGGCCACAAGCACGCACATCGGTCGGTGGCAAAATTGGCAATGGCTTGCTTCATGTATGGGGGCCTTTAGAGCCCACCACAACACAATCTCACCAACACACACTTTTGTTTTGTTCCTCTACAAGAGTATTTCTTAGGTCAGAACCCAAACTGGTTTACAAGCCAGTTATTGGTGAAGGGTTGCCACCTGAGCTTAAGTTAAGGTTTAAGCAGTGCTGCTCTGTTTTCTAAATTCCCCATAAACTCAATATTGCGCTATTGTCACAAAAGTGTGTTCAGGCATGGTGAGCATCAGAGCAAGGAAGCCAGAGCAACAGTGAGCATAGGTGGGTCCAAGTAATGATATGGAATTTGCCAGAGTCTCTCACATAATTGAAAATATGCATTATATATTTTTTTATTTTAAGAATGGGAAAGAATCGTACATTTATAACTGTAACTGAATTACTGTAATTTTACTGTTTCCCCAATAAGGTGATTCGCTCTTCATTTATCTGGTGACTATTGTTATCGAGACAGAAAGAGTCATCACAATAGCAGGAAGGTAGGAAAACCATCCATTTGATGTCCCTGTTCTTTCAAACAAAAATGGAATTCTGATCACTGTTCAGCAATTTGATAAATTATAAGTGTAAATGTGCCAACATTCCTACATAAAACCAGGAGGAACTAAATGTCATACCATCATGACTTTGTTATGCCAAGTTCCCAATTGATTTAGATAACTATTAATAAATGTAATATAAAAACCTTTGACATAAACCAGATTATAATCTATATGTAGATGGCTTTTACAATTTGCACAGTTGAAATTGGTAACCTTACTTTTTCTCTTGTTAGGTCCGTCACATTTTTAACAGATCTATTATATCTATTTAATATGAAGCTCAGCATGGTGTTCACAAACAGCCGGAATGCGCTTCTTTACAAGCATATTTAAATACCACAATTAGATAAAACAGCATGCCCTTTCTAGAAACACAACAACTCACTTGCATCAATAGATGAGATCGCCTTTGTGCTACAAGTATTCCCAACTATTCTTCAAGGTCAGATTTTCAATCAATCGACTTAAAACGATCAATTTTTTAGTCGATTGATTGAGAATTGAGTTTTGCCCACCTGGTTAAATCGACTTAATCCGATCAAAATTGAGTGAAAATTCAGTCGTTTTTTGATCGGACTGGATGGTAAATTTTGATCGGTAGATTGAAAATTGGTTCCGTATTTTGAGAACCAAGTGTGGTCAACCAATTTTTGATCGATTTTTCTACCTATTCTACCTCACTTCTGATTGAAATTTCAATCGGACTATTTTGGATCGATTGTTATGTCGATTGAAAAAAAAAATAGATCAAAAATCTTGTACTACATATGGCCCATAATACAAGCGACATACAATTTTATACGGACTTAAAAATTTTCGTTTTAAGTTGATTGATTGAAAATCTGACCCGTGTATGGGCTGCTTAAGTTACCATGAAATGGCTAAGAGATCCCATACAGTACTTAAAGGAGTCTGTAAATCTTATGCAGTTTATGGATTCCCAAACCAATCTGTCGGCTTGATGGCATAGTCAGAGTTTGGGGATGTTTTAGATTCTGGCAGTCACACAGTGTCTGCTTGTTCAGCCAAATCAAACTGTTCTGACTGTAGCTCGGGGGAAATAAACAAAGAAGGAGGCAGATTGCTTGGTTATTGCAACTCATATGTCATTCCAATCGTAATGGGAATATTAACCATTTAGCAGCCATGGATAGGACTGTCAAGGTGAGTTGATGATAACACACTATAAGCCAAGACTGGACAAAGATATTAGAAATCACAAAGGAGACAATCACATTTTTCTCATGTACTGTACACATAATGAATAGCATCATTTTAAAATAAGAAAATACAGCCATTGAAATAAAATATCTATAGAGGTGTACAGTATGCATACATGAATTATATAGACTGTGGATTGTACGTGCAGGACCAGCCAATACCAAGACAAGCCACAGATATAGTTGTTTGTTATGGCCAAGCCATGGATATAGTTGTTTAGCCCTTTAATTTGCAGTCATAAAATATGTATTCAGTGCACTTTTCTATGAATGGTTCTTTCATTACACATCCACCAATAAACCCAACAGATCTGGTGAATGTTAGTGAGTATTCCTAATTTATTCATATTTTATAGAAAAGTCTTTTCAGATGAATGTTCAATAAATAGAATGATTGATATATTGATCTAACATAAATAATGTCCTCATTTTCAATAGGTTTGTGTAAGATATGAGGCTTTCATCTAATGTCAACTTTACTGAATACGTTGTATAGTGGATAGCCACCTTAAGAGAAGAATTATGCATGGTGTAATGTCCTGTAAATGTAACAATTATTAGAAAATGAGTTACATTACATGAAATGAAATGAAATCTCTGGCCTGCTTGATTTGCCGTTTATGCAAAAAGAAAATGCTTTGTAGCTCTAATAAACAACAATGAAATGCAAAATCATTGTACTTCTTGTTGGAGAGTGATGATCTGTGTAAAATTATACATACTAGTACATTTCTTCTATTTAAATGTAATGATGTGTATTCAATTATATTGTTTTTCTTGCTCTTTTCTCTATATGAACATCACACAAATTGGTGGGCTGACGACTATTTCCAAAAAATGGTCCCGAAAGCAAATATTACAAATGCTTTCCCACCACACACTCAATTAAAGGTGTTACCTCTGTACTTGGAAGCCTTCAGTGCAACACTGGAGATAAATGATTTGGAAGCAAAAGCATTCATGAATAAATAGTGCCAAACTTCTGAAATATTTGTATCTTGACTTTCTTTTATTGGAATAGGAAGTATTTCCATCCAAAATGTAATGCATAGTTTACTGTAAATTCAGAGTCACTATGAGGCAGTGATAGGACATTGATTTATGTATTATTTTAGTTCTCAATCATGGTCAATAGAAAGCCGTCAAACAGTGATGCTCAACAATGATAAATCGGGTAATTTCTTGTTACCTGCAATGCCAACTGCCTCCACACTCTGATCCCTCATTCTTAAGGTGACACATTAAGTAGAAAGTTGACAAGTAAATCTACCGTAGTCTTTTTACTGATTTTTTCAGCTCTTATGGTGATCTGACACACAGAATACAATTGCAGAAACAAAAAAAACTTAACATTCTAAAAGATAATGTAGGTGAAGCCAGACAAAGAAAAAAAAAATGTTTGCACTGAACTTTACAAAGATGACTGGGAAATGTCAGTGCAACTCTGCATAAGTAGAGAATAATCATACAAGGCCATAACTGCCAAAATAATGGATCCATATTTATTATCATTCTCTGCACATCAACTATTCCCATGCAAGGTTTGATCATTCCCTATTTTATTAGTGAAATCTTTCCAAATCAGAAGGATGTATTAAATGATCTGGCTCATTACAATTTCATAGAGGATCATATACTTTGTTCGGTCTGTGTCACAGATTTCCATATTATGTTATACTGATACATATTCTGCTATTCGCTATCTCCAGCTGGATCCATCACTGGACAAACTCTAGATTAGTTTTAAGCAGGACAAAGTAATGCTGGATAAAATGCATTGCATATAATTTCAGGTTGCTTGTTTTTGTAGCAGGATACGGTTGATATTAATAACGTTTTATACCATTAAGGCCAACTCATATCATAGGCCTTCTTTATCAAGGATATAGAATATATATATATATTGTATCTGGATCGTTTCAGTGTTTTCATATGCCATGTACTTTATCTTAATATATTTTATTGAGGTGTATTTGAAGGATGTTCTACAAACTGTTTTATTCACCTGGACTAACACTAATCAAAGTGGATAAATGCAAAAAAAAAAACAGAAGACAACCCCTTTTAAATGGTTTTGTAAAAACAAACAGGCCTATTGTTGAATACTTTCCAGTAGAACACCTTTTTTCCTATACAAGCCTATCAGTACCAGTATCAGTAGCATGTAGCACCCAAAACCTCAACCAAACTACCAAAAAGTATTGTTAGCTATACATTTAACGTCTCAGTGAAAAAGTTCAACACATTGAAAAAGCATTTCTTTACTCTGAACCCGAAAGTAAAACTTCCAAAATCAGGGAAAAACACATATTAGTTATCTGCCCAGCCAAGCACTGAGCTTAGCCAGGGGAGGTAGGAAATCTGTCAGAGGGAAGAACCACCCACAGGCAGATTTCACCTCTAATGCTGCTTTGTTTCTGTCAGCAGACATCTTGAGTCCCGCTGACATACATTGCAGAGGAAAGAACTGTCCACAGGCTTATCATTCCAGTAGCAGAGGCAGGAGAATGATCTTCATGTGGGTGGATCTTTCTTCTGCAAAGTATATGTGACCCAGGCTGAAGCTGCTCAGCTCACATACATAAAGCTGTAGCAGATGATCTTTCCTCTGCAACTGCTGTGTATATGTCAGCCAGGCAGTTTAAGCCAGCTGTCATACACAAGCTGGGGCGCTTACCTGACAGCCTCTGCCAGCTTCCTGGCCTCCTCCCGTTTTGAGCTGAGACCGACAGAGTGGCCAGTATTTTTGGCAATTAGATGCTCCAATATATAGGGTGGAGTGTCTAATAGTCTGAAAATTACAGTACATTTGCCATTACAAAATGTTATGCATGTTTATGCATATACACTGAAGGAAAAACAGTTAACATACAGTCAGGTGTACTGCACTTTGCACATGTGAAACCAAATGGATTCAAAGCTATTAGACAGCAATAAGGTTAAAAGGTAAATTCATACCAGAAAGGCATTCTTTAAAGCGGACCTACCACCAGGAATCTATGTTTTCATGAATGGCACTAGAAGTGC
>CM070032.1:65483492-65498308 GCA_036250615.1 Ptychadena robeensis | reverse complement strand
TGGCAACCGCGGCAAGATATCTCACAATTTTTGACTTTTCTAGCCTGTCAAGTTCCTTCTTTTGACCATTTTGCCAAAGGAAAGGGAAGTGCCTAGTAATTATTCACGCCTAATATAGGGTGATGAGGTCATTAGACCACACCCCTTCTCATTACAGAGATGCACACACCTAATATGGGCTTAATTAGTAGTAGGCTTTCGGAAGCCCTTACAGCTTGAAGAAGACAACATGCATGAGGAGGATTGATGTGGTCCAAAATACTCATTGCCTAATAATGTCTGCAGTCACGTATATATATATAGTTATATACAGAATAGCCCATTAGAACAGCGACAACTTTAAATATTTAAAGGTACATATACAAATTTCCATCTGAGAATATCTTCTCGCTCCATTGGCCTTATACCCAAAAAACTTACATCTCGTTAGAAAATGGACTCTTCAAACTTCTCCATAGCTCGACCAGATGTCTATTTTCCTCAGAAGACCCCAAACGCATGCCTAAAGGAACTTCCATACCAGCAAAGGGGTTGGCTTAGGGCATCTTTTCTCCTTACTTCTCTGACTGTAACCACTCTAGGTTTTCTTTGCTAAATTTCCCGCTGCGGAGTTACCAACCACCAGCCCCTCTCATTCTCAAACTTTGCCAGCCCCTCCCCTTCTGGATCACCTGATCCTGCATGTGCAAAGGTTTAACCCCCCTGCTGATCACCATATTAGCGGCATAGGTAATATGTATAATTACAATATTTGTGAATAATTCTACTAATATTGATTCAATTTCCAAAAGCAGTGGCGTATATTCGCAATTATATCACATCATGATTATCTTCAAAAAATGAATGTCGCATTTATTTTGCATTGTGATGATATCACAATGCATGGCCATATGCTTCCCAGTGCATAAATACTTGAATATTGAAACTGGGAATATACGCAGCCATATGCAAAAAAATTGCGAATTCCGAATAGCTGATAGTCGTCTAATATATCCCATGTTCGAGCTCAACAGTACGTAGCAGTCTTCCTGCCTGGGTTGTAGGTCATTCTCACAAATCCTCTTGGGGGCTTACTCCCATGGCCAACTTCTGGTTGTATCATCTGTTGATGAAACAGAAGAAATAGAATGGAAATTCCACATCCTGTACACAGCTGAGGGACTCCATCTGGGACACCTGAGGCTTCAGCAGCATGGGCTTTCTTCTCCAGGAAACTGCTCAGTGAAAAGGCCAATTGTATTCTTCAATTCTTTAACCTTCTGAGCGTTCTCCCCGAGTACACTGGGCTGAGTCTCATGCATCCATGAAAACTTCAGCCCCAGTTAAACGGAGAGGCAAGCTTCGAGGTCTCGAGAGTCTTTCTTCGGCGGTCGGGAGCATTGGCCATGTATGCCATGCTGCCGGGTCCGCCCCCGATCGCGTCACCGGTGACACGAAGGGGGCGGGGGTAGGCGGCACCATAGACCTCCGTCAAATCGAGGGGCGTCGGCCTTTCTTCAGCATAAGTCCGGTGGTCTCCAGTGATGCCGGGCTATGTGTGGTCCTCATGACTGAGCAGGAATCGCGGCGGGCATTTTTGCTCCTCCGCGGATTGCACGTGGCCACGCTTTTGAAAAAAAACCGTGCCAGGGCGAAAACGCTCAGGAGGTTAAAGTATCGTTTGGGCTGGTTGTACACTCGTCACTGAATTCCTTATTGCTGCCCATGGACATGGTTTAAACAGCTCTCTTTAGGTAGACATTACATGTTTTGTAGATTATCCCTTGATAGATGAGGATCAGACGAATGTGGACTTCACACTGGCCCTGGAATGCAAAACAAGGTGTTAAAAGATCAGTCTTTATGGTTAAGGAAAGGATGAAAATTGTTATCTATAATTTTTCCCCGAACAGGATTAACTATCAATTGTTGTCTGATCAATAAGAGATGAGTTCTAAAGCTGGGCATACACGTACCAATTCCTGCACGATCCGATCCCCGATCTGATGCTGTGCGCGCTCCCGTATCCCTCAGGGATCGGGTCGTGCAGGAATTGGATGAAGCAACTGACGAGGATTGAGCTTAAATCAGCCGTCCTGTCGGATCGCACAGTTATCCAACAGGATGATAAATTTTAGTCCGATCCCATTAACTAATGAGCTGCAGATGCAGAGTGCCGTCCGATTCTCGGCACTAGTGGGCGGGCGTGATGACGTCATCACACTGCCTGCTACTGCATAGAATCGGATAAAGAATAGACACTAAATCATACCGTCTATTCCCAGCTTAACTGATAACTTTCCATTAAAAGGTTCTTCTAATAAGGCCAACAATGTTGTTTCTTTTTCAAAAGCAGAGACTGGACTGGATTACTTTAGATGGCCAAAGATGGTGAAGAATGACAAGTGATAAGAAATCTGTCTGTTCAGTTTAATTCACATTCAACAGGGACCTGTCATTATTGTGCTTGTCATATTGATAAAAAGGGGCAATATAATGGTCACTGGCAGCAGCTATTAGAGAGATTTTGCCTACTTGGGTGGGATTATTACCTCACCTCTACAAAGAGGTTTAGGATGCTCTTAGTACTTAGCATTATTAACTGAAAGGCTTTCTTTCATAAATCTACACAAACAAAATGCTATGTGTGTGCCCAGCTTGGAGAGATTTCCATATATATTTTGTAAAAAGTATTGTATTGTATGTTTTGTTTACTTTAATTTGTGAACATGAGGCATCATTCTTTACAAAAAAGCAGTGTTAAAATAGGTCAAAATGTAAGTCCAGGTCCATATAATGCAGAATGGCTTAAATTAATACTTAAAGTGTTGTCATTAGCCCGGTGTGGGAGTGTGGTAAGCACTGAGTGACACCACTTCACTCCAAGAGGAGGGGTGACACAAAACTATCAAACTTTCTAACCAAAGCCATTTTTAGTATAAGAGAGTTAAAGGACTCCAATCTTGACCTGAAGAACCATAGCTGCAAGTGTCATATTTCAGTGTGACATCTGCTGCACAGTCCTTGGCTTGCACCCTGTCCCTGTGAATGATACAGTCCTGACACCAGAGACTTCTGCCCACTCAAGCAGCTCGTGGGAGATTAATATTCGCTGTGTGTGCAGAGCTGAGCTAAGTTAAATGAAACACTTCAGCCTAATAGTATGCGACTGCCTGCACTGTTAACTAATATCTAACCTCTCTTGGAGAGGTGACTGTATAACTTACCTATCCCTTATTGGAAGTAATAATCCACCCCCCCCCCCCTCCGCTGTAATCTTCAACACTTGGGGGTGAATACATTCAAGTAATTCATTCTAATATAAGCCTTATTTAAAAATACAAGTCAAGTATATATTTTCAACCTAAAAAAGGATGTAGCATATTCAGTGACAAATGTTTCAAATAAACACAAATAAATTACATTCACACATTCATGAAAAGAAAAATCTGGCATGTTTAGGAGTACTTGACATGAACAAACACTGTGACAATGCCATGGCTGATGCAGGCTCATTTACATTCCATATAAAAGCTTTCAACCACATCTTTCTAAAACAGAAAGCAGGAAAGACATTTTGTTAGCTGTACAAATTATTGTTCATCTTTTCATTTTTGTGTGCGAAATAGCTGATGTTTTTATTGTTCAGTATTGGGGAGAAGAGATAAAGAGTGGTAACACTGGAAACAAGCAAAGCTATTGCCAAGTGGAATATAATAAGATAAAGATAGGTGGAAGGGTGGGTTGGAGTGTTGAAGTAAGTTGATTCATGGTAGTAAGATGAAGTGATGCAGGTGGGGTGGAGAAATTTTAAACATTTTGAAAAGGAGAAGGAGACAATGTCACCATTTCCCTATTTTTCCGTTGTATAAATGTGCATGGTGTTATTTTAATAATTTAATATTTGACATATCAATTTGATGTAATTGCATTTATCTGCTTTGTATTTGTCACAGCAGGCAGGTCCTCGGCAGTGCCTTTGGAAAGGTTGTGACATGTTAGGTAACTATAAGGTTTGTCAATAGAGATGGACGAGGCGGACAGTTCGTGGCGAACAGCACATGTTCGCTTTTTTTCTGCTGGCGAACAGTGCGAGTGTTCAACCCACCTCCTTTGCTGACAAGAAGAAATTAATTGTTCTTCCGCCGGCTAGATCAGGCACGGAAGGATCGAATTTTTTTCACCGGAGACCGAATTTTTTTCACTAGAGACCCCGGTCTCCAGTGAAAAATACGGCAAAAAAACGAAGTGAAGCCAGTGACATAACTTCCAGGATATTAACTGTGCGTTCCACTTAACATAAGTGACATCACCTCCGGTATATGGATCACAGCACTATGCGTTCCATGTAGCGGACGTGATGTCACTGACAATTCAAATTTCCTGCAAACAGACGGGAAATAGGAATTTCCCTGCGAACAGGCAGACGTCTGACTTTTCTAAAACTTGGCCATCACTATTTGTCAATAATATAACATTAATGGAAACCTAATACCCTATGTTGAATCTTTTGCCTTTGCAGGTGTCTACAACTACTATGGTAGTTGCATGCACATTGTTTTGTGTCACTGATATTGATGTAACAGGGGAAAATGCATATCTGCATTTTGTGTAAAGGTCCATTGTGTAACCAACTCCACTGAAAGGCATCCAAATGGATTCACACCTATACATTTCTAAATAAACCATTAAAATGAATACACATTGTACTTTGTTTATGTCAGAACTCATAATTTCACAACTCTAGAGGGTTGATTTTTTTCGATTTCGACTAGTTTGAATTTGTGAGTTATTTGCCAAGCCCCTGAACATGGTATAATCACCAAATTTGTTGGAGGTATATAGAAAGATTGAGGGTATACCACAAAAAAAGAAAGTATTGCAGTAACACTAATAGTTTTTGCATACATTTATTTGAAAGTCAGGTCAAAATTTCTCAAATCGAAATTACAATTTTGACTTATGCAAAAAACTGCATATGCTATTATGCTAGAGCAATACTTTTTTTAAAATGGTCTCACAGCCCTTCTCTACATCTTGAGTGTCCATTTTGGTGATGATAGCTCAGGGGCTATGCAATCAACTCACAAAGTCAGCTAGTCGAAAAAATTTGAATATCTCTACTGTAGACATTGATGCACATAATATGCATTTACATAATGTGCATATTGCTCCAAGTCAACCCACATCCTTGTGTATGTTGTATTACAGATTGATGCATTTCTCCAGCTTGGTCAATGACATCACTTAACGTTCTCTTCTTATACAACTTAGGGGTTCGGTCACAAAAGACCATTTGGGTATTTAAGACCATATTATTCGAAGAAATTTTGTATTTTGAATATTTTCCTCAGCCCCCCAGTCCTTTGGGATCCTTGTGCTGCAAAGGGGTATTACTGAGAGGTTTTACTCAGGTTTACTGCAGTTCACATAAGCAGACAAAGGACATTAAGAAGATGTAAACTCAGAAAAAAAAACATAGTGTATGAATGTAATCATCCAAGGACACAGAGCCCTAAAGATAAAAAGATATACTTAACTTTACTTCTTCCTCGTTCCTCCACCACCATGCAGGGAATGTCCTGTCCTCCACCAATCCGGATCTGAATACAGGGATGCTCCGCCCCTCCGCCGCCCCTGAATTCTGATCTGTCTCATCTACACTTGGGTAGGTAGACATCAGCAGGGATGTCTACCTTCCTACGTCTCCAGGCACCCAGAACCCCCTGGCGACGCAACATCCCTGGATGGGGTTAAGCGCCGCTGGATTTTGACAGTTTTCACCAAAGTAAGTTTTTATACTTTTTTTTCCCTCCAACTATTGCGACTTTTGGTGTCAGTGATTTATATGGAGGTAGTAGGTTCATTACCATTCCTTACTATCCAATTTTGTTTGTATTTCTTAAAGCGTATCTCTACTACTGCTGTAAAAATGTGCAATCCTTTCTGAGGTCAGACTCTTCTGGGCCTGCTCCCTCTACCAGTCATGAAGTAACACTCCCCCATTGACACTACAACAGGCAGTGGCGCAGAAGGTGTTACAAGTGATATGTTGTTAGTATATATATAAATAGGCCTTTGTACAAAATATTATTTGTACCTGTAATATTACAATCTCAGACCATCTCATCTCAAAATGATTGTCCACCTTGCATAATCAATTAGCACTTTGGAATTTGGTCTCTGGTAATTTCATTAACACATTCATTTACACTACAGACAAATTCAACTCTGGGCACATCTACACATATAGTTGTTTACACATCGATTACGCAAGAAACTGGGGCATTGCTAAGTGACGTACATATTTAATCACTCAGAAACTTCAAACACATGACACTATACATTAGCATACAACATGACTTACTGACAGATAGAGACAATTTCTTGTCATGTATTCTCTAATTTGGTTGATGTCCCTTTAAAGAAGTCATTTCCTGTCAAACTAACTGTCTTTCAAGTATTGTAAATATCTATCCAATCCTGGTTAAATATGGAAATGTCCAATCCATGTCCCTCCAATTTTAACAGTATATAAGATCTGTGTGTGTCAAAATAAATCAGAGTTTGGGATGCAAGCTTAAGTTGCTGTCTCTCATAACTCCCGGCTGGAGAGAGAAATATTCACGAGGGGGGGAATTTTAACCAAGGTGTCTGTAAGTCGGTAACGTGATCGCGGTAACGGTTTTGGTAACGGAAGTTAATTAGTTAACAGTTGGTGTCAGAAGAAATACCTTAACATATGTCCTCTACAATTAAAGAAAATATTATATATTATTTAGTCATCAACCTGACATTGTTGTCTGGTGAGGCTGTACATGTGTTAAAAATGAATGGGCAGAAATGCAAATCCATTTACAGGTACAGCTCATATTTACTTTTCAGCAATATAATTAATTGGGTGTCTGGAATTCAACTCAAAATTAAAAAATTTTGGGGTCCAATAGGGTGCTGTATATAGCTTCCTGAAAACACAGCACCCTGCTTCATGACCCACAACACACAATATAAGCAGTAAGATGGGAGGTGTTGGGGGGGGGGTGATAAAGGCTGTTAATTAGCCAGTACATTTGGAAGAATTCATATGATCTGTTGCAGTTAATATTGAACATTATGAGAAGCTCATAGTGTGCATTGAAAGCAGACAGTGCAAATTTAGCGCAGCCAAGAATCCTGCACAATGGTTCAAGAAGGTAAGAAAACCAGCTCATGTTGCATTATGAAAATGTCTGCATTGTGAAAATGCCACCTTGTTTGTTATCTTTAGTCTGTATTAGTATATAAAAGTGAAAACCGCATTCAGCGGCATATTTTGTCCTTTTTTTCCCCCTTAAATGTCTGAAAGTGACAAAACACAGATGTTAAGCTGTACAGTCTTATCATATCCCGCAGAACAGTTTTGTAATTGGAAATACTTTTTCCAAGACTTGCTTCTTATCAAAGTAATTTGAATTTTCTGAAGCAGTGGATAAAGAGGACACCAGCCACAGATGTTTTATGTTCTGACTTATCGAAACGTCCCAATGGTGTCTGGGTACAGGCACACTTTTATACAATGAGATTAAAGCACTCAATCATTTCATACATTATCTGCTAATATGAATTTTTGTTTTATGCCATATCAGTTGTAAATCTCCCCCTCTATATTTCTTGTGTTAACCTGGGAAAATACATATATTTATTTCTATCTGAAAGGAGACATATATCTGCACTGCAAGGCCTGCTATGGGGAGTGATGAGTATAGTAGTTTATCTCAGATGACATTCTGGGAAAGGCAGCTCATTGATACACAGACCTCATTACTTTGTAACTCAAAGTTGGATTCCTAAAGACAGCCCCCCTCCCAAACTAAATGCATCACTGTTATAGCGTTAAGCAAGGTACAGACCTGCAGATATGGGGCAGATAGATGCCGCTTCGAGCACTCACCCATATAATATGCGCCCATCGATGTTTTCGAGCGGGACAAACCAATCCCACTAGAAAACAGCCATATGAGACATGACTGTAAATACGGCCGATGTCCTTTGCTTTGCATAGAGACCGCGGGACTCCAGGCAAAGCTTCGGCAGAGCTGGGGAGAGCAGAGCTGTCTTCCCAGCCCCTTCGATATCTGACAGCAGGGTGATGACGTCATCACGCTGCTGCAGGGTACACCGAACGGCTCGAATATCGAACAGTCTGTACCCTGCTTAAAACGTTTCATCTCATTGACCTAAGGGCCCCCATACACGTCTAGATTTTTTGTTCAATCAACTTAATTTAATCAATTGTTTTTGTTGATTGATTGAAAATCTATGGCAGCCCACATGGTTAGATAAATTTTCAAATTTTCTATCGCAAAATAATCAGATATGCTGGAAATTTTTTATTGGAAGTATTGAAATTGAACCTTAAATTGAACCAAAATGTATCTTTTTAAGTTGATTGAAAGGAAAATCTAGACGTGTATGGGGGCCTTAAGTCAGTTTTTATTACAACAACAATGTTCAAAAAGAAAAGTTTCATCAATGATCCTTTCATGACACTGATATGGACATCACACAGTTCTGCACTAAATCCAGAAAACCAAAGTTTGGGAGTTAAAGGTATCAGTATTGATGTACATGAGGGAAAATATGCTTTTCTCCATTATATACAGCTAGGCTCTAGCAAACGTTATCTTTACTTAGTGTTTTATATTTCTGAAGTGTTGTGAAATATTTTGTCACTACCAAGAAGAAAGTAAAATAAACCGGTTAAAAATCATTATGAATTTTTGGGGGGTTGAATGCTAACTATTAGAGATGGTCGAAATGAATAAAATTAGATTCTACTTAAATTTCGAGTTTCCCAATCGAATTTCGATTCAACTGCAAAATTTCGACTTTTTTTCTAGTCGAAGTCGAAAATTCGCATAATGCCAAAAATTTGCATAAAACACTCAAAAATTCACATATAGCCTAAAATTTGCATAAGGTCAAAAATTCACATAAGGTGGAAAATTTGGATTTGCTGTATGAGCTTGAGCTATAATAGAAGAATCAGTGTACATAGTAGCAGAGCTTTACATTAAGAGCTGAGATTTAAACCAAATTTATACACAAACTTGACATGTTAGAGCAAAACTTATTGTTTTCAAATGTTTCTCCAACCCTTCTCTACAACTCCAGCAATGTCCCCCAACCCTTCTCTACATCTCCAGCAATGTCCCCCCAACCCTTCTCTAAATCTCCAGCAATGTCCCCCAACCCTTCTCTACAACTCCTGAAATTTTTGTGAGGATACCATTTTCAGAGGCTTTGCAATAAGCTGACAAAGTTAGCTAGCACCATGCGAATTTTCGTCTATGCGAATTCCCGCCAATGCGAATTCCCGCCAATGCGAATTTCCGCCACTGCGAAAATTTTAAATAAAATGGCGATACTCGCACGCGAAATAGCGGCAAGGCAAATCAAAAGCAAAGTTATTTTTTAGGTTGAAATTTCGATTTCAGTCTGGCCCCATCAAAATTCCACTATGCGAATTTTCGGCGAAAAAGTCGAAATTTCTACTTAAAAATTCGCACTGCGAATTTTTCGACCATCCCTACTAACTATACATTAGGGCTGAATTCCAGACTAAAACTTTATTAAACATTGCAGTTGGACACCCACTTCACTGCAAGAGATAAGTCCTTGTTTTTGTCTAGGGGCCCACACAATTAGTTTAACTGAACAACCTCCAACTCCCTTAGGACATGTGCCCACTGCTTTTTCTTGGGCTGGACGCACATAAAAGAAAAAAGATGAACAGCCGCCAATTTACAGGCAAATTGCCTGTGATTTGTGGGCGGCTTTCCCCCAATTTGAGGTGCCTTCCTCCTGATGCACATTCCCACTGAACTCGAAGTGGCATGAATTTTCTGTGTCCAGCAGGTGCATCCATTGATCTTTAATGGACGTGTCTCCAGCATTATTGTGTGCCGCAATGAAAGCATACCACTATGAACACTTTGGACACTGGGCCATTTATTAGAATTGGAAGTGTCCTCTCTTTTTCCCTGTATTAGACAAGCAGTAAAGCAATGGCCACATGGACTTAGTAAGTCTCACTGCCTTAAAAGTTTAAAACAGTGGTCCGAGGTTCGAATGCTATCTTCCTACAATGCAAATCTCTAATATATAGAGAAATAGCTGAGAACTACTCACAGTCTCAAGTGTGCCAAGCATGCAGGTGTGGGTAAGGTAAACTTGTAACTTTGGGTAAGAGGGGTTGTAAGCATATATAAAGCTGGGCATAGGCTGATTCGACAGCCGATCGGATGCCATGTGCGTCTGATCTGATGGGCGGTCGGGTTGGCAGGGAATCGGGTGCGGCAACTGGTCATATTGACCAAAAATCTGCCATCATGTCGGACCACAAGTGATCCGACATGAAGGATCATTTAGATCGTATCCCATTAGTTCGGATGGGGACGGCAGTCCCCAGCCAAAGTAATGGCCAGCACACAAAGCCTTGAGCGATCAATCCCCCTTGCACGGAAAATGGATCAAATAGGGATCCGACATGTCGGTATTCCCCTATTCAACAACTTACTTTGGATGTGGACCCTCAATCCCCAAGTGACAGAGTGCAGCATGATCATGTCATCACGCTGCATCCCATTGCTCAGATTATCGGCGGGCATCCTTTGTGTGCCGTCCATTAGTTTGAATGGGGCGCTGGTCACCATTTAAACTTATGGCATCGGCCAGAGATTTTCACCCACGATCTGCGGCCGATTTTGCACACACATCAATCGGCAGAAAATTGGCCACGGCTAGCTATGTGTATAAGGGCCTTATGACAGTGCAAGTGCCAGTTCATTGCAACCAATAATTTGCTTTACTGGAGTGAGATCGATAACGAAGAGGCTTCTGATTGCTTGCTATAGATTATTTACTTTTCCATCGCTCTTTTTTCCTTTTGTATGAGTACAATGCTGTCTGTTGGAAACTATGATATTGATTGTCAGTTTTCCACCCAGGAAACCCTTGCGTCTTACATATTTGTATTCTGTACAGTTTCATGCAACTGGCAAATAAAGTTTAATTCTTTCATGATTTAAAAATAATACCTGATGTCATATATCTGGAGCACTACATAAAACAATACAAAAGGTAGATCCTGCTAACCCCTAAAATATACACACACATAGGGCTACATGACCTCCTCACAAATAACAGAGCCATCAACAAAGTTCCTCATTATTTCTTCACTATTTAGGAAATCTGAAATGCAGCATTATCTAGTATTATCTAGCATTATACTATGTTGTGACAGTATGAACACAGTATTATCTAAATTGTCACAGCACGAATAAAGAATTTTCCAGCAAACGTTTACTGTTTTCCTCTCTTTCTTATCTATATTATGTGGAATTGTCAGTTAGTTTGAACTATAAAGGTGTTCTGCCTTTAGTCCTATGATTAAAAGTAAACATTATATAAAAAAAAAAGATAAATGTAATGTTATTTAAAGTGGAAGCCTAAACTTGCCCATGTCAATCTCTAAAAAAAGGCTGAAATGTCTTGTATTTCGAGTCAAGAAAACATACTATGGACTAATAGAGGTGTACCAGAAAAAGTATGCCACATTGATTGCGGGATTGTGATGAATCTATGAGCTGAACAATACAAATTCAGCTCAGTGAAAATGATAACGTTTCTTTTATATAAAATAAAGATACATTTCATTTCTGCATAACCATTATCATTTATCTTTTTGTAGCATTGACTTACATTACGTATCTCTGCGGTTGGGCCTGCCACAAAGTCATTGATGCACTTTCCATTGTCAAGTTCTCTAGTCATAGGTCAGAACAGGGAGTAGTTTACTATATAATGCCTAGCAGATATGGAAGGGGCACCACTTCCTACCCCGCCAAGACAATTCCTTACTTGCTTTACAGCTCTTCTATGGACTCCCTAAAAAATCTTCTGTTTTCTGTACATAAACACCATGATTAAACTCTGACACTTACTAGAGACTATTTACTGCATCTGCATATGAACAATTTGTGTATTAAAGGATAATTCATTTCTCTGATTATTTCAGTTGGTCATTAGTGTTGATCGAGAATATTCTAATTGTGATTTTTTATTGTAAATATTGGCACTTTGAGCATTTGCGAAGATCTGGAATATAGTGCTATATCTTTGTAATTGAGAATATTCAAGATTTTTTACATCAGTACCCGAAACTACTCTGCATTGCATTCGCAAAATGCACATTTACAAGTTGCACAATGAAGGTAATAACAATTGGAGATCACAAATTCTCAAATGTACCAATATTTTTGCATATATTGGATTTAATGCTCATCACTATTGGTCCTCAGATATCAGTAATGTATGCCACTGGCTATCATCATTAAACCATGATCGTCTACTGACTGCAGGTTGCAAACAGCTAGATCATTCAAATAGTATTAAAATATATTCTTTTTATCTTTAATGCTATGTCTTTTACTCCATTTTCCTCAAACAAGTAAACAGTTCAGACGATTAAATAGCAATTGAATTACAATTCACAAGCACCTTAATCCACAGATAGAGTCAGGCTAGTGTAAAAGGCATGCAAGATTTGGCAAAGACCAGTTTATGAAGATGTAGATTTCATCTATTACGTGGGATCATTCAGTGCATGAAAGGACAGGTGAGAACTGCACAGAACATTAGTTTTACAATTCATAATTTAATTTTCAGTTTGTAATTGGTTTACAATGCTCTACAGACCACTTAATCAATAAAAGACTCTCTCCTTCTCAGAAAAGTGTATTGGAAATGCAATAAAGAGGAAACACAAAGAACTTTATAATGTATCCTTTGTTGCTTCCTAACATCTGCCTCCTAAATAAAGATCTGTTTATTAGATTTTTAAATTAAAATTGGATGAATACAGATTGAATGGGATATAGACAACAGGACCTTCTGACCTGTGTGCAGCAATGCATTGCCATGTTCCACCATCACAAACCTGAGCAATTAATCATACATTTCTTACAGTGGAAGTATGGATTCTGACTTTTTCTTATACACATATACACATATTTAGACATGTTACATTGTTATTTCTCTAATGAGCTAATTTTTTAACTGACTTGTATCAACTCTACATTAGTATAGCAGTCATCTGTGACAGATGCCATCATCTAAAGCAGAAGACAGTGAAAGACTTTCTGTATGTGCAGTTGACCGATGGTGTCTCCATTGCACACAATTAGTGTTGAGCTCGAATATTCGAATTTCGAATATATTCGGCGAATATCGGCTATTCGAGAATTCACAAATTTTGCAACGGATATTCGCGGCGGATATTCGCAATCTGGAATATTCGCATTGGGATGCTTATGGGCATGGATTGCGAATATATATTCGCAATGCGAAAATAAATAGCACACCATGCATTTAGTAGGTAATTGTAGGTAATTACAAGGCGATTATAATGGCGAATATAGATTGCAAATATAGAATCGAATATTAGTAGAATTATATTATTAGAAATATCGCGAATTCGAATATTGCCTATGCCGCTCATCACTACACACAATAATAAGCCTTGGGAGCCTAGGCACTAATTCATTGTTTGTTCCTCATTGGCCAACCAGTGCCAATGCAAATCAGGAGCACCACACAAGACTTTTTGACAATTCTGACACATTCTATACAGCTATCACAAGTGTGTGTAGAGGGGCAGTAACAGAAAAGTCACCTAGTCAACGACTCGACTTCAGAGGCACAAGTATATATATACATATACTATATATATACATATATATATATATATATATATATATATATACACAATGCAGTCTTTGCTTCCGTGTCTGGGTTACGTTGACACATGTTACTTGACTCAAACAATTATTATTGTCACTTCATAAAGGGCAGGGATTTATACACAAGACAAGAGACAAGGCAGCAGAAGCAGTAGGTGACAGACACACAGTACTATGGTTATGTCTGCCAACATTATAAAATAAATATAGTTATTACATTTATTTTATAATGACAATATACTTTTCTGTGAACCACAGTATTCATGACTCATTCTGTGTGTATTGGCTGCCGCAGTTTAAGCAGTACTAGTGATGAGCGATATTTCACAAATAATTCAAGAAATTATAATTTGATGCATGCAAATTCTCGAAATGCTGATATTTGCTAAAAATATTCGGCATTCGAATATTCAAGCCAAACACTAGTACCCACTTTCTGTTTTGCACTTTAACCTCCCTAGCATTCTGACCACGGGCAATCGCAGCAGAGTACATTACCAGGTTAATAACAGTCATGTTGACTGTTAATGTTACAGAAAGCTTTGCTCATGGATGGACACTTTATGTTGCCTCAGTGTGATGACATTAAATGACTCATCAACTCAACTATGACTTTAGTGCCCTAGTGTCTAGTATATCCAACCTTTGCAACAATGTACACTCGAACAAGACTACCATGACTCAGGTTAGACTTTTTAGGAGAGCAATGTATTTTTTTTGGACTTGCAAGGACTTTAATTAGTAAAACATACGTAAATATAAATGACAGAGATGGTCTACATAATTCTGACAACCTTTACATCTGCTCCTTTGACATAAAATCCATGAATAGCTGTCTGTATGGATTATTTTTCTTGTATAATCCATTGGCTGTTTACATTTGATGACCCTTTTATTGTTAGAAAAAATGCATATGTGGACAAATCATTATGCCTTGTCTAATCCTTTTAATCATAACAAGCTTATTTGCTCCTTGTGGTTCCCTCAAAAGTAGGGGGCAGTGATACAACAGTAGTGATGGCCGAACCTCGGCCATGTTCGTCCGCGGACGGGCGT
>CM070032.1:65431476-65468195 GCA_036250615.1 Ptychadena robeensis | reverse complement strand
GGCTTTCGAGCCTATACAGCTTGGAGTAAGACAACATGCATAAAGAGGATGATGTGGCCACAATACTCATTTGCCTAATAATTCTGCACTCCCTGTACATGCAATTGTTATTCTCACCAAATCTTGAGTAAGATTAGGAGCTGTAACAATTGTGCTGTTGTTGCTTGTTCTACAACCACAGAGGAAGCTGTACCTGAGTACCACACTGCAGAGATCCAATGTCTGCTCTATTTATACTGTGGATAATCATTCCTGAACTTCTTCTGCTACTTCTTCATTCAGTCATAGGTTTTTGAAATATAAGTCATCACAAGTTGGGTCTGACAGGAGGTTGCAAATCTCTGGCCTTCTACAAAGACTCTAAGGACATAGGACTGGCAAAATGCAATACAGGTGGATTCAAAGTAGAGGTCATATTTTATAGTGGTGAAGTCTAAACTACTACCAGATTGAAGTACAATTGAACAGTCTACTTAAGAAATGTATTTCAAATATTTAATCATGTGATCATACTTATAAATGTTACAGTACAGCTGGTATAGCTACATGAATATTTTTGATAAAACATATATAAAAGACAAAGCCTATGAAGTGTAAGCAAATCAGGATCCACTATGTTGATGATGCCCTTAACTAACACATTTTTTGGCTCACTTATAGTAAAGTAGGAAGTAGTAGTAAAGTTTGGACAGCTTTGAAGGGATAATATGACAAATCATTTGGCAAGTAATACAATTCACTTACATATTTGGTTTAAAAAAAATACATTTGGCAATTGTATGACTTTTATAATTGCTACACAAGCCATTTTGTGATTTAATGGTATTAAAATGAGCTATTTGATGCTTCATGTGGCAACATTACTCATGTCAGTTGAAGAACACAGGGCTGATCATGTTACTAAAACTGGCAGAATCCAATCTTGTGATAGGAATTCAGAGAACAGCAAAGCTCTAGAATAAAGTTTGTAACATTCCTGCAATGTATAATATTCACCTACAATGGGTTTTGTAATTTTCCTTAGCAGTCAATAAAGGTTTGTCAAAGTCCTGCTACAGTGTTATAAAACAAGGGCACTATTTGTAACATTGTGGCACTGACTCTATGGCACTCACACTTGTGTGTCTAATCAGTAGAGATGGTCGAAAAATTAGCATTGCGAATTTTTAAGTAGAAATTTCAACTTTTTCGCCGAAAATTCTAATTTTGATGGGGTAATTTCAAGTTTTCGGCGAAAAATCAGCCTGATATTTCGACTGAAATCGAAATTTCAACTTGAAAAATAACTTTGCTTTTGATTTGCCGTGCCGCTATTTCGCATGCGAGTATGCGGGAGTGATGGGAAAATTCGCATCTGCGAAAATTCGCTTGGTGCTAGCTAACTTTGTCAGCTTATTGCAAAGCCCCTGAAAATGGTATCCTCACAAAAATTGCTGGAGTTGTAGAGAAGGGTTGGGGGACATTGCTGGAGTTGTAGAGAAGGGTTGGGGGACATTGCTGGAGATGTAGAGAAGGGTTGGGGGAAACATTTGAAAACAATACGTTTTGCTCTAACATGTCAAGTTTGTGTATAAATTGGGTTTAAATCTCAGCTCTGATTGTAAAGCTCTGCTACTATGTACACTGATTCTTCTATTATAGCTAGTGATGGCCGAACATCGGCCAGGACTGTCCGCGAACGGGCGGGTCGGACTTCTAAAGATCGTCACATCCGGTCCCTGGAACGCATACTGGAATGCATAGTTCCTGGTTCCGTGAGCCAGATGTGACGTCACTGACGTCACTTCCTGCTCCGACCCGGTTTTTTTACTAGGAGACCGGCTTCATGCCCGGTCTTCTAGTGAAAAGATTCTTCCTCCGGCACGATCACACAGGTTCTGATCCTGCCGGAGGAAGAATAGAGATCATCTTCTCACTGGCGAACGGAGCGGGTCGAACACCCGCACTGCTCGCCGGCGAGAAGATGGGCGAACATCCATGTTCGCCGCCGAACTGTCCGCCTTGCGGACAGTTCGGCCATCACTAATTATAGCTCAAGCTCATACAGCAAATCCAAATTTTCCACCGTATGTGAATTTTTTACCTTATGCGAATTTTAGGCTTTATGCAAATTTTTGAGTGTTTATGCAAATTTTTGGCGTTATGCGAATTTCTGACTTCGACTAGAAAAAAGTCGAAATTTCGCAGTCGAATCGAAATTCGATTGGGAAACTCGAAATTTAAGTAGAATCGAATTTTATTAATTTCGACCATCTCTACTAATCAGCAAATGACAGAGGACAGAAGTGCATGAGGAATACATTTATAAAGAGTGCTACAAATGTTTTTCTAAATCTTTAACTTGTGGCAATGAACATGAAATAAAAAAAAAACAATCCATAGAATTATATTTAGCCAAGACATACCACAACTTTTGAATATTTTTCAACAGTGCCATCTTTTTTTATTGCCCAACTTTGCTAATAAAAAAAAGATGGCACTGTTGAAAAATATTCAAAAGTTGTGGTATGTCTTGGCTAAATATAATTCTATGGATTGTTTTTTTTTTTTATTTCAAACTTTGCTAATCAACAGGAATACAGCATATATAAGGCACTGAGCCCTTGGCAAAATTGTATTTTGGGAACACATCATCCAAAAAAGAAACATTTCAAATTCTAATTCTTTCCTTACCTTAACTGGTACAACTTGCATCAGAATGGCAAAGTTGGTGAGATGATTACATCGACATACAGAGTAATTCAGGTTTCCTTCAACTCGAACACATCCTTCACTGGACCAAATGCCAGAACCAGAGCTGTAAGGCAGATCAAAGACAACTCATTATCATCACCGATGTGAGTCATCATGAGGCACAATTTTTTTATGGATTTAAAAGTTCTAATTTTAAAGGTCATATCTTTCATTTTTGTCACTAGACATTTCAATGAACTATGTTCTCCTGGGTCTTTGTATAATCAAGACTGGAAATTATAATCTTGCTATATCTCTCACAGAGCAGAAAAGGATATCATCTATATATTAAATATACCCAATATATTAAAAATTATAATTCTTATGCCTTTCTATATATAGGGAATATATGCCATAATATAGAACATGATTGTACTGTGCCCATCACTAACGTTTAAGACTGTTATTTTACAAATACCATAATAAGTATTTCTAAATAGCAAAATAACCCTCAATGCAGAAAATGTCTCTTTAGAAGTTCATATAAATGAGCTGTGAGGCAATGGCCTTTGTTAATCAACTGTGACCCAAAACAATATATTTTAACACAAAACAAAAGTACTTTGAAGCTATTTTAAGCTAACAGTAGAGAGTAACCTTTGTAAATGAATAGAGATTATATGAGTCTTTACTTTACTTTATTAAATTCTGCCTCAGTGTTTCTAGATTCTTGGGGGTCATGGCCACCCATCTCACTCAATACTAAGCTCCTTGAGGAGGACCCGGACAGAGGTTTCAAATCCTCTAACAGTTTGACCTGGGTTCTCAGGTATTTGGGGCCATAATCAAGGAAAAGAAGCACTACAAATTGTGCATAGTGAATTCTGGGCAGTAATGCATCTGATATCCTCAAAACATTTAGCTTGTATTAGGTCATCGTCACTTTTTTATTTAATTAATAAGGTTTATTTGCCTATAGGCTATAGCTTTCATATGTACAGCTCAGCATATCTTTTTTTAAATTTTCTGCTCCCCAATTCCCTTCCAGTGCTCAAAATCTACCTTCCCTTTCCAGCAAAAATATAAAATCATGTACATACACTTTCACGTGTTTATTTGCAGTTACTGCATTGGTTTTTGTTTAAAAAGCCTATCCATTTCCACACTGGCCTGTGTGGTAAGGTACAACAAATGTCCTATGGAAAACTGAGTATCTTGCATTAGCGCAGGCCAAGCTGCATTGCGGTATTGTAATAAAGCATGGCTAGTGTGAAATGGGAAAATATGTGTACCAGGCAGTCACTTCCAGGGTGGCTCACTTATCCTTTGGGACTCTATGAATCCCTGCAGATAGTCTAAGTGCAGATCGTGCCAATAGAGAATGAATGAGCTTGTTTGAAAATCAATGAACTGAGATGCGTTTTTTTAACACACCCATTCATGTCTATGTCATGATCAGAGGCAACTCCATCAAATACATGGGTATGATCGCCTGAGATTACAATCGCGGTAGACCGCAGGAGATCACCTAAGCGGGGACAAGCCATAATTGATCATCACTCTTCCACTATGATTATCTGTCTGAGATCATTAGTGACTGTTCTGCACAGCCAGAACATAGACTTATGCCTGCCATACACACGCGATGTGTGCAGGCAGACTACCCCCGATGTCGCTCCGGGAGGCTAACGTGATGACGTCATCACGTTAGCCTCCCATTGCATTCTGGGGCCCCACAATCGGCCAGGCACCCTTTGTGTGCCGGCCATAAGCAGCGATGGAGACGCCGTCTTCATTGCTGCTTATGGCAATCGGCTCCCATCGGCTCAGATTTTCCGACATGTCGGATCTCTGGCCGGCCGAGAAGTGGGGCGACAGGCATCTGTCGCCCCATGTGGGGACATGCCGATAAACGGCCGGATTTTAACCTGACCGACGGCGAGAGCGCGCACGCCCGTCGGTCAGATTAAAATCCGGCCGTTTATCGGTATGTGTATGGCCAGCATTAGCAAACAAAATAGGAGACTATTTACTAGCTGGCCATATATGGGTCGATTTTTCTGTTTGATTGGCTTACAAAAAAATTAAAATTGATTGATAGGAAATTGCTCCTTTAATCCATCAACCAAAAGTGTTGGATATCAGGTATGAAATTAAAAGGGCCGGGATCAGTCTGGTTGGAAAAGTTTAGCTTCACACAAATATCTGACAGGTCTTTAGGTGTATTGTTTTGATCGCATTTCGAAGCATGGACACACATCATTATCTTAATAACTGGAAAAGAATCGAATTGATGTGCATCAATCACACTGTGTGGTAGCACCAAAGACCAATGTTAGATTGACATGCAATGTTCAAATTGCACAAGTCAATCAAATTGAAAATCACTTGATGTGTGTATGGATACTTTAGACCCGGTTAAACCACCATGCAATTGCAGTAAACCTGCACTAATCAAAGTGTCACCCTGTCACTTTACAAGGGAAGATGCACACAAGCAGTTGATATGCACACTATGGCAATATATACTATTTATTGTTGTTTGACACAATAGGGAGGGGGTCAAAGCTGCCTAGGATCCCAGTTTTCCAGTATTCTGTCTCTGTTGCTAGAAAGTGATTAGTTAATCTAGCAAGAAAATTAATTCAAATGACTAAGGGTTTAGAAATCCAACCTCAAAAATCAAACAAAAACCTTTAAGGTTGTGTAAACACATCCCTTAGTAGAAGACTTATTCAACAGTCGAATGATGTGCCATGTTATAAGAATTGCTAATATTTGCAAATACTTGTGAGAACGGGGTGCTAATAAAGTTAAGATGTTGTTTAAACTGGACAAGTAATGCATTATTACACAAGCTTTCATTTCCATATATCATTTTTTTATATATAACAGGAAATTAGTGTAGAGTTAGACTTGTGGGGAAAAAAACACAGACTTTGGCTTATGTAATAAGTAGTGAGAGAATCTGAGGAAAAGGCACAGGAACTAATTAAATTGTACTATCAATTAAGACTTATCAAAACAAGTTAAGGTACCCATACACGTTGCGATTTTTCGTGCGATTTTAGCCCTTCCGACCGATCCAGTCGGAAGGGTAGGTCGATCGTTCGGGATTCCTAACATGCAAATGTAGTCCGACCGATGCTGTTTTTAGAAAAATCGGCCAAAAAGTCGGTCGGGTCCAGAATGAGGATGCCCGTAATTTTCGGTCGGTCGGGCACTTTTAAAAGATTTCCAATCAAGCAGCCGATCGGTCGGTGACTAATCGGGGCCGACTTTTAAAAATAGCACTTAAGCAAAAATCGGGCGTCGAAATCGAATATCGCATCGGTCCCCGAAAAATCGCAACGTGTATGGGTACCTTAAAGAATGCATTTAATTGGAAAATAGTTTTTTTTAATTGTGTGTTTAGCTATTAAATGACAATGTAAAGAATGGTGTAACACCCCTAAAATATAAATGTAAAACACCTGGAGCTACCTTTGCACCTAACAAAGATAGGATATTGGAAAATGAGAGAATTTTACAATCATACCATAATTGAAAATGAAAAGTATAAAAGTATGTAATGTTTGTGTGTTTTATTCCATAGTACTTCACAATCAAGGATGCTAGGTGGCTTTTAAAAACAAGAAAGTAAAATTACCTTGCATTAGTATGTTTATTCTTGAAAAACAACCTGTAAAAATGAACAGCATCTGATCTCATTGACAAATAAAAAAACACAACCTATTCATACTAAACCTTCTGCATTTAGGAGTTGGATGACAAGGACTGAGGATCACCTTGGAGGGAAGCCAGCTCTTTGTGTTTGGCTTTGGCTGGTAGTTGAATGGAGACAGGATACCAGAACATGCAAGGTCCTCTCTAAAGGTCTGCCATCAAAACAATCTAGGGGTGTTGCATCACCCACAGTAGCCCATAGGAACAGAATGGGGGCTGTCCATGGTAATTAACAGAAACAGAAGGGAATCCTCTAATTAGAGCAGTAAAGTTGCAGTTTGTACGTTCATCTAAACCTAGCCTAAATATGCTTATCAAATGTTATTTGCGGATAGGGTACAGATAAGGGTCAATAGATAACTAGAATAAGAAAAACGATGCTTGCAGTGGGGCTACTTATGCACTGCAAGCATACAATGTTACGTTAAGTCTAATGTCCCTAAAAAAGCAACTTTACATACCTTATCCATCATGCATTTGGCAGTAAGTGCAGTCCTCTGCAGTACCCTGTTTTAGCTGTAAGCAGGCTCTTGTATCCTCATTTACAGTCCAGGACAATTAGTCCTGTATTAAGGAGGATGACAACAGACCATGCAACATTTGAACTGTTAAATATTAAAACGCATATCGTAAAAAAAAATTATTTTTTGTAGTACTTTTTTTGTGGTCTGTGTTTGGGTATTCATCTTTGTGAGAGATTCTGGCATAACCTTTTTTTTTTAAAAGGGCTCGTATAGTCTTTACAATATGTATATATAAATAAACAAGTCAAAGAGATCAGCTACTTGTAAATAGTCAAAGTTATATGCGTAAGTGGATTTAAAATTTTCTGTACTACTTCTATATATACATAGAAGCACATTTATTTCCATATTACAAATAGGGATGGACCGAACTGTTCGCCAGAGAACAGTTCGGCCGCGAACTCGGCATGTTCGCCGATCCTCTCGCCGGCGGACAGTACGGGTGTTCGACCCGCCCCGTTCGCCGGCCAGAAGAAGATCTAAATTCTTCCTCCGGCAGGATCAGAACCTGCGAGATCGTGCCGGAGGAAGAATCTTTTCACTACAAGACCGGCATGAAGCCGGTCTTGTAGTGAAAATACCGGCTCAGAACAGGAAGTGACGTCAGTGACGTCACAGCCGGCTCCCGCAACCAGGAACTATGCGTTCCAGGAGGTTTTTCCGATTCAAATTCCCCGCCTAGAGGTGGGGAATTTGAATGTGTCCGCGAACAGGGCGGACGGCGGACTTCTTTAAAAGTTCGACCCGCCCTGTTCGCGGACACTCCAGGCCGATGTTCGCCCATCTCTAATTACAAATTTAGGCTGTTTAATTTGGAATGCAACACATTTTTTTTTTTTGCTAGATTATATAGTCTTGTGCATAGAAAGTTAAATAAACAAGACTTTCACATTTTGGTTTTGTTCTTTACCATATTCTACATAGCCTACCATATTAGAAAATCTAATATAACAATGATGATGTGCACATGTACCAATAGCTACAGCATAATAGGTGTCCAATCTAAAATCTCAAACAAACACACCATTGTATTCACAGTTTACAATGCACACACTATTTTATGATTTTAATTAGATGTTGAAAATTCGCTATTAGCAGTAATATTTTATGCAGAATTCAGTTGAGCCAATTGAACACAGCAGTAGAGTCTTTGGTCTCAAATTTAGTCTCCATGCATTTTGCATGCTACTGTTCATACTTCAGCATCCTATTATACAACTTTAATTATGACATTCCAACAGCAAAATGTTATAGAACGTCCAGCAAACATGGACAAAGCTTTAGCTTCACTGTAAATGTGCCTAATGTGACAATTGCCATGCAGCACATACTTTTTCATACACTTGTATAGTAGACCTAGCACAGCTGCATTGCGTGACACAGGGTTTATTACAATCACTCACCTGAAATCCAGAAAAGCACAGTAAAGGTGAACATGGTTACTATTGTTGACAGCTTCAATATAGAGTCGAGGAGTCTAAAAGTAAAAAATAAATAAACATTTCTAAAAATACAAACATGAGATATTATGAAACAGCAGATTCACATTAGCTCATTCAAATAATTGTATTTCTTGTAATAAAATGAAAGAGAATGAGACAGAGACATACATTCAAGTATTTTCTAGTGGGTGATTTGTGCTTGTTAAAGCCTTATTTAAATATTTCAATTGTTACATGGAATGACATTTGAGTTATAATGATGAATAAAGCATCTATTATTTCTTTCATTTCCCATTATTTTAAATGTAACCTGTGCATGTCCTCATTCCTAGCAATATATAATTCCACCCCACCCCTTGTGGAATATCCACAATAATTATATATACACAAACCACAATTGTTCTTGAAGTATAAACAGTTTAGGTGCAATGAATAAACTAGGTAGGCATTGTTTGACAGCTGAAATATATCTATAATGGGTTGCAGTTAGGAGTGTTAAATTTGCTGGGTAAATTACTTACCAACCAAAAATTTGGCTTGTATTACTAAAGCTGGCCATACACCGTTAGATCTCTCTGTCAGATATCCTTTAGATCTACCAACAACTTCGTAGTATAAGCTCCTCTGCGATTGAACACAGGTATTCAACTTGGTTTTTAACTTAATTGTTTAGAAAGTGCCTCATGGTAAAACAAAAGGAGATCTAAAGGAAATCTAAGAAATCTAAAGGTATATTGGGACCCCCTTAAGCAGGGTACAGACGGCTCGATATTCGTTGTACCCTGCAGCAGCATGATGACGTCATCATGCTGCTGTCAGATATTTGCAGAGACGGCTCTGCTCTCTCCCCGGCTCAGCTTAAGCTTTGCCTGGAGACCAGTGGTCTATATGCAAAGCATCGGACAACAGTGTATTTACGGTCATGTCTGATATGGCTGTTTTCGAGCAGGATTGATTTGTCCCGCTGGAAAACAGCGATGGACGCCATCGATCTGGCCCATATCTGCAGGTCTGTACCTTGCTTTAGTATTACAGAGATCTGGAGGTTCTTAGTCCAAATAGAAGGCATATGCAAGGGTAGCAAAACTTTACAAGAGGGAAGATTTAGGGTAAATTGCCAGGATAGGCAAACCTTTTGATACGTGGCCAAAAATAGGTTCCTAAATTTAAAAGAGGGGCTGCAGCCCAAGGAACGCAACATTCCATGTTCCTCATTCATTATTCTGGTGGTTGTCAATTAGGATACATTGTGCCCCCCCCCCCGACACTTGCTCCCTGCAATGAGAGTAGATAATGCATAGAGGCAATGGGGCTGCGCCAACAGCATCATCACATCATCCAGCACCCTCATCTTCATTCAATTCTACATATCACTTCTTTAAAAAGTGTAATAGTGGGAATATAAAGTATTCTAATAAAATTATTTGAAGTTACAATTATTCTTACATGTATGAATAAGCTTAGAACAATAAAAAGTGCAACCTGGTATGTCACAGGAGAAAATATTTAATGTAAGTGTATAGTAAGGCAGGAAAACATTACAGACTAAAATGTTACATAAGGGGAAAGAAGGTCCCGGAAAAGGTTCAGAGAGAAAGTTGAAGGTGGACCTGTCATTGATGTCACTTTAAGTCCTTTATTAATACAAATGTGCCTAAAAGACTGACATATCAGTCATGATTGAAACTGACAGCTCATTATCAGTGATATTAAGTACAGGTATAGTTCCAGTTTTCCATAGAGGGGTTGAAATAGATCCAGCAAGCCCAGATGTTAATAATGTCTGATAGACAGCTCTTTCAAGTACATTTATCTCTCTTAAACAATAATTCCCCAATAGATTTTGGATATTCACCTTTCAATACTTTGGAATCGAGCTTTGAACTTGTAAATGTAAAATCATAAATCTTGTATATTTCCCTAATGGGAAAAAGGTATGTTATATTTACCAATACATCTTAAGGGAGCCAGACTGCAATCATACTATGTATGATTTATAAATATTTAACCAATTCTGTACAATTTGATGGTGAAGTAAAGATGTTTGCAGTTAGCGGCTAATCTACTAGCACAATGCAGAAAATCATTCTTTCTTATTATTGTTCCTGGGGAAGCCTGGACACAACATGCACACTACAAAAGGGTTTATCCTCGCAACTTACCAATGTGCCCATTGAAAATTTATTGCAGGACACCACTAACGCGTCCTCACATTATTACTGCATTCGCGGCAGGATGCAGTGGAGACATTGCCTAAGACTGGAGTTAAGCTTTAATCTCATACATTGGTTGTCATTATGGCAAGAAATATGGTTGTTACAGTACAAAAATTGCTTATGAATTATTTTCATTGGTATTGTATATAAATATATATTCCTTGTATATATGTGTGTATAGAATTGTATTCGTTTTATGGCTACTTGATGAGTATGTATGTATATATATATGTGTATGACTTTCTTAGGTTAAAATGATCTGGTGTAGTAGACAATAGTTTGTTTTCCAAAGGAAGAGTCATAGTCTTGGGAACAGATCATTTTAGAGGGTCTCAAATCCTTAAGTGAGGAGATGGTAGGTGATAAGTTTCCTAAAGGTCAGTGACCCCTGCGAGACGTATTTTGGGAAATTAATGTTCTTTGTTAGTGATAGTTGACGTGGGGGGTTTGACTTCCTATGGGAACATTTTAAGGAGTGTAAATTTGGGATGCTAGCTCATAAATATTTATCATTCTAATAAGAGGGGTTGTTCATTCAATTTCAAACTGACCACTCAGAATTAAGGAAACTCCCCTTGACTAATCTATAGTAGGATATAAAAGACCAGAGAGAAGTTAGATGTGTGTGTGTTTCCATCTACATCATAAGATACCATGTACCACCAGGTAGCTATATTGCGATATCGGTAATATTATTTTATTGTTTGTAAGTTTGTTATTGTATGTATTGTTCAAGTTATTAATGTTTGTTTAACTTGTAATTTTAATAATAGTCTTATTGTGAAATTGTTTCTGTTAAGCTGTGTATTCAATACATTTGTTATATTTGGTTTAGCTAACTCTAGTTGTAGAGAATTCTCAATCATATATAGAAGTATTTTATTATCTTTAAAACTTCTGTAACAATGGTCATAGTGGTAAAAAATACACCAAAAGGGACCCAGGGCAGCATTGATTCCATTTTATGGAGCACCAGATTACTGGTTCTAAGAAATACCAAAATGAACTTTTCTGCATTCTATGTGAACAGAAAGTATGTCTGTGCATTAGTGCTGCAGCTTGTTCTGCTTTTTTGGAGTGATTTAACTCATGTGTGTAGGCAATGAGGATGTACTTAATGTGGAAAAGAGCAAAGCTAGGAGTGTGGCAATGGCAAGGGAGAACTTTTTCATTTGAACACATCGATCGATCTGCAATCATTTCCTATTAAGAAAAACCACAAGATGACTTTCCATAGAGAGCAAATTGGCTTTTATTTAAAAGACTATGTTTCTCTGGTTTAACTGAGCATGAAAGTTCATCTCTGAGCGACTTCTGATTATGCTTCTGCCATTGATTTTATGACAACGACACCAGCACACTTTATATAACGCTTTCCCCTAGCTGTCAGATGGAGAAATTCCAGAGTTCAGTTCACTGAACCCGTTCAGATGTATAGAAGGGTTGGTCCTTCAAATATCATATGAATATATTGGTTATGACCATCAGATGAAATACATGTCTTATACACTCCATTTATATTTGGCTTTCATGTAGCAGAAATGTGATTCATTCATTGGCAGATTGAAGATATCTCAAAGGGTCTTTATTATTTTGTTTTTAAAAGTCTGGCTGTAGAAACTCATAATAAAATGTTATTTTTCTATAGCCAGTTCAACAGAACACACAATTATTATTGTCAGATATTGTCAAATCTAATCTCTGTGCTTCTTTTGTAAGATGTAATAGTATATTTTTGTACACAAAACTTTCAACTATTGCTTATCTTAGCAACACTAGTGTACAATTGGTGTTCACATACCTTATACACTTGTTAAAGCGGACCTACCACCTGGGAGGTCACACAGCAGTATCAGCTGCAGCTCAGCCGATACTGCTGAGATCCTTAATTGTAAAAATAAAATCTTTATCTGACAGCAGGAGGGGAGCTTGTTATGAGTGTTACCTTCCCACTGCCTTATGAGCTTAGGCAGATGAAATGGCGTCTGGGACATCTCTCCCAGGCAGGAACTCATCAGCATCTGATTCCCCCCTCCACATACTGCCCCCCCCCCCACAGAGCTCTACAGCTTTGACAAAGAAGAGACAGTAGGGGGAAGAGGAGTGGAGGGGGGGGGTAGAGGGGGGGCAGTGAGGGCGGAAGCAGCTTCACTTCTCCAGGAGCGAAGATGCCAGCATGAGAACTGAATGTAAAGACTGTAAGTATGTTATGGGGGGGTTTTTTGTGTAGCAGTTTCCCAGCATCTGAACTGCTGACATATGAGTATTGTGTTTGTTTAATGTATGTGTGTTTTTTTCATCTCAGTTTAAAACCGCTTTAAGTGCAGTTATTTAGGCTCATGGATTTCTCCTTCAAGCGTACCTGTAATTGTAACCACCACTGACCAGAGTGCTGGGATACCAACAGGTGAACAGCCATCATTCAGAACCAAGAGAATCTCACCACACACATTCCAGGCATGATATTCTCCACCATTAACAATTAAAATGTCATGGCATCTCTAGCCAACTAACATTTTAATTGTTGAGGGAGGTGAATACTACGCTTGGACCTCTTATCCCCATATACCTTTAGATTGCTCTGTCAGATTTCCTTTGGATCTCCTTTTGTTTTACCAAAACCATGTAATATGAGGGACTTTCTAAACAATCAAGTCTACCTGTGTTCAATCGCAGAGGACCCTATACTACATAGTTGTTGGTAGATCTAAAGGATATCTGACAGAGAGATTTAAAGGTGTATGGCCAGCTAAACTCTTCTTACTCTGATCAATATCTCCACCAACATTTTACTTTCACCTAAATAGGTCAACCTCATTTGGTTATGTGATACTAATAATATTGATAGCAATAGGTTTTGCTGCAAATAATTTCTGATTCACACTATACAGATGTATGGGGGATTGATTGTGCAAAGAACATGCATTGTAAATTGGTTCCAACCGTGTTTACTTGTTGGTTTTAGCCATTTGCATTTAGACTGGTAATTTATTTACACTCAATAAAATCAAACCTCACTGGAAGATCATGAAAGTTATGAAAGATATGTAATAAAGGGCTAAGGAAACATTACCAATTAGGCTAAAAATAGACTAGGCTAAAACAGCAGTAGGAGCTTGACTATTGGAATTGGAAATATTTTTGATCAAATAAATAGGCCTATATTGAAGAAGGCAAATCTGTATGGCCATTGCAACCTGTATTAAGACTGAAAATACATTCTCACACATTATTTAATGTATCTTCATTGTAAATGTTATACTTTAAGCATTTTAATACAATTGGCATGGGGAAATAGAGGTTTAAGACATTTTCCAAACTATTTACAATAAAAAAAATGTTTGGACTTCAGATATACGTTTAATGTGCAGTAAAGTGTCAATTTAAAAAAGTAAAAAGTGCACATTTAAGGGTAAATGTACAATTGAAAGTAATCATATATCTTTTGCTTAGTGCCTAGTAAGGTGTTAATATACTTTCAATAAGAAATTGTATACTGATGAACTAGAGAACATTTGCATGTCTTTGTTTTGTTTTCCATTTATTTAATTTCTTTGCACAGGGGTGTGTTAATAGAAATGTTACATAAATATGTTTTGATTCTTATATAATTCACCACTCATGCCACATATTGAAAGTAGCTGGCTTTAATTTAAGTTTTTCTTTTTCCATATTCAAATTCTTTTCACTGCCTATATTAACACTCAGCATTGGTATAACACATGCTGTAAATTACTTAACCCATAGAATGTACCCATTCTTTATAACTCCCTTGTCTTGTGCTAAATACTTCCAATGTTCTAGTATTTAGAGTCAGGTAGCTCAGCTTTTGGGACAAACAAAATTGTCTAACTGGAAAAAGTGCAGAGAAGGGCAAGTCATGAAGCACACAAGAGCACCAGCAAGACAAAATGCTAGGGTATGCAGTTATACTCTCAGTGTCGTGGTGCATCTTTTAGAATGCAGAGCTTGAGGTTTTTAAGACACACAGGTAAAGTGAGGTGACATACCCACATGCCAAAGATGCGACCATCACGGTTTTTCCGCATTTTTGGAAAGACGCAGTGAAGACTTGGGAGAGATAATTAAGGGAAATGAACACCTTGTTAAAATACATGCAGCATGTTAAGTACCTAGAGGACTATTCGGGGGCCCCAAGGTAAACATGTATTATCAAAGAAAAGCTTTGCTGATTTATTATTCTATGCTTCTGTAGATGATCATAAACAATGACCTTGACCAACAGCATTTACACAGTCCTGAAAAAGTTATGGTTAGTTCAATGAATATACATTGTTATGGTGCTATAATAAAAAATAAACAAATCAAATATTGGGACATATACAAATGTACTTCAACAGAATTTTAAATATTATGTTGTATAAGAATGTCAAAGCTTTGCTAAACCTTATCATTAATGTATCCCTACCTTCATTTTGTAAATTGAAGGAAAACATTACTTGCCATCACTTCATAAGAACGTGACAAATCTAAAACTATCTTTTTTTACTAGGAAAATAGGCAAAATGTGACTTTGCTATTTTACCATCATCAAAATAAAATGGAGAATTTCCTAAAATCCATTGCCCTAGGGTGCAGAGAAGTCAAGACATTACATAGACAATACAAAGAGCTCTCTTCAAATATTAGACAAACGGCCTCCTCTCCATTTAGTATTTCTCTCTGGGCAGAAGCTGAATTAAGACAAGATGGGAAGTAGTGATAAAAAAGAAGAAAATGATTTTACACAGAGGTCAGGCCAGGCTGTGTGCACACTCCAAATTAACTGTCTGCCGCTAGGTATCATTTTATGAACCAACTACAAAACATTTAGGAGGGTGATTGGCTTTATCCTGGAAGATGAGTGAAGTCTTTTTCAAAAATATAACTGGAGAAGTGAAACACTTTTTATAAATAATGCATTTTAATAACTGTGTCTAGCCAACCTTTTCAAGTTAAAGTTAAATATTGTTTTATTACATTATCATTTTCTCTTTAGTTGCTAGGCTGCAGCAACAAAATAAAGAAAACTTAAAAGTATCCAAAAAATGGCTAGATAAAGGGAGAACTTAAAAAAACATTACAGCTTGTGTTGTGTGTTGTGAAATTACTCATCAAGCTGTATGTAATCAAAAGGTCTTTTCTTCTTTTTGCATAGAGTAAGGACAACATTGTTTAAAACAAATTTTCAGTCTTTGTCCCCATGGTGAGATCTGCTTTCATTCCTATGACAGAGGTACAACAAAAGGAAAATGGAGAGCTGTATCTCCATACCTATTCAAAAGGAGACAAAGCATCGCACAGCAATTCTGCTGTAATGTTCTGCATGTATAAATTGTCTAAGATTAACATACTTTTTAGGTAGGGAATTTTAGCTTTATCCCTGTGAACCACCAGAAAACCTTTCACGTTCTACTAAACCAGAAGGAGGACCATTTCACAGGGGTTGTCCCCTTCACTGAAAGAATCAAAGCTTGTGCTAACAAGTAGGGATGGTAGTTAGCACGGAGACTAAAGCCTGCCATAGACACCTCGATCTATGGCAGACCTTTAGCAGACTGATTACAGCGTGGTGACGTCACCACGCTGGGAGCAGTCTGCTACATGTCGGACAGGAGTCCTGTGTGTTCCATTGACACACAGGACTCCTGGCAGACTGAAGCCAATTACCTCGGAGGGGGAGGAGACTCTCCCTCTGAGATAACAGCGGTAACAGGCTGCAGCTGTCAGTCTGGCAGAGAAAGAACCGGCATGTCGGATCCGTGTGCGATCCGACTTGCCGGCTTTTTTTCTACATAATTCAAGGTGGGCTCCCACATAGTTGCGGCAGACCAACCTTGATGTGCTCGGCGGGAGCGAGCACACAGGTTGATCTGCTACAACTATGGCCGGGAGTCTGCCTGTCTATGGGGGGGCTTAACACCCTGTTTGGTCACAGCAGCTTAATGATTAGGCAAGCAGTGGGTTATTTTGTTCTAACTCCTAGTTACATCATAGTCAGATCATACATTGGCTGATAAGTTCCTATTGAGTCTATTTGCCACTATATTATAATTGTCTTAGCTATTACATAAAAAATAAGCAATCCAAATATTCTCTGTTTTTGCCTATAGGCATCAGCAGTTTATCAAGGATATGCACACCTAAGCAAACGTCATTCTTGTTGTGTATACCTTGCATAGGTTGCGAGGTCTAGAATTTCATAGAGTGTCAACGTTTTATGACTGTTGCTGCTAGACTCCTTTACACCACTATTCTCTCTTCTTCTGCTTTTATTTTCTGTTGTTCTTTACAAATTAAATTATAAGTTTTGTGCATTTCAAATCACATCATCAAGGTTTACTCCTGTCCTACTTTTATCTCCAACCTTGTGCACATTCCCTCTGCAATAAGTACTTAATAAACGGCATACCGATTCAAAACATCATCAAATACATGAGACTTTTCTAGGGCTTCTCCAGCTCTGGAACTCTCTCCCTTATCTCATTAGACTTGCTCCTAATTTAGGGGCTATTACACGCTAGCTGCGCTGCATCAGCCCCTGGGCTTTTACTGACAACAGACTCATTAGCATTCCACTGCACTAGATCTCCTGGAAGACAATTACTCCACGGCCCAGAAAATGTGTGCAGTAGGAAATTTGCGCTAACGTGATGCATTGCGCACTAACACAACATGAGGGCCAGTGTGAAAGGTACACAATGGCTAGTGTGAAATCAACAGTTTAAAGCAAGCCCTGAAAACCCACCTCTTTTGTTCTGCTTACATACCTTCCTCTTTTTCCTAAACATCCCCAGCTTGCCACGGTTCCATCTTTACTACCTATTGTATGCAGTTACCCAAGCTGTTTAGACCATAGATTCATAGTCAATTGGACAGGGTCCTCTTCTCCTGGCCTTCAACAGTTATGCAATGTACAAATGAATCATATGTTGGTGCGTTATAAATTAAATGTAATAATAATATGAATCAAAGTTTTTACAGTATTACATTGGTGTATTGGTATATATTATATTGTTCTATATCAAGGCGTAAACCATTTTCTTGCATAGATTTCAAAATGTAGTAGTTTACTGGCAAGTACAATAAACAGACACTTGAGCAATGTATTTTTTTTGACCAATGTGCTGATATTAAATGCCACAGATTGCTTTTCATAAAAAAGACAATGTCAACAATTAATTGCTATCATAACATGGCAAATACAAAAGATCAAGCAGTGCCTTTTTTAGAAGATTCAGAGCCAGAGAAGCTATGTATTAAATGCTACTTCTTGATTTTATGGATGTTATGGGAAGCAATTTATCAAACATCTTGGCTTTGCTGCCAACTAAAAGAGAATTAAAGATGTCCTAAGTCTTAACAACCTGGTATAAAAAAATTGATCTGCTGTGAACTATGTGGGTTTTTTTGCCTGTACTTTATTCTAGAAACAAAAAAGATGGCATAAGTTCACAGCATGGTCAGAAATGGTCAAGTAGACCTGACCGTCAGTGAAAGTTTATTGTAGAATTTATGCGGAAAAGGAGTGTTTTTCACAAAGCAAGATTGAATAGAGTGTAAGATTCAAGAGACAAATGAGGCAATGGTTGGGTGCCTATTAAAAAAAAATTACCACTCACGTAGACATTAGGAAGACATACTATGTTTCTTTAAACTTACACCTGTTACTTTTAATAGTAAGAACATCAATTTGCTGTTGGAGTGTTTGATATCACTCAAATCAGCATAGAAAGTTAATGTATTCTTTAATTGTGGGATATTTAAATTGTCATATACTCAAACACTTTGGTAGAAAACAAGGTTTAACAAGGAATCGTTCCATAACATTTCTCCTCCTAATAGTTAATTCATTTCTGTGTGCAGTTTTTCCCTTAATAAGTCAGTCTTGGGTCTCTTAGGGATTTAAATAGTTTCAAACTCTGCCTTAATAAATTACTTCTTCAAACTGTCTTTTCATTACCAATGCATAGTTCTTGTTTTCATGTATTTCATTTGTTAACGCTAATGCTGTTACATTATTTAATAGTTCTTCACAAGTGACAAAAGGCCACCCAAGAATGACTGACAGATGTGTGCAATGCATTCTAAGTATGCCAGATATGAACACATGAAAGTATTTGTAAGTACCTGTCTCATTAAAAACTCTCCATAGTCACTTAGTTTTGCTGTGGGTGGGATGTTCTTGGGACAGGGAATACATTTTAAAAAGGCAAAAACAAATTCTTTCATAGGTTTTGCTTTTAAGAATGCCATATTATGACGAAACTTAAAATCAACCAAATGCTAGAAATATCACATCCAAAATTTACTGGAGGGAATTAGACGGGTAGGGTGGAGTAGGCAAAACCTTTTGTAAATAATTAATTTGGAGAGATTTCCCCCTATATCATATTCAAATTTGAATAAGGACATGTGGAAGAACACAATAGAAACAGAGTAGAACCTTTTCTTGTTTGTCCAAAGTAAATAAAAATTAAATGATGGATTTCCACTTTAAAAAATCAAATACAACAAACCCTTGAGTTCAAACAGTTGTTTTAAGTTAAGTTGGCTAATGGCCAACTTAAGTCACAACAAAAAATTTTGTTTTAACAAAAATCTTGACTTATGACCACATTTAAACGCGTTTCCACTTGTGCAGTTATAAACAAAGACATTCAATGTCAGCTCAGGACTCAGGACTCAGGAGAAACATTTGTAGCCTGCTCTTTGAGTCCTGATACACTTATTTTCAGACAGTGCATCTTTCTGGCCCCAACATAGCCAGAAAAGAAGAAGAAAGGAAGAAAAAGAAGGTAAAGACATTGGAAAGCTTATGGTGAAGAAAATGAGAGTAGCGTTCATGCAACTGATCTCACCAATAAGCAGAATGTTGACATTTTACAAATGGCTACAGATGCTACCAGGACACTGGAAAGACAGATTCCTGATAGGATTCTCTTTCCAAACAATAACTAGCCTCTATTCCTTCAAGTAACAATGTCAATTTGAATGGTGTTTTTTTTGTTTCTGGCAAGCTAGGCACATTGGGAGGTTCAGAACACATTATGAATTGAATTTTCCTTATTTCTTATGGGACTCACAACCAACCCTTAGGAAGCAATTAAGATGACATGTCCACTGTATAATATTAAATACAGGTATAATCAAAAGTACTGAAAGTATTTTTATTTGAACTTCTACTATTTCTGCAGAAACACAATGATATGTTTTATAAACTCTGTAATTGGGGTTAAATCCCTGTAATCACAATACCTTCATTTCCACATATTATGTGATATTTGTGAACTCTGTATACCAGCTTTTAGAAATACATTCTTAAACACCAGCAGAGCAAGCTAGAAAAAAAGAGAAGATTTAAATTATGCTTTTGGCACATGATATTTGTTGTATTTGGCGGCATTGTGAAACCTCTAAGGAGGTTGTGCGGGGTTAGCATATGCCAGGCAGAAATCTTTACACTGCATCGATCTCTAGCAGATAAGCAAGAATAAAATGTACTAAAGGTCAGGCCAGATTTTTTCTTTCATGACTGATTTCTGCATAAGCCAATAAGGAGTTATTCCTAGGACACGCAATATGAGATTGGAGAACACTGTAATAGGATCCAAACTGCGTGCAAGCTCGATGTCCAATTTAAATGTGAATTTTAATACATTTCACTATATAGCCGTGTTTGAGACAATAAGCTTTTTTATACAAATACACAGCAATGGTAAATAATTTTTAACTCCTTCTATTCGGATACTTCTTTTTTTTTTTTACATTTTGGTCATGCCATTCTTAAGGGTTACACCCTATCTAAAAAGTTATTCCCCCTAATTTAAATAATACCTGCAAGTAAAGATTTACAAATATATTCTTTGTAAGGAAAACAAATCAGTGATGTTTCCCTCTAAACATAATTTAACATTGATTGCTTGATTAGAGATTGTGGTAAGTTTCGAATGTTTCTGTAAAAAGATTGTCACTGATGAATATTCTCAAAAATGTGTCTTTTAGCGAGGTAGGATGTCTTTTAGCAACGTAGGTTAGGATAGTTGTAATCAATTAGGGGTCATTCACATGGGCGTCTGGAAATGCCACGCTTCCAATGCCCAGGCTCACAAAAAGTGCTGCAGCCAGGAAGACATGAAATTAAGCACCCCCTCGGTTACTTTTCAGGCATCTGCTCATTACCACTTTACTTTATTGGGGTTAGTTAGGTTGTTTTAGGTGTTAAGTGTTAGTAAGAAACCAAGTTCAGTAAGGTTAAGGCTCCACTTGGGCGGTTTGGGAGCGGATGCAGCTTTTTTTATCGGCACCCAAACCGCTCCCATTGCCTCCAATGTGTCTAGCTCTGCTGCCGCGGATTGCCTGCGGTGCAGTGTGGAAAAAAATATATGTATAAGTATACACCACTACATACTTGAAACAACTGGTATTGAAAAATTGATCCTTCAATGGTATTGGTCCTTCAATCTAATATGTTAACCTCCCTGGCGATATGTGGCACGCTTACGCATGTGGCACGCTTTTTAAACATGAAGGTCTATGGCACTGCCTATTCCCAACACCGTTGCCGCGATCGGAGACGGACCCGAAAGGATGGGCATGTACGCTGATCCAGAGAATCGCAGGGGGAAAACGGCGGATTGGTAAGTTTCACATCAGTTAGCTCGGATTAAGTTTCATGATGGATGAAACTCAACCTGAGTTAACTCGAAGAGAATGCCCAGGAGGTTAAACAATGAAATCTGATCAAATTTCCTACCTGGTCACTACCCTACATGGAACCCACATGCCTAGCAAGCACCATTGGATGATGCTGCAGGCATCCACACATGCCTACTTTCATCAATGATGCTGGGAACATGTATGACACAAAAGACGGATGGACATCGCCTGAGTATGCCTCCAGCTCATCTGACACTGGTACGCCATTCCAAGCAGGGCTAGGGGTTACCATTTTTGGCAATAGAAGCCTACCCCAAAGCCAAACTTCAAATTACCATTTGGGAGGACCCATACAGAAAGCACCTGCTTTTTGGGAGATTTAAAAACACACTAAAGAGAGTGGGTCACAAGTGGGACTGATACAGACTGTATGTGTATCTGGTCCTCATCCACTTTCATAAATATTAATTTGTTCTATTATTTGAATTGAGAAGTGTAATTTACTTGTGGAAAGGAGTGGTAAAACCCCTCTAACACAAGGTTTTCTTGGTAACTTTGAACTTTGATAGATTATGATTTTGTATGCTATATACAGCCATAAGGAAGGGGCATTTAGTCTTAAATATGATGGCGTAAATTTTCCTTCCCCCTAATTATTATTATTTTACTACTGATTATTTAAAACCTCCCCTGTGCCCCGTATTGCCATCCCACAACCCCGATTGGTGCGCAGTAGTGATGAGCGGCATAGGCAACATTCGAAATCGCGGCATGCCGCAAATGTTTTGAAAAATATTCGGAAAATATTCGCATTCGGCAATATTCTTCTTATTGCGAATATCGCAAGTTTTTTTGCGAACTTCGCGAATATATGTTTAACTTGCATTGAGGGGTGTGTTGAAAAAAATTACGAATTTTGGACGCCATCTTAGTGATTTTTCGTGAATTTTCAAAAGTGCAGATTTTCACAATATTCCAAATATTCGCATCACCCCAACATTGGATTTAAAAACTGTTGATGGTCGCAGGGAGTGTTGCTAAGCTCTTGTTGCAGCCTTCCCATTCGTCCACTTGCATTGAGAGGCATGTGTAATGGAAAAAAAATACTGAATATATTAGGAATTGCGAATGTTCGGCAATATATTCACCATCTTCGCGAATTTCCAAATTGCCGATATTTGCGATTAATATTCGGAATCCGAATATTCGCGATCATTACTAGTGCGCAGTTTCCCAAGTGCTAAATGCGTCTCTAAAAATGAGTAAATGAGCAAAAGCTCCATATTCCCTTCGTTTTCTGTAACAATAACTGTAATAACTTTTTTGTGCTTTATTTGGAATACCTTGTGCAGTGCATACAATATATTTATCTGTATAAAATAAATAAAAGCTGTTATTATTTATTTTTAAAACACTATAATGCTATCATACTGAACCTTTTTATTTTCTACAATGAAAGAGGATTCAGGAAATATGTCATTATGGGTCTTATTCACAAAGAGTACCAAACTATTTATACCACACCTTCTCAATATAAGATGCCTTTTGTAACTGATAAAAGCATGAAATAAAATGTTGTCACACTGAAGAGAAATAAAAAGAAAATGGTAAAAATGGAACTGATTACAAACAAATTTTTTTGAAGAAACTGGGAAAATGCATTCAAATAAATAATAACGTTGCCTTGAGGAATGTTCCTTTTCCAGCTTCTCTTCATTGAAAAATAAGTGGAAATGAATATTTTTTTTTTAACCTTAGTGGAAACACAGGAAGAAAACTGTAAAAATTGTCCAAAACAGCTTAACTAAAAGGTGAAACTGTTAGAAACAATATTTCTTCCTAACAAAAGTCTACTTCAGCTGCTATAAACAAGCCCCCACAGAATATAGCTTGAAGCTCAGCCAAAGTAAGACTTGCGGTTTTATAAAACGTCAAAGTGTTGGTTCTCAATGCCGACTATGTAGTATTGTATAGTTCAGTGTAGATCCAGACCAAGTCATGATTCTAAAACTGTCGACTAGAAGATCATTATAAATTGTCTTCTACAGATAAGGCGGACCACTCTAGCACTTAGCCCTCAGACATCATTCCCAAGTGTTAATATTTTTATGGACATGTTTCAAGTACTAACCAAACAAACCACAACAATTTACATCATATATTATTAATAAAATAAAACCAAAAACATACATTTCTATTAAACACAATGAAAAAGTGGCACCCCACTGTCTTGGTTAGTATAAACTTACCACAAGACAACCACAACGGGATAGTTAAATTCGGTAGACTTATAAGGTATTAAATAATGTACAGGAGAGATAAATTTCATCCAAGGCAATATATATTTTTACAAGTTAAACAAAGTCAAATCAAAAGATTCTTGCACAACACAGACAAGGTATTAAGTTTTGTGCAAAGTAAGTACAAATTCATATATAACAGGTTTCTTGTCAGAAAAAGCTCAACACGTTTCGCAACATATAGTCGCTTCTTCAGGAGATTGACAGAAATAGCGAGAAATAACATGTGATATGGAGAAAGAGAAGCATAAGAGTACATGCGGAAACGTATAACATGGTCAATCAATAACAATAGTATCATATAACTCCTAGGAAATGTCTAATTAGTTAAGAAAAAAGTAAATACCACATGTTTCTGGTATCTGTTGTATCTGGTATCTACATCATATATTATTAATAAAATAAAACCCAAAACATACATTTCTATTACTAGTAGAATTAAAATAGTATTCAGAACAAAATAAATGAACAAAATAAATGAACTACATTAACCCTCTGAGCGTTTGCCACGTGGCACGGTTTTTTTATAACCGTGCCACGGGCAATCGCGGCGGAGCACAATGTGCTCCGCCGTGATTGCCAGCTCAGCTCAGGGATGTAAACAGAAGTCCGGCGTCGCTGGAGACGACGCCGGACTTCTGTTTACATCCAATGAGAACAATATGCATTCTAAAAACAGCAATACATTATTAAAAAAAAGAATGACTCAACATTTATAAGTGGAGGGGTGCAAGCTAAAAAGGTGAAACATACCACTCCAAGCCAGCACGGGTGTACCGTGGATGTTCTGCCTCAAAAGAGTCTAAGGACCGTTCCCCAAAAGGAGTGGCAATGGTAGGGCAGCCGAAGCCACCCAACCCTCCGATGTCCCGTTCCCCAGGAGGCCTCGACCGCGAACTAAGAACCGGGTGCCCCTTTCCCTAGGTAACCATGGCAAAAGCCTAGTCTCCTAAGTACTAGGGGCCGAATAGGACCCTCCGAAGAGGGCCCCAAACCCGTCTGGCCCGTCTGGCCAGGGCTGTTAGTAGTCTCTCCCCACCACTTTCCAGGGCAATCCAAAAAGACTAGTCAACCTGTACTCGCGAATGAAACAAACGTGCAAAGGGAGTGGGGGGGGACAGACTGACATAAAGAATAAATAAATAAGTGCTCCGTGTCAAAGACATGGGGCAAGCCTAGCGGATGGCTATAAAGATTCCTCCGGTCGGGCCACGGAGGTGGATGCTCAAAAGTTGTGCTGTTGGTAAATAGTGTCAGTTATACCAGGTGGTCCCCCCACCAGTGATTTTATGACACCTCTGGTCCCAACCAGAGGCACTTAATGCTGAGGCTCAACCTCGACCCCAGGCCAGACACAAATGCAGCAGAGCTGCCCCTACCAGGAGGCATGACAGCTGATACTGACACACATCTTTCAGAGAGGACACGGTTTCCCAACACCGCCTTTCCATTACCCTACATGGTGGCAGTGAGCCAACAGCCAGATCTACTGTCCGCACTTCCCTGTACCAAAGGCCATGCCGGATCAAGGAATGATAGAGTTCCCCCCGTTCATCCCTATCACCATATGGAGAGCCTGGAACCCAATCCTGTAGAAAAGGATTATACAAGGCCCCCCACAGGGAACTGATAAGAAAAGATACTTGATCTTGAGCAGAGAGATAGAGATGATCTCATTAGTCTGCTGCTTCTCCTTACACAATCTAGTCACTGTCTGTGAGAGAAACAAGATTTCAGAGTGTTATTTGAATTTACAGACAGGGCTATGCTATGTGTCAGGGCCATTTAACTCTGGTAACATGGCAGCTGGTAACATATACATATTGAGTTCTCCAGGATTTAAGTTGTAATAGAATTTTTTTAACTTGTAATGCCCCACCACCAATTGCAAATTTTTTCCTCTATGTTAATGAAACTTTCTTTCTGCTTTCTAACCTGCAGACATCCAGCAGTAGCCATGCCAGATCCTTATGACTCTAATCACCTTAAACTGAAAGTTATGACTTTCATTTAGGCGTTATCAGGTGGCATAAGTTGTGTCACTTTGAGGGAAAACACAATATAGTAATAGGAAATGTTAAAGTCAGGTAAAAACATTGGAAAATAGAGTTTTACTTGTCAGTATTTATCTACTTATTATCTAGATGTAGAGATACACCATTATAGAAGTGTTTATTGATTAAAGTATTTCACATAGAAATTCTCTAAGGCATATAAGAGCCATCACACAGAAATATGGTGTGATCCTTTCATTTATCTGACTTGCTCTGATGCTTAATACAGAATGTAAATATCCCAGTGTAGGCTTCTTGGCTAGGCCCGCTCCCTGCGGAAAGTGATCTAACGCTTTGAGGAATGTATACGAGTTGCTATGGCAATTAAGGTTTGGCTGTCGGCCTACAGAATATCCAGGGCAAGCTTGTGAATAAACCAGAACAGCAATTTAAAGAAGACAAAGTCTGAAACCCTCTGTGCTCTCTTGTAATTGGAAAAATGTGTAACCTTTGCCATCCAGGGACTTCAACTAATTTCACGCTTTCATCATTATCAATGTCTGAATAGCATCTGGTTAATTGTTTTGTATCCCTCATTCCCCTCTTTGTCTGTATTCCCCATGTAATACTAATATTATAATGTGTTCTGTGCCCTCTATACCTTATATATGAAAGAAAATGTTCTGTGTCTGAGATGTTTCCACAGAAATAGTATTCCTGATCTTCAGTGAAAGAAAAAAAAGAGAAGGGCTTAAACTGCAATGCCAGGCAACATGTAAAACGAACTTCCATCGAAATATTACAATATTTCTTGCAGCTCATATGAATCTGGAGTGGAAGTGACTTGTAACTGTGTACCTCATACCTGTAGGTCAGAATGATTGTTTAACCTCCCTAGAACACTGCTGAGGTCCAGATTTCTGTACCAAAAGCGCACCATAGACTTCAATGATAAATTTTTCTTTATGTTGTAGGCCTGTAACTTCCCAAAATATGTCTGTACAAGGGTCTAATAGACATCCTGTATATAATAATGTTTGAAACAAACAATAATGTAATAATAAAATAATGAAAAAAACACAAAAATTAGGACACAAAGCTATGCTGCTATGTACTAAATCTCACCAAAATAAAAAGTCTCTGGTGCCCCAGATGTTCCCATTTGCAGTTAACCCTCTCTAACCTGGTGTGATGAAATCACACCAGGGAAGAGAGGGTTACTGCAAATGGGCACATCTGGGGCACCAGTGACATTATTTGGGCAATGGTTAGTACATAGGTGCACATTGAAAGCAGTATTCTTCATAGAAAACTGCTTTTGTGCAATTTACTGTTCAAATTTCCCACCGCCTCCCCTAGTGACGTCATCACGTCACTCGGAGGGGGGGGGGGGGGGGGGGGGGGGGGGGGACAGAGCTGCCTCTTCTATTAACTTCAGTGTTGTCTGATTTAACTTCACTGCTTTCCATTTTACAGCTCACTAGACTATTTTGCTAATCTGTGATATCATTATTGACCAAATTATCATAATAAAACATAGATGGCTATACTGGGTCCACATATCCATCAGTGAAATGTATATTCAAAAGGAAAATTTTACTATATACTCATATATACAATAGGCAACACTATATCATTTCTTATGATGTCTGTCTTTTGCAAAACAAATGTAATCATTTAAAACAAAACAAAAGTATTTTTCTGCCACATTCAGTCCTGGATCAAACCAATATCATGTTAATAACTCCAAAATATTCATGTCAACTAATTTTGTCATTTTACTGGACTGTATCCAAACATGTGTTCCCAGCAGATTTCTAGGTATAATCAGCTTAAATCTTCTGCTATTAACTATTTTCATATAACAAGATAATTAGAGACCTATGTCAACATTATAGATGTTGTACCAAACAGTAAATGTCAATCTAGTGAAACATAAACAGTAAAGTAATGGATTTTGAAATTTACAAATTAAGTTCAGCTTTTAATAAAATGGCAGAAAATAACCCCCCAAAAACCAAGATAACAATATAACTGTCTGTGTGATCCAGATCAAGAGAAAAACATGGATCTTGAAATCCCCCGAAACCTCCATACTTTTGAGTATAAGTTGCTTTCATTAAAAATTTGTTGGGGGGGGGGGGGGGGGGGGGGTGGATCTAAACATTTAACATATTCTTCCATCATGTCTGTGTATTAAAAAAAGAGTGCTCTGTTGCAGCATGTTATTCATTGTGCCTGGAAACTTCTGCTGGACTTCTGCTGGACTGCGAGGCCTGGCTGCCCCTTGGATGGAAGGGAGGTACGTGTTTGTAGAGGCAACATAGTGGTGAGATCATTGTTGTCCCTGATTCACCCCGTTACGCGCGGTACACGAAGAGATGGGCAGTGCTTCCTCTAAATTGTGACTTACCAACACCAAACAAATTAATTAATAAAGTATTTCACAGGCTTAGGTGACCACTAATTGTCACAATTAGCCACATTTAAAGTAAATACTCACTGTGTTCTGAAGCTGCAAAGACACACAATATGCTAATGTTGCATAGAGCAGGGAAAAAAATCACTTCAGGCTTTGACTGATATCTGAAACATCAATAGAGATATTTCCACTTATTTTCTACCCGCTTCAGAACAAAAAATTGGGTTTACACTAAATAGCAACCAAACCAGGTGCATAGCTAGAAATGACTGGGCCCCATAGCAAATTTTTTTATAAATCCACTCCCTCCCGAACCTGCCACTCCAATCCCAAACCCCTTCCACCCGGACCTCCCTCCCCTGAACCCCTCCTGGACCTCAGACACTGCTCTGTTCCCAACTGGAACTAAGGATCAGCACCCCTGTCGGTCTGATTCAGTCCAGTTTTCTGTACCAAAAGTGGTATGAAATATGTAACCACCTTGCAGCTTCACTGTGATCCAAAAGCGGTACATAGGTTTTGCATTAATTTTATTTTATGTTGCAGGCCTGTAACTTAATGAAATATGTCGAAACAAGGGTCTAGTAGTCATCTTGAATATAGTAACGTGTGAAACAATAATTAGGTTGGGGGAATACTACAAAAAAGTTTTGTTCTAGCATTCACAAGTGGAAAACATTTTGACTTTTTTGAGAACCTTATTTATAGAAAAAAAACTATACGTGCTAAAGCAATACTTTCTTTTTTGCAACTTTTCTCCAACCCTTTTCTAGATCTCCAGCAATTCGAGGGATGATACCATGTTCAAGAGCTTTGTGATTAACAAGCAAAATCAGATCAAGGAATTTTCAAAATTATATTCCACCAGTAAAAATTAGCTGACCGCTCACAAGATGGCGGTGCAGCTTGTTTACATATCACCAGTCCAGTTTAGTATTACACATTCAGTAAATTCAGTAAATGTTTTCACTCCCCGCCAGACATGGGAATACCGCCCTTGAGGTTTACTGTCAAGAAAATACAGATCAGTCAGCAAAAAGAGGGCAGGCCCCATTGTGGCTACTATGGCTTATACCTAGAATGGCTAATCCAAACAAACACCATATATTCATTCAATTCTACCAGCTACAGATTCACCCACCAGACTGGGTTTAAATTGTCAAACCTTCATTTAATATGCACAGCATTAATACAAAAACAATTAGCCATTACTTTTAAACTTAAACTTCAAAATAACCTCCTGTTTACATTCTTTTGATTTGTTTCCTGGACCCTGGTTGGTCATTAAAAGGGGTGACAGCAGCAACATTTTTAAAAGGCATACACTGTTTTCGCTCTCATGGAATGCTCAATGGACATGTTGTGTTGTGTTTTTGCTTCCTATGGTAATACCTCTTAAGAAAAACTTAAAAACTTGCATCAGATGCAGTGTTTGAAGACTAAGAAACCCTTATCTGTTAGAACATGGCAGAACAATCCAAATCTAGAAACAAAATTATTGGCATATACTATAATCACATGATCAAATCAGTTATTATACATGCAAATAATTGATTTAAGGCCACAGCATATAGCAAGCATGGCAGGAAATAACTGGCAGAAATTCAGAATACAATCTACATATAACAAGCCAACCATTTCCCAGCAAATGAGCTGCAAGCAGCAGACAACACGTTAGGGAGTAAATCCAATCCTTTCACAGGCTATTTTACTAGAGTAGATTCGATTTTTATATATCGTTGTTATAAATTAATCCTTTTCCCAAATTCACACAAGTTGGGTTATTTTAGGAGTTACTGTGAGCAGCTGCTGTGTAATAGGATGGAGAGGGCAATTCGTGCGGCCACCAGGCCCCAGAGACAGGCGTCATAACTCATTTAATTTTATTAATAGCACCATATTCTGTAGTGCTTTCCAGAGTGCAGGCAACCATCAGTCTCAGAACCTCAAAGGAGCTTGCAATTTAATGTTCCTACCATAGCTATAGTTTAGTACTGTATGTGTTACTTTTTTTAATGTGTTACTTTATTCATTTGAATTTCCATGCTATTGGGACATCTTCTCCCTCCTTTTAGCCCTAGCCATATAAAAACTTAATACATCACAGGTTAATAGTCATTTTTTACTCTGTTAAATGTTTGACTGTTAAATGGTGATCCTGCGAGAAACACACATCAAAGCCCTTAGAATTGTACATAAGTGACTAAGAAAGCCCAACTTCTGATAATGTCCCCCTGCTATGACCTATGTCTTGAAGGCTGAAAGGGAACTAGTACTACCCAGCACATGATCAATTTTCTTACTGTTCTTTATTATTTTTAAACAGGGCTTTTTTTCTCAGAGAAAAGGTGGTGGTACTCACCCCCCCCTCTCCTGGCCACGCCCCTACCCATCCCTTGGACCGCCCCCTAAAACCGCTCCATAAATAGCTCCCCGTCAGGGAAACGGGGGCACGTGCACCTGCCAGCGCAGGCAGGCGTGCGCCCCCACACCCCCATACAGGGCTGCCTAGAACTCCAGTCCACGCTGAAGAGAAAGATCTCTCCAGCAAGGATTGGGGGAGGAGATGCCCTGTCATAGGGCCACCGCCCATAACCAATGGGAAGGTGCCACCCCTCCCTCGCTGCACTTTGCGAGGGAGGGGAAGAGGGGAGGCAAAAAAGCGCCCGTAACCCGCGCTAAATGGCCAACACTCCCCCCCACTAAACCACACACATGGGGCCCCCCCCGCCAGGCCCCCCCTCCAGGCCACCCATGACACACTGCAGCCAGTGCCCTTATTTCGGGCCAGGCTGAAAATAGGTGGCGGAACTCCGTTCCTGTGTGTTCCCCCAGAAAAAAAGCCCTGTTTTTAAAACATGCAGAGCTCAGTTATGTTTGTGTGTTTTACACGTTGTCATACCAATTGAGGTAGGTACCTGAAATTGCCTCAATGCATTAATAAAGTGTGCATGCACATATCATGTGTCAGTGGTTCACCAATCAGCAAGTGAGGATCAGGATGATAAAGGACTATCTATCTTAACCACAAGATCCATCCTATGCTATAAAACTGTAGGTGGGTCTTATAAAACAAAGAATAAGATTCATATATTGTATATAATTTAATATAACCCAAAATTTGCTAAAAACATTAAATTCTTTTCTGTTAATACTCAAGTCAAGAGATGAAAATTGCAACATTTTGTGGGATGACTTTGTAAGTTAATTGTAAAGCTTCTGAACATGGTATCATCACCAACGTTGTAGATATATTTGAAAAAGCTTATGTAGTTTATGCATGAATAAGGTTCAAGTTAAAATGTTTAAAGTTAACTTAACTTTGAACTTAATTCATACAAAAACATAAGCTAGAGCCATACTTCTTTCTTTACAATGTTCCTGCAAAGCAAATTCCTGTTTATGTTTTCCATCTACACATGATTGGGTATTTGAAGTACTCAATAATTGTTTTTTCACTTGAAATTAAATGATTAGATCACTTTATCATTAAGCAAATCAGCCCTAAACCTCTGTGTTAATGGAGGGGCAACGCTTTTCCCCGCACACACCGCCGGTGCCCAATTGACAGTGGCGGTCTGTAGAGAGCTGTGGAGAGAGCGAGGATTCACGGCAGAGTACAGTGTACTCCTCCACCACTGCCTTTTTCACTGTTAAATTCATCTGTATCAATTAATCTATAGTGATCAATATCAACCATCAAATCGATCGAGCAGTGATCGGACATGTTGGTAGGTTTTATTTGATTGTAAAAATATTTGCCGTGTTTTCTTTTGCATCTGATCAGATTTTGGAGCGTGCGCACAGGATTTTGGAACAGTAGCCATCGATTCTGAATCAATCAGTAGTGATGAGTGGCAATATTCGAATTCAAGATATTTTATGAATAATTCTACTAATATTCGATTAGATATTCAGGTATATGAAATTCGCGTGTATGGGCATGCAACGTGTGGTTATATTATCGCAATGCATGGCCATAAGCTTGCCAATACATGATATATAGAATATTCGAAATTGTACATATTCACTGCCATATTCGTGAAATACGCAAATTCTCTAATAGACGATAAAAATCGGCAATAATTTTCGAATGTTCAAGCTGAACACTATGTTGTAGTAAAAATAATCAATTTAAAACGATAGTTAATCAAATGAAAAAAATTTAACCGTATATACCAAGCTCTATCAGCCTGCAGAGTGTGGTCTGCAGAGTGTGGTCACTTCTAGCAAGATCACCTAATTTTCTATAAAATAGAAAAGCCTATCCAATGAAATAACTGCACATAGTGACCTAAAATGGTATTTGGAAGTCTGTAATGACAAAATTAATTTCAGGTTTACTAAGGGAGGTGTAACAAACTCCATAATGTGCAGACTGCAATAGACAGCAGAACAAGTCTAGTGCCCTGACTATTGTCTACAAGAGCACTTCTGCATAACTGACTGGCTCCTTGTGGCGCTCTACCTACTCTGTGTCTGACCTCTGTTGTACAAGGGATGTACCAAGGGACTTAACATACCTTTACACTGTTGTTTCCCAGGCTGCTTTCAGTTTGCAGAAGCCTAGAAAACCATAGTGTGCTTCTGTTTAGATAACACCCCAGTGACAGGTCTTTGGGGGAGAAAGCCTGAAACATATCAAGCGAATCACATATTGGGTTTGCTGGGCGGTTGCATTAATTGCTCGCTTACCGGGCGGTTGTAAACAAGCCCATAAACTCTTTTATTTTCTATCTGCCTTAGATTTATTTAGATTAAGCTTTAAATATTGGCCAACGTATCTGGATGCTGTCAGTTGATTCTAAGTGAACCTTGTATCTAGCTCTCGCAGAGACCCCACATCCAGCGGGAAACCCAGGCTTACATATGGAATTTATAATTATATAAGAAATGAAAATAAACATTGCAGACTTCACACTGGTGACTGTGCAAATAACAGCATGTGTTAACTTAACAATTGTGTAAAACTAAACTGCAAACCTCTTCTAGAAAATAATTCCTAACATTTTTTCCCTTTATAAAGAAACGTGCTGCTTATCTTTCTAAGATACAATGTATCTTTTTTTGGTAAGAAATGATTGTATCTGTCATTTTTTATTTATATCCAACTGTTGCTGCTTTCTTCATTTTGTTTGTAAGCATCCACAGTTTAGCATTATCTCTGAATTTCAGTGTAGCTGTAATCAGCCACTGTATGTAGATGTGAAACTTGTTATCTGGGCTGCCATATGCATAGGCTGTAAGCATTTCTCATAACCTCACCTTTATGGTCTATGGAATTATGATGCCCCTGCCTCCATGTTCTTCGTAATTTACTGTCTCTGCTTTATTTCTTCCACCACTAGCCCAAAACATTTTGTGCTACCCTGCAGCATCACATGGAGAATTTACAGCCTGTAGCTGATGAAATATGAAGAGATTAGGAGTACATAGAATTATTTCACCATTCTCAGCTCACCATGTTGAGTCCTGATTTAAACCACTCACATTTACCCTTGGCTAATTTACAATGCTGTTAACGAGACCTTGATGGTCATAAAATCAATGGAGAATAACTTCCATCAACCATCTCTTGGAGGTGTTATTTTTCTTCCGTAAAAATCCCAGATCCTTATTTATGACAGGTCTCTGCAAACTGTAGGTGGCTGCATGTCTATTTGTCTACCCTTCTACCTCTCTATTTATCTATAATTCTATCTACTATCCTTCGCTCTAGCTATCTATCTGTTTGTTTGTCAGAAAACCCTCTAATAAAAGCTTTTAATAATGAAAAAGATTGACCTGTCCACGCAATGCTAATGTGCTAAAAACAAACAACCTTTATTAGCAGGGCAATGCGCTCATGTTTAATATCACCTAAAACCTGGGGGAATCTGTGAATAGTGACATTTCAAGATATTTTTTATTCTTTTTTTATTATTCTTTTTATTATATTTACTAAGGCTTTGTTCCCACATAGGCGATTAATCGCCTCGAGCTCACAATGTTAATCGGGCGTGGTGACCATCGTTGAATGGGCTGGTCCCCATTTCAGCTAATGGTCGTGGCACTTCAACTAATGGCCGTGGCTCCACGCGTTCTTATCGCAATTTTCTTTCTCTGATCACGCTCATAGATGAAGATCGCCTGGTTATTCGCGCCCGATCGCGTAAGCTGATGCTTCTGGGTGCCCTGATCAAGTTGACATTAGGACAGTGAACATGAAGGTGGATTGGGGTAATTTTTGTTCTTCTTGTCAAGTAGACATATACCTTTGGATGGATTCTGAGGCTCGAGGGGTGGGTGTAGAAGCTGTCACTTGACCTTAGTGCTGGTGAATTAACCACTGAGGAAGAAAGCCACATAGCAATGGTCATAGATGGGACTTGTATATTTTGGACAGTACCACCACAGGGATTAGGATAGCTGCTCCTTACAGCCCTTTGCAATCTGTGCCTGGCATTGGAAAAATCCCCACTTGCTACTGTTCTGCCTTTTTCTCAGAGTTTTCTTCCACATAAGACAGTGGTCTTCAGATTTCCATCCAAGACAGTGGTCTTCAGCTGTCCATCCTCTTTACATTGCTGAAGCCTACATCTCATAAAGCTTCAGGTTTGGAACATGACTTTGGCTGATGTCTTTTGGCTGAACCCTCCTCTTTCTCTATGGCCAAGGTCAAGTACATTGTAGCCTTACTTGTTACTTATTGACAAAATGTAAACATTCACATTTTCTGTGTGATCTCAAAATCAAGCCATGGCTAAATGTGTCAACTTTTAGTTGAAAAAAAGGATCTTTATATAAAATTTGTCTTAGGGAACTGGGTCCCACCACTGCAGGTCATTGTCTCGAAAATTAGTAATACTGCTATTCAAATTTCCTTTTATAATACATTAACTTTAAGAGACCAACTAACCACTATAACAAAGTATTGCAAGCGGATGTGTATTAAGAGTTAATTGGTAATTTAAACTTTCCAATTAAAAAAGTAAGGTAATACCCAACTCCTACATTTGCTGTAACCCAATGTATTACTTTTGATTGTATAGAAGGCATGAAACAATTTATCACCTCATTTACTATTCTATTTCAAGCTCTAAGTTACTAAATGTAAATTTTATCACCAAATGCTACCTCTTATGCAGACAATCAATGAGATCTCTATCAAAGCCAACTGCATTGCAGAAAGTGTTTAAAATGAACACTATTCAGAGTAAAAACCTTACTTAATACACCTGGTATGGCTATGGTTACGCTGGGGTTCTATAACCCTTCACTTTAAATGCCAGTTCTTGTCTGGAAAATGCATTAATTTCCTATATTCAGCTGTGATTTTTAACAAATTAGAATTTCGAAAATGAAAATATATTCAGACCCATTACTTTACACTTAGTTGAAGCACATTTGCAGTAATCATAGAATTTGCACATGTGAATGGGCATTTCTGGCATGATACTTTACAAATTCTACAGATCACTCTGGTACATGTTACTAGAATGAGCATACTATAACACAGAGAAGGCATGAATAATACTATTCTTTCTTTACAATGGTTGAGCCAGCATCCCAAAATTAAATACAAAAAATATATATCACCAGGAGTGTGAGCCTTAGCCCACAGTCCCAGATCAAAGATTTCCCCTGAAAACTCAGGGACAAGGGGACTTTCAGGGCTAATAAATTATATAGGTCACAAGGTATATAAAAAATCAATTACATAGATAAAAAAAAGTCCATTGGCCAGAGGTCTATTGCATTGAATGATATCCCAGCTAGTTGTCACAAACATATGAAATATGGTTAAAAGAAATGATGGGGATATTTTTTGTATAACACAGAGAATAATGAACAGTCTTGTGATGGTGGTATAAAATGTGTTTTCTAAAGGCTTCTTCTTCTTCTTTAACATACAAGTCCTTGCTGTGTACTACCCAATGTGAGCTTTATTGAGTCCTATTTTAATTGCTTCACAGAAATTGTATGGAACCTCTTATAATTTAACTGATTTTTTCCCCAATTGATTCCATACCAGCAGGACTATTCCTGCAATCCCTTATAATATGCATTTGTCGAATAAATATGCGTACACCTTTGTTTTGTTTTCAAAACCATTTCAAACAGGATCATACTTTAAAAGCCTTCAATCCATTCCTCTATAATGGTAATATAATCAGTAGACAGCCAATTCTGAAATTAGCAATTAAATGAACTGTAAACAATTTATTTTATGTGAACACCACAATTCCATGAATTATTAAGATAAAAAAAATGCATGTATGACATAGAATGGGAACAACAAAGGAAAATTACAGTGACACATCCGCAGATCAAATGTATGTGTAATTTCTATTTAGCATATAATAACTATCAGGGAGAGAAGCTAACACACAGCTGGAAATATTATTAGCAATTCACATGGAGACGTTCAGGAATAGAGACAAGACATTCTCCACATTAGCATGTTACTAGATAGGTAAGAGGTACAAGGAAGATATCAAAGTAATCATATGAAAGATAATTAAACTATTCATTCCCATACATGCTACAGTTTTTTTTTAAACACAGTGGCAAAGTTGGTCATATAGTTTGTTTATTACAAATAATAATTCTCCAGTTTGATTTTAAATGAACCTTTAAGGGATATTAAAGCTTTAGCTGTGCATACACGTCACAATTTTTAGTTCAATTTTAGTGCGATCGTCAAAATCGATCACACGATCAGATTGAATAAAAATTGAAGCATGCCAAAAGCGATCGAGTGATCGATTTTGTCAAAAATCG
>CM070032.1:65417679-65429097 GCA_036250615.1 Ptychadena robeensis | reverse complement strand
ATTTTTTTTAATTATCAATAAAGTGATCAGACATGTTGGTACATTTCAGTCCATTGTGCAAGTATCTGACATGTTTTCTAGGTATTTTGATTTGTATATGATAGTACTATGGAGTATGTCCACAGAGCTAAGGAAAGGAATTGAACAGTTTTAAACCGATGACATTATGTGGTGGTAAAAACGATCCAAATTTAATATGATCGACTTTAATATGATCATATTTTATGTCGATCAAATGAAAATTTTTACTGTGTATGCCCAGCTAAACAAGTGCTAGTATCATATGTGGCACTAGTGGTCTACATAATACTACCAAGCCACTAAATGATTCAGGAGATGTGGCTAGATGTGTTTTCTAACAAATAAAGTAAAAGGAATCCTTGAGAGGAACACACATTTTTCCATATCTTTGTCCTATGAGACAAATTTGCTAATTTTGCTTCTGTAAGTTAAGGTCTGCATTAAGTTTTCATTGAACTCTGCAACATGGGAAACCAGTTATCGCAAACTCGGAATTTTTCAGCTTAAGCAACGCTCCTAAGTTCATAAGGTGCAAACACTAGCCAAGCTCCTACAACCATGGATAAATAGTGAAGTGAATATTCTAATCGCAAATTTTTATATGGGCAAAAATCCAAAATATAGATCTATATCTTCATAATCGCAAATATTTGCAAATTTTTCATCAGTACACGGAACTACTGTCCACTGCGTTCGCAATAGGCGCATGTACAAGTGTTGATTTGTGCAATGAAGGTAATAATGACTGGAGATCACAAATTTATAGATTTATTGCTGCTAATCACTAGAAGTGAATCAACACATTCTTAAGCCCCCCATACACGTTCCGATTTTTTGTACGAATTTTGCCCGACCGACCAACGTGGTCGGGAGATTTATCGATTGGGAGATTAATCGGATGCGGAAATATGTACCCGACCGATTCCGATTTCTCAAAACCGGCCAAACCGGGATCGGGACCGCTTCGGACCTGTCCGTAAATTTTGGTCGATCTGCTGTTAATAAATAGTGTCGGGCCAATCGATCGGTGATAATTCGAATTCCGATTTTTCGTGCCAGCCTACCGACCAACCATAACATTTTAGGTGAAAGTCGGGTGACATGATCGGGCAAAAAATCAGTCGGGAGACAAATAGGAACGTGTATGGGGGGCTTTAGCGGCTCCTGCAGATCCCCAGACCTGTAGCAGTGCCTGTCCCTTTGGGATCTTCACAGCTGTGCAGCAGAGACTGGTGAATCACACTGAAGCTGGCCATATAAGGCTGGATACCTGTTTGATTGCCCCAGGAACGATTGCAGTGTGGTGACATCACGAATAGGTGCACAGGGATTTACCAACATGTTGGTTCCCTGTTAGATCGACATTGCTTTGAGCGAGATAAAGCACTCTTAAACTCATAAAAGAATAAGCATTTAGCCGCACCCCTGTGAGACATATACTGCCATGGCAGTGACAAAGAGACTACTGGTGCTTAAGCTTATTATTCCTGTGCAGCAAAGAACTAGAGCAAGGGTGCCCCAAATTTATTGGGATTTTTCAAATGGTCAAAAAAATCTGAATAATCTATAAACCAAAAAATTATGGTAAACAGAGTATACTAAATGTGTAAATATATTGTATTGTTCCATACATGTTCATGCTGTTATGAAAGGAAAACCAAGTATTTAGTATACAGAGATACAGAGTATATTTTATTGTTGACATTTGCATGTTAACTTTGCAACACAGCATGAATATGTATGGCAAAGGAAAAAGAAAAGGCAGTACTCCGCTATCTAATCCATTTGCCATCTACTGGTTAATAACAATCTACCTGTTGGGCATACTTGGACTAGAGACTAGATCCGGGTTGGGCAAACCTTTAGACTAATGGGTTACAATGGGTTCTTACATTTGACAGAAGGGCTGGACCAAGAGCCTTTAATGACATTCAACTTTATTGAAGATTCGGGGGCGTGGACATTGTCATTTTTTTTTTTTCTGTGCACTTTCAACGAAAAAATCATACTGCCAGGCAGGTTTTTTAAAAAGGCCAAAATATGCCCTAGGTCTTATTTTCAGGGGGATGTCTTATTCTGATCACTCTGTGCCAATTATTGTCCCCTTTGATCACTCTGTGCCAATCATTGTCCCCTTTAATCACTCTGTGCCAATCATTGTCTCCTTCCCCTTCACTGACTCACTTTTTTTGGGGTTCTACTGGTACAGCCGGTAACAGACTCCGTTACGGCAGGGATCAGCAGCTTGCTTGTCCTTCCTGCACTGCATCCAATCCTGAGTCACACGGAGGCAAACAGCTGACCATTGTACCACCGATTCGGGCAGGTATTGGTGGGTGTCTTATTTGTAGGGGTTTGCTTATTTTAACTTTTTGGGCACAAATCGGGGGGTGGCCTATTTAATGGGGATGGCTTATCATAGGGAAAACAGGGTATAAGCATTATATACACTCAATGCGGGGAACAAGCAGAGGGGGTCCAGAGCATCATCAAGGTGACAACGGGCCTTAGTTTGCCCATGTTAAGACTAGATAGATAGAAATACAAAGCAAATAGTAAATAAAATAGCTAAGGTAAAGGTTTCCCTTAGGTCCAGCAGTAGTTCAGGCTAACAAATTTCAGCATCTGGCAAGTAATATGAAGGTTGACTTGATTAGATATGAAGTGAAATGATTCCTTGAGACAGGACTTTAACACATCAAGGATAAAAGAAATATGCAGCTATTCATCTGTACAAAGCATATAGATGACAGGACGAGCATATTTAATTATCTTTCCTACTTTAGCATTTAGTTTCAGGCGCTTTGAAACAACCAAGGCATAAATGAAGGTGCATGACATGAAGATTTCTAGCAAATCTTAGAATGAGTTAACACATTGACCTTTGCCGTTTACAGACAGTTCTTTGTCTACATGAAGTGCTAGTCAAATGGAAAGTGTCTGCTCATAATGCCTGCTAAGATGCTTAAAAATGTGTGAAGGCACAAAGAAAGCATGCCTCAGGTTGTGCAAAGTGTCAGTATGTCTCCATGTATTTATGGAAGTTAAAGAGACTGATACCCACCTATCCACCTTGCCTGTCTGAGGTAACATGAAAACAGAACTCCTCATCTCCTCACCAGTGCTCTCCAATAACTTCTAGCAGTGACCAAAGTTGTACACTAAGTGGGTTAATTGTGTCACTCCTTCTCTCCTGTAAAATGATTTTACTATCTTTTATTTAAAAAATACTAGTGCTGTACAATAAAATTGGTGCTAAACACACATACAGACAAGTACAAATTATGGCACAAGATCGAAAGAAAATCCTCATGTAATCAGGCCTAAAAGAATTGTGGCTTAAGATGTGCAAACAGGGGTCAATGTTTGTTCAATTGATGAACCCTCAAGCACAGTGTAATGAAGTCACCATGCTGCGCTCAAGCATTAGCCGATTTAAAGGTGAATTGATGCGTACCACTTTGAGCAATTGATCACGTTCGATACTTTGGATGGGTACTCTTTGTCTCCATTTGAAGTAATAGCAAGCAAACAGGGATTTACCAACATGTTGCTTCCCTGTTCGATTGAGCATTCTTCAAGTGGTATTGATTGATCTAGCTCGAAAAAAGCGTGGCAGTCACGCGCACAGTGATCAATTGCTCGGTAATCGATTGTAAAATCGACCTGTGCATGCCATCCTAATTGGTGATGTTTTAGGGACAGGAAAAGATTGGTATTCAAAAATATAGAGGCTTTTAAGACCAGGCAAGAAATTATGTTGTTAGTGGCGTCTCTAGTGAACACCAGCATGGGAGGATTTTATGAGTTGGGTAGTCAGTGGTAGAGAAGAGAAGGAAGTTTGGTGTATATTTATGCTCTTGTTGGAAATTTAAGTAGAACAGGAGACAAAGCACAGAAGTACCAAGTATGTATGTTTAATGTATCTGTCAGCCATCCATGAAGAGATAACTGATAAGTAAAAATATTGTCAAGGATGAATGCAGACAAGGGGGAAGTAAATTTGAATGTTATCAGTATTGCGGGCCATAGGAGGAGCTTTTGCAACAGGGCATGTGTGGGGCCAGTGGGTATAGCAAACTTTACAGAAGCCAATATTTAAAGCAGATCTATATTCACCTTTTGTACTTTATGTTACTCCCATATAATAGGGATGATCTGTAAAAAAAAATAAAGAAGACTTACCTGTAATGCGTCAATCCCTAATCTCCCTCATCACCCCTCGTCTGATGATGCAGCGTCTTGGTAAGGAAAAAGTCCAACATCTCTCAGAGCAGGTATAGTTGGGAAAATACATAATCATATTCTGTATACAAAACTACAGAAATACATTTTTGGTCCTATTAAAAAACATAATCTGACTGCCTATAATGGCCACTCACAATTTAACTGTTAAACCCCAGAAAGACTGACAGCTATATGGATTCTTTTATATGGTTCCAGGTTAAAACTGGTAAGTATAGATTTTTAAGATTGTTGAGCCCTTATTGGCCATTGTGCTGACTTAAAGGAAAGTATGAGTATATATCCACTTTAACCTCAAGCTGGCCCTTGATATAAAATTGACATTTCCATTATTTAAGAAATCCCAATCTAGTTCTGGAAAAAACACTTCTAAATGTCCCTTTTGTAATCCTGCTAGACTACAAAAGTAGCTTTAAATCTAATTTCTTGCTTGTGAAACTTACTGATTCTGCAAAGTAACTGGAATGGAAAAATGCATTATGCGAAAAGTTTGTAAGTTATAATAATGTGCACTATGCTGCAGAATTGCACCTTGCTATATCATATCTGCAGAACTACAATACTTCTTTCAGCACACTGTGATATATCAGTAGCCTTCCCATACACATTATTTTAAACCAATTAATGAAAAATGATAATACTATTTGTTGGTACTACAGAAATCGATGTAGCTACCACTGGGTTCACTAGTCAATTGTGTCTCTTTAATAAATTTTTTAATCACTCTTACCCTTCCCTACATCTCCAGCAATTTGATTGCTGTATTTGTACCTTATATGGTGCAACCCCCCCAAAAAATTAGACAGTGGATCTTATATGGTGAATGCATGACCATGGCCGAAAGATTTTTAGTCATTTTATGCACCACTCTGTCTCATTATGCACTTAATTTAACTAAAGAGAAAGGGAAGCTCTCAGAAGGAAGATTGGCACGCTTTCTTCTGCTTCTCTCTCTCTCTGTGCTACCAGCCACCCACAGATTCGGGCAGGATTATGTGTATGTCAGTCCCAGCTGAGCAGGACAGAAATCTGCTCAGCTAGGACAGTGCTGATAAGCTGTGTGCTTGTCAGGTGGTCAGATGCAGCTTTGTATGCCAGCTTGAACTGACACACATAGCTCCGACTCTACATAGGTAGAGATTCCTGCTCTGTCTATGAAAGACCCCTGCTTTGTATGGCAGAGCAGGGACAGGGTAGCTGATAGCTTTGAAGTTTTGTAGAAAAGGCTATGTGGCCTAAAAATAGCATAAAAAACCAACGTGTATTTTAGTAACTATCAGTGTAAGTTTGTAGTTAATTTACACTGTAGGGAGTGACTTTATACAATACAGGGACCACAGTTCATATTGCAACATATATACATATTGCATGTTGCATTTTGCTATACAGTGGGGTGCGTAAGTTTGGTCAACCTTGTCAATGTTTGTGATGAGGCAAAATTATGCAGGTGCATACCTTTGGGCACCAATCATTTTATTGATTCCAAAACCTTTAGAACGAATTATTGAAACTCAAATTGGTTTGGTAAGCTCAGTGACCCCTGACCTCCATACATAGGTGAATCCAATTATGAGTATTTAAGATGGGGGCCTCACAACAACTCTCAAATGACTTGAAAACAAAGGTTTAGGGGAAGAATACAGAAAGCTGGTTTAGAGATTTCAGCTGTCTGTTTCCACAGTTAGGAACATATTGAGGAAATGGAAGACCACAGGCACAGTTCAAGTTAAGGCTCGAAGTGGCAGACCAAGAAGAATCTCGGATAAACAGAGCGACGACTGGTGAGAACAGTCAGAGTCAACCCATAGACCAGCACCAAAGACCTACATCATCATCTTGCAGATACAGTCACTGTGCATAGTTCAACTATTTGGCGCACTGTACACAAGGAGATGCTGTATGCAAGAGTGATGCAGAGGAAGCCTTTTCTCCGTCCACAGCACAAACAGAGCCGCTTGAGGTATGCTAAAGCACATTTGGACAAGCCAGCTTCCTTTTGGAATAAAGCGCTGTGGACTTATGAAACTAAAATAGAGTTATTTGGGCATAACAAGGGGCGGAATGCATGGAGGAAAAAGAACACAGCATTCCCAGAAAAACACCTGCTACCTACAGTAAAATGTGGTGGTGGGTCCATCCTGCTGTGGGGCTGTGTGGCCAGTGTAGGGACTGAGAGTCTTGTCAAATTTGAGGGGCGCATGGATTCCACTCAATATCAGCAGATTTTGGAGACCAATGTCCAGGATTCAGTGACAAAGTTGAAGCTGCTCCAGGGCAGATCAACAAGACAACAACCCTAAACACTGCTCAAAATCTACTAAGGCATTCATGCAGAGGAACAAGTACAATGTGCTGGAATGGCCATCTCAGTCCCCAGACCTGAATATCATTGAAAATCCGTGGTGTAAGTTAAATAGGGCTGTCCATGCTCGGAATCCATCAAACCTGAATGAACTAGACATGTTTTGTAAAGAGGAATGGTCCAAATTACCTGCAACCCGAATCCCAAATGTCATTGGAAGCTAACTCACTTTGTGTGTTTCCTATATGAAAATTTTTATCAGAACAACCAACGATTTATACAGGAAAATCATGAACATTGACAAGGTTGCCCAAACTTATGCAACCCACTGTATAAAGAAGCATGACACACCTTTCACAAATACATCTGTAAAGATTATCAACTAATAATTTCTATAATCTACTTTGCCTCATTTCATTTTCAATGTAGGATTTATTTAAATAGTCATAACACACCTAACCTAACCAAGATGTCTTTTGTACATATCAAGTGTGTGCATTAAGTTTTGGGCTGTTTGTAGAAATATATGTGCTTTACATCACAAGGCAGAAAACTATAAACAGCCTAAGGCATTGCATGTGCATGCTTTGTAAATGTCAGAATTCCTCTTCGTAACTGTATTTCAATCCATTGGGTTTAAGTTTACAGTATATTCCTCTTGCAAGCGATGGAGTTAATCTGTCTAGGGTCATGCATACAGCTGTTACCTTCAGCACTGTGTTTAAAAAAAATCCCAACCCACGGCTGAAATGGAACATCTATTATTCCAAAAGAAAAAAAAGTTAAGTGATTTTCAATTATTATAATATATGCAGTTCACAGGGATTGTATACCACATATTTTGAAAGTTTAAAATTAAACATGACTATTTATAGCAGATGATTAATTATAACACAAGAATGGAAACCTTGGTACATCGTAGATCAACTATTTTAAACGTTTGAAAGCTACAGTCAGATGGAATGTGTAAGATAATAAGACTGTTTAACTACTGTGTAGAAAGGGTAAGTATTTGTATTGTACAACAAAGAATCAGGCCACCTCTTGCCAAGCTACCAAAAAGTTTGCCAAGTACCAAATGAAATCTGTGATTGGAGTAATTCTCTGTAAAAGGGTCAAGAGCAGAAACTGTTAGGAGCCATACTTATGGGGCTTGTCTATCAGTACCTGATCATCAGCATATGAGGCCTTGTGTCTAGTCTAGTGGATTGTCAAAGACCAGACCATTGTGCATACCACCAGAAGCATTCAGGTTGTACCCCATATTCTCTGCAGATAACCAGGCAATACCAGGTGCCCATCTGGTGAAAGATTTCCTCCAACTAGTGCTTCAACAGAATGTTCTTTATCACCTAACAACAAACACCCTTTATTGTCATTGGCAGTCATTATAACTGAGGGTAGGTGGGTAGGAGCTGATATATTGATTAAAAAGCTTTTTTTCAACCACTGCTTGTGAAGAATGTGGGCAAGAGTAAACATCAGATGGTCAACTTTTTCGTCGATTTCAAGTTAATTGCAAAGCCTCTGAACATGGTATCATCACCAAACTTGCTGGAGATGTAGAGAAGGGTTAGGGGTATACTACAAAAAAAGGATGGCTATAAAGCTTGGCATACAAGGTGCGATTTTAGCGTTTGATCGTCTTAAAATTATCAAAGTTTACATCGATCGAACTTAAATCGTATACTGCACACATGATTCAATCAAGAAAAATTGTTCGATAACGATCAAAACATCGATCGAAAAGTGATTGGACATGTTGGAAAATTGTTGTTGATTGTACAAAGATCTTACTAAAATCGTAGCATTGTTTTTGTTGGTCGGGTCGATTGTATTCAATGCACACATTTATAGATGACTCTTTCCTCTGTTGAAACTAAAAACGTCATATTACAATCATATTGTGATCGAAGCCTCCATGTGGTACTACCTTGAATTCAATTACGATCAGTGTTCGATGAAAAGATAAAGATCTAAAACCGAGGATCGATTATGCTAAAATTGACCTGTGTATGCCTAGCTTAACACTAATAGTTTTTGCACAAATGAAGTCAAGTCAAAGTTTTGAAAATCAAAATTTTTACTTTGATTTGAACCTTATTTATGCAAAAACGATATGTGCTAGAGCAAAAAAAAAATAATTTCCAATGTCCCCCCTTCTCTACATCTCCAGCAATTTTGGTGATGATACCATTTTCAGAGGCTTTGCAATCAACTCACAAAGTCAGCTAGTTGAAAAATCATCTCTAATTGGTAGATGTTTTAGTTGCACTGGGCTGACACAGTTTGTCTTATACCTAGATTTCTCAGAGCGGCCCCTTTCTCAAACCTTGCCCACTTCCCACAAAACATTGTACACATAGGTGTGTGCATAAAAAGTGCTGTCAAACAAAGGTTGATATACTGTATCCCCTGGACACTTGAATGAAGGCATTTACTGGTTATCTTTTGTCTTATTAAAGAGGATATTATAATTAAATATTAAAGCACATTTCTATTAATTGTAAGGTACAGTGATTTCTATAAATATATATATATATATGAGACAATTAACTGCTTTGACCCTCAGTGTAGCTTCAAGTGATTTCCATACTGTTCAAATTACTCACATTATAGGCTAAACCATAAAAGAAGTCCATGAGCCGTTAAAAGACATTGAAGCCTTGTGCTTTACGATGGAGAAGTAAGATTTATGCAAAGTGTATAAAATATTCATCAATACCTTATCTTCTGCCTTTATCCTTTTGTCTTTATGTAGTCTTACTTGCATCTATTTATATTTCTAGCATCAGTCTGAACAAAGAAGGAGAATATTTTGTGCCTTAGTGCCACTCACTGAGTGCCAAGAGCAGGGGTGTAGGGTAACCCTTATCAAGCAATTCCACGTAAAGAAAAGAAGAATGGCTGATTTACTAAATTATACGTAGCTTTAGTGCCACCACTTTTTTAACATGGATAAGTCCAGTTATTTAAGCTTTGGAGAAAGGTTCTGTTTTTCGCATAGTTTGTTTCTACGGAATGTATGTGGAAATATGTGATGATTGTGACTGATAAGGTTTTCATGAAGCACCTGGACCTGGTTTCTATTATTCGAAAGGGAGCTACCGGAGGAATGTGTTTAGATATATTACACCAATTCTTTGGCATGCCCACGGCATGTTAAATCTGCTGTGTGCAGTTTGGAAGTGGACCCGTCGTCACTCGTCTGAATGGGTAGCTTTCAAACCAAAGCATCTCGCAGTACAAGAGCGCCCATTTGGCTCCCTTCCACTCGAGCCCTGATGAAGTAATGCTGTCCAGAGGCCAGTTTAGTGCTACAGATGCGTTCTTTATTACAAACAAATGAATAAGGTGCCCTGGGAGCAGTTGCCTTAATGCACTTAACAGATTGCACTCTGCTCAGCCATAAGCCAGAGCCTGGATGTAGAGACGAAATCCTTATACACACAAATCTCCTTGCTGCTTTCTGCAGAGAACCTCTCAGTGTCAGACACAGTTCCAGTACAGATGGGTCTGAGTTTAGGGACTAATTTCAACTCTTCATTAATAACTTAGTTAAGAAAAAGCATTTCCTGTGAGGCGGGGCAGACAACAAAATGTTACTCGGTTGCAGAGCTAATACATTATTAACTATATAGTCTCGGTTGGAAAAAAAATGTGTTGGTTGCATGCAGTGAACTCCTTTCCCTGGATTGAGAGGATCTAAAACAGTCTGCCTTGTAGACACAGTGAAAATATCAATGAAGGCACCATAAAATAAAATAAACATGATGGATTTGTCAATTTTGTCCTGTACCAGATAACACTGATTACTCAACATGGATTTTAAATGGCCACATTTATTAACAACATATGAACCTTTAAAAAACATTCGTATTTATTTAATATTTTTGTCTTTGGTGTCCATTAGCCAAAAGGCTTAACTATTGTATAGTGACTCTAGTCCCCAGCTGCACCCTAACCGGCTCAGGGACAGCATTGAAAATAATGAGGCCAATGGGACCAATCCCATGTTATAACACTGACACCACACTGGGGGTGCACCATACCACCAGATGGGCCCCCTACCTTGTAACCATAAATGTGCTTTAAACAGATCTCCAAAGACCCATTTTTTCTGCCACAGCTGCTATGACAAAATATATACAACAGCAAAGAAAGGAAAAAGTAAAAAAACAAAAAACAAAACAGGGTGGGCAGGTGGGACAACCTTCTTCTTCCTCAACCGCCTGGAAAGAAGTCCAGAGCAAGGAGTTCCCCTGTGGAGTTCCCCTAAGCTCACATATTCCCCCCACCCCTCCGTCTGCAATCCCTTCAATGCTTGGTCTGTCTTTAAAATCTGTCACCAGGGCTGTTTCTTCCGCTATGTGGAGTATGTGCACTGGAGATAGCCCCCCCCCCCCAAACAACTCGGCATCAAGGGCCCCCATGCAATTACTTTGCATAAGGCCCCCCTGTCTGTCACAAAATCAACATTGTGGCTGCCCGTTCTGTCATTTTCTTCAACCAAGGCTGGTTATCTGGCTGTCCTTAAGTCTCTTGTTTTCATAGTGTGAGTCAATGAGAAGCCAGAGAAATCACAAAGGAACTGACTCTCATTTTTCAGATCTGCATACTTGCTTCAGGCTAGGTGGGCCAGCAAAGGTAGGTGAGGCATTCGATGACAGCTTTTTCACTGGCCAGTAAATTAAACTTTAAGGATCATGTTCATTGGAATGCAAAGTAATAGTTTATAGGTAATGGCTAATACCAATGTTAGTTTGCTTTTTTTATCATTCATTTTTCCCTTCGATTTCTGTCCAGAAGACAAAACACAAAATAAGAGAAAGTCTCTTAAGCAAAATAAA
>CM070032.1:65369472-65401153 GCA_036250615.1 Ptychadena robeensis | reverse complement strand
GAGATCAATGGAGGTGTCCCAAGACGCGGAAAAACAGCGCCCATACTGCATGCATGAATGTGTACTTGTGTATGTGTAATGCGACTTTGTTCCCTGCGCGGTGTATCAGACCGCCTGTCAGTCTTGGTTGATTTAAAAAATGAATTCTAGTTTGAGCAGATTTTTTGTGTTTTATATTTTATTTGATCATTAAATGTGATTTTTTAAAAATATTTAAGCGTTTAAAACTTTATATATTCAGGATGTCTACTAGACCCGTGTTTTTGGTCAGTTACAGGCCTACAACATTTTTTTTTCAATGATAAACAGCGTAACGCTTTTGGTACAGAAATCTGGACCTCGGCGAAACGCTCAGGAGGTTAATAGATTTAGGAAGAGTTTAAATTCCTTGGCTTTTTTCCCCCATTTCTCTGAAGCAGTGTTTAACCTTCTAATTTTTTTCCGGTCTATCCAACACTACAGAAAATATTTTCATTTCACATATACTGCAAAAAAGATTGACCTATAGATGTTTATCATCCTTAGTGCTGTTTGTCTGCAACAATAATGCTTGGTATTAATGAACTTGGTTTTACACAAACTATTTGCTTGGATATGGAAGTTACTGGAAACATAAAACACTCTTTTTCATCTGTTAAATCACATATTTTTACAAAGAAACAACAGAGTTAAGCTTTATTTGTTTAAGGATACTTCCTTGCAATAGAATACTATACACTATACTGTATGTGGAGAAAAAGCAATGGAAAACTTAGGCTAAAGCCAGAATTTACAACAGAGTATACTCTGAAAGTCGCTGGAAATGAGCTATGCTGTTATGTGATCCTCGGTTCCCATATATTCCAATACCACATTAAGGTAAATGACCTGTACTTCTAACACTACTGTTTATAGCAATATTCCAAAAGCTAGATAGTACAGTACTTATTTTCCCGGCACTGTTTTGACATAAGCGTTTCAGATTTGGCTATGGTAATGAGTGAAAAAACAACCCAGAGAAATGTATCCTAAATTCCCCTAGCATTTGTTCTTTCTCATGCCAAAAGTTTCTAGAAATGAATAGTTACTTATAAGTAGTGATGGCCGAACTGTCCGAACTTCGGTGGCGAACATGGATGTTCGCCCATCTTCTCGCCGGCGAGCAGTGCGGGTGTTCGACTCGCTCCGTTCGCCAGCGAGAAGATGATCTCTATTCTTCCTGCGGCAGGATCACAACCTGTGTGATCGTGCCAGAGGAAGAATCTTTTCACTAGTCTCCTAGTGAAAAAACCGGCTCGGAGCAGGAAGTGACGTCAGTGATGTCACATCCGGCTCCCTAAACCAGGAACTATGCGTTCCAGGATGCGGTCCAGGGACCGGATGTGACGTCACTGATGTCACATTCGGTTTTTCCGATTCAAATTCCCCGCCTAGAGGCGGGGAATTTGAATCTGTCCGCAAACAGGCGGACGGCGGACGTCTTTAGAAGTCCGACCCGCCCGTTCGCGGACAGTCCTGGCCGATGTTCGGCCATCACTACTTATAAGTAGTAGTGTCCAAATGTTTTGTTTTTATGGTACTATTCAGTAGTGATGAGATGTGCATACAGCTCCTGGTAATGATGGATACCAGGATAATGTAAGGTTCAGTAATCAACCAATGACAGGAACCAGCCGTTAACAAACACAACTTTATTCCCAGCTACCCAACAGGGAAGCGCCAGTAAAAATTTTAGGCAAAACAGGTGTAAAGTTTAATCATTTAGGGTGACCCCAATAGTCCGGGTAGTCAAACAGTTCAGTCCGCTGCACCCACGTGAGGCCAGGGGTAGTAAGTACAGAACTGACCGGTCACAGGGAGATCTCCACAGCAGGGCAGGGACACACTTATTCGGGACTCTCCAGTGTCCATCGGCTGCCAGCCACCCCACCAGAACCTTGGCAAGGGTAGGGACTGGACTCGGCAGAGTAAACACGTAACTGGGGCTTACAGGAACAGTACGTGTTATTTTGCTCTTCCAAACTGAGGCAGGTTTAGAGTCTCAGGATGGATAGCGTGCCCAGTTACCTCCACTCCATCAGACTCCTACTGAGTTGCTGCAGGTGGGTGGACCCTCCCCTTAAGTACCCAGGGAACACCGAATGATCATGGCCAGGAAAATTAAAGGGGACATTACCCTGCATTGTCAGTGGCACTACACAACAATAATAGGCATAGACCAAAGACCAATGGTAAGTATTGAGATTATTATAGTATATCGTTTATAGAAAATAAACAAACATGACCTACAATGATAGATCCTTAGCACTACAGTGTCAGAGAAAAGTATGTGCAAGTAAAATAAACAATGTAAGGTGTCCTAGACAAAGAATATGGTCCCAATTTAATCCTTAAACTGCAATATATATATATTTTACCTATATTATTTTGTGACAAAACTTTCCACCTTTGTTATAACAGTCACAGAAAATGTAAAAAGATCTAGTTGAGTAAGGAAGGAGCCAATACTGCATGGCCTAGAATTTGGGCATGGAAATCATATTACCATGTTACATGTCATTGATAAAAACCCTAATTGCTCTGACCCCATTATAATAATATAGAACTAGTTCTTAATGTTGGTTTGGCCATAAGTAGGAACCATCTATTTCTCTCTTTTTTTTGTGAGCTTACCTTTTTACTCCTGCAAGTGGTCATATATCACAAGGTGATAATCCTAAAGTCTATGGTCTGAATCTATAAAGACTGGGTCCTTCTCAATAGGTGTCCATATAAAGGTAGCCATACACCTGATTGTATAGCGGCTGAATGCAGCACGATGATGTCATCCCGCTGCAACCGGTCGCTCCATCCAAAGTAATGTGATCGGACAGTAATTTACCGACACAGTGATCCGACAGGCGGGAGGTTCCTGGTCGATCTGACAGCGTTCAATCGGCCGCAAAATCAGTATGGCTACTGGAAGCAGGAAGACACACAGGTGAGAAGATAGAAGCATCTACCCCAGTAGTGCTTCCCATAACTAAACAATTTACCCCCTTGGTTCTTACAAAAGTAAACCAATTTCACATGTTTTTTCAAGTAAAATCAGGGGAACTGGAAAATATACTGGAACTGGAATATTTGAAGTGGCTTATATTGTATTTCATTATATAACATATTCTATTTTCTCAGTTACACATCAACAATCTCAAAGAAGCATATTTAATGGCTAGGTTCCATAACTCCTTACTATAACACCACATTATTGTGAGCATAAAACTAGATCTGCCGTGCCAGGCTTTTGCTGCCTTCTGTGATCAGAGGAAGAAACAGCCCACATATTGTAAGTAGAGGGGAGAAACTTTTGCACAAGAGACTGCACATTACGCTTTTATGTTTCCACGGCCTGTGATACTAAAATCTGTTTAATTAGGAAAGGATTGCTCAGTGACAGTTATAGTTGTCATGTGTGATAAATCAATTCTCTTAGTAAACCACAGAGGTACGAAACATTTCCAATTACAAGACTATGAACAATGTTCCTGTAAATAAACATTACTCAAGTACAAACAAACGTCCTTCATAATTGAACAAAAAATTGTGTTGTGATCAATTATTCACAGGTTTAAATGTATCATTCTCTTAAGTACTGGAAGAAACTATTCTGTACTGTAGAAACACGTTGCTTAGTAAGTTGGCTATTAATGACATTAGACTAATTCTTAGTTGAACACTACTAAGGAAATAAAGTGGTATTGTTTTATTTGACTAAATGTCACTTTGCCTTGCAAGAATGCTGGACAGTTCCAAAATTATTCTCCTAGTACTTTTGTTCTAAATAGCTGGCAGGTTTTCAAAACAAGCATTTACACTTTTCCCAGTTTGCTGGAAATGAGAACTTTTATAGCAGATATCCATTTATTAAGAAAATGTTTCCTGATATTCATGACATTTTTTTAAATTATAAATATAAGACCTCAAGCAAGAATAAATGTATGTTGCTAATGTGTTTTCTGATATTTCACCCAGAGCTATGTTATGTTATATATTATTTAAAGACTTATTTGAATAAATGTTATGTTAATTCACTGTTTCCTTTTCTACATCTTAAAGGGCGTCTTCATTACAGGATACTTGCAACATGCAATATAATCTCCCACTGTAAACTGTGAACTGTAAATTTGCTACTACATAAGGAATATTCAGAAATGTTATATGTGTCTAAGCAAAACCCCCAGTAATATGTAATTTGTTCTCTTCCTGGTATATAAATATGCCAATATACTCTTTATAACTCTTCATAACTGTTTCTAGGGTTAGAGTTTCTATTTTCTAAAGGTTCTACAGGTCCTGACAATTCTCACTGTACTCAGACTGATCAGAGCCAAGTCCCCACTAGTACAAGCATAAAGCGATAGGCAGGCCGAGGCTGTAAACTCTCCCTGCCACACACCAAGAGTAGTCCAGAAAGAATGTGAGTAGGACATAAATAAATAAGGTCCATGCACACAATCCTGGCATTTTGGCCATTTAGTTCCTCTAATCTAGCCAAAAGGCAGAAAGGTGGGCACATAAAATGAAGTGTTTATGGTTGTTCCCAGCCACTGTGCAGTTATGGCACCGCTGGATTGCCACCACAGGGGCAAAGTCACTGTGGGCTTGATTCTACCTGGCCAGATCATGGCAACGCAATTCAGCTTCGGAAGGTAGTAGGCTGAAGCTATTCAGTACCCCAGCTTAATGGGTACTAACCTTACTCCTCAAAAGTACAAGTTTCCTGCCAGGAACTGATCAGGATAGATACTACACGAACATTTTGAAGTCAGCAATTTTGAATTTAACTTTTGTTTTTTCAATAGGAAGAGGGTCATGTGACACATCAAACGTATTGGGAATTTCACAAGAAAAACAATGGTGTGCTTGGTTTTAACATAACTTTATTCTTTCATGAGTTATTTAAAAGTTTCTGTCCACTTATAAAATGTGTTCAATGGGCTGCCCATTGTGTTGGATTGTCAATGCAACCCTCTCCTCCCACTCTTCACACACTGATAGAACAACTGCAGCAGAAATGCTAGCACAGGCTTCCAGTATGCATAGTTTCAGATGATGCACATCTCGTATCTTCACATCATAGACAATTGCCATTAGATGACCCCAAAGATTTAAGTCTAAGGGGGTCAGATCGGGACCCCCGATGTAAATATGGCTATAAAGACAACAGGACTATATATTTGTAAAACATGTTTTTGTTGAATGTCGTACTTTTGATGACATTGCAGCACAGATTTCCACTACTAGTAGGTCGGAATTCCGTCATCAAATATTATTTCTTGTGTAGACCCAAGCACCATTAAGCATTCACAGCCCATTCACAGATTTGCTTGGTGTGCACCTCTATAATTAAAAGCTCTTGAGCTAAGTAAGTCAGTCTCGAGTCATCACTTAGAAATTAGAAAGCACTGCATATAGGATTGATGATCGTTAAATCACCCAAGTGCTATTTCCTATGTGGATTGTTCGTGTCTCTATAGTATAGCAGTGTAAGTATAGAAATAATTCACATCACAGGAATGTCTAGACCCGCCAATGCTAAGCAGAAAAGAAGCTCCAGACTTTAATGTGAGAAGTACTAGCTGTTTCAGCCAATCACATACACATAATAGCACATTCACCAGCGACAGAAACACATGTTTTCCATTAATAAAGTGTAGAAAATCTGTGTTGTTACCCTGATGCTGTGACTCATGCTACTGCTGCTAACACACACCTTCCTCTACACTGAAGAATGGTTCTTCTTGGCTGTCACTGTTTAGCAGATGTGGTTAGAGTTATAAATGTATCACTATTTAATTCCTTAAAACAATAATGAGATATGAATTTTGTATTTTGAGATGTAGCAAAAGCCAGAAAGCTCTGAATACAAGCTGTTAGACTAAACCTAATGCTCTAAGGAATTATAGAAGACACTGAACACTAAAATATTGCATAGAAAATTGTCACACAAAAATGAAACCATGTATGTAACTGCCTGCATTAATTTTCTCCCACACACCCCAGCTCCGGAGGATCCCCCAAGCCCAGGCATGCAGACCCAGACCTGCCACTATACAATTCAATAAATGTGCCCTCTTTTTCAGGGTACCAGAGTGGCAGTGCTCTTCAAAGAAGTTGATTTCTATGTGAGGATATTCTGTTTACATTTCAGTGGGATCAGAGATTTTATTGAGCCTCGGCATGTGCAAGCACACATAACGAAAACTCATGTACATCCAGTGCAACAAAAAGTGAAAGTGCACGCAGTGAAACACTACACACCAGTCAGCACGGTTGTACCATGATGTCCTGCCCCAAAAGGGGGTAAGGACCTTTACCCAAAAGGGGTGACAATGGGAGGGCAGCCAAAGCCATTCGACTCTCGGATTCCCCGTTCCCCAGGTGACCTCGACCGGAGCCAGGTCTATCGAGTACTAGGGGCCGAGTGGGCGCCCCTCCAAAGAGGGCCCCAAACTTGGAGAGACCACCGGAGCTGTAAGCGGTATCTCCCCACCACTTTCGGGGGCAATCTAAAAGGACTAGTCAACCCGAGAATACAGCGAAGCGATTGCATTTTCGGATTATAAGTCAAGAGAAATCATTGTGAAAATGTGCGTTTTATGTGTATACAAACTTGCAGTACCCATTATCTGAATCCAATAAGCAACTTGTGGAGACAAACATTTTATTACTGCAATGCAGAATGTTAATGTAAAAAAGCAACTCATGCTATCATAATAGCATTTACTCACTTAGCTAGTACTGTTGTGAGCTAAGTTTGTTGTTGTTGTAAACATATAATCTGACCTCCCATGTGTAAATAACTGTAATAGCTGGGTAAATTGATGCTATTTTGATAGCCCTCACTTTAGACAGTAAGCAACTATAGAACCACTAGTGATGAGCGGCATAGGTTTAGATATTTCGTGAATAATTCGACTAATATTCGCGAAAATTTGCAATTGCAAGCGCATTGCAAAAATATATGCGCAATTATAGTCGCCTCGCCATTAACTTTTTACATGTGATGCATCCAAGGAGTTTTGTTACAACATGCTCCTGTTTATTATAGGAAATCTACACAAATACACCAACAAATTAAAAGCTTTTTTTGGCTTTAAACTGCAGGGCAACAATATATTTGTGGCCCAATGCCCAAAGGAGCTAGGTATGAGGGTTCAAAATTCTAGTACAATGTATTTAGTTTTTTTGTTTTTTTATGTAGGTGGACAAATTTAGCACAAGTATCTGTAGAGAGCTACAGATATATGGTAGCTATATTTATACAGCAACAGGCATTCATGATTTCAAATTTCAGGACAAGCATCACATAATATGTTGGTTGATGAGGGACTTGAATTGGTACCACAATATATCATCATTCATGTTTGCCTAAGGTAAGCCTGTGAACTAAGGACAGCTGTTCTTCTCAGAAGTATTATGCAGGTCAGAGCTGCAGCACCTTGCAGTCTCAAAGACCCAGATGTGCTTACATCCTCTGCAGCCACAGATTTCCCAAAACCAATTAGCTAATGAACATAATGGCATCTGTGATTCCGTATGCTGGAAATTAAGTTTTCTGATTTTAAATAAGCAAAAGAGACAAGGGCTAAAAAATGTCAGCAGATAGAATCATGTTTTTGGCAGTAGGGTATTTTGCACACCAGTCAAGATTAAATTATCTGTATTTTTAAATTAAATGTGTTATCAGATTGTATATATAGTACATAATCGTTATCATAAATATGTCAGAAATAGAGGCCTGCAATTAATAATGGCTGATAGTAACTTCCTCTAATGCCTGGCATACACACGCCGATAAGCGGACGATTCTTCCGCTGACCGACGGGCGTGCGCGCTCGCGCCATAGGTCAGCGGCAAAATCGGCCGCTAATTGCGTGTGCCCACATCTGTCGCCCCACTGCTCGGCCAGCCAGAGAATGGACATGTCGGATGTTCTCTGGCCAATGCAAGCCGATGCCATTAACTTCAATGAAGACCGGTGTCTATATTGAAGCTAATGGCCGGCACACAAAGGGTGCCCAGCCGACTAAAGCAGCCCCAGAATGCCCCAGAATGCAACGTGATGATGTCATCACGTTTGCATTCCAGAGCTCATCTGAGCTCGTCTGTCTGCACCCGTCTGTGGATGTATGGCAGGCATAAGGCTTAACTTACACAGCAGCCCAGAAAACAACTGTGCACTCCAGTCTGCAAGCGCTTGTAAACGTGTGCAGGCGCTCAGGGGGCATTTAGATAATAACCCCATGACAAGTCTGTTGAGTAAAGCCCAAAAGCCAACTGGCAAATGCCTCATTTTGCACACGCTTGGCAGTTGTGGTAATAGCTTAAATAGGAACAAGGACACAGGAAGTGAGGTCATCCTAGAAAGCACAGAGCCCTGAGAGATCAATCCTTGTAAACCTCCTTAATGTGAGTATTTTGTCTTTTGTTTTATTTTATTAAAAAATATTTTATTTCATAGTATTTAACCATTTACAGTACCTTACTTTGTTGTACTAGGTTGTGCGCCTCGTGTCCTTGTTCCTATTTGTCTGTAACAGGGGGCCACATTCCTCCATTTTGAGAACTGCAAACCTACATGCAACTTAAACATGCATCCCTCATACTGACCCTATTTTACACCCACTGAGGGACATTCTGGCCACTAATAACGCTGTAACTGTGTGATCAACAATTCATTATCTTTCTTAAGCTAGCCATACACGTGTAGGATTCCATGGCCAATTGATCACTCATCCAATTGATTCCGGCGATCTCAGCGGGAATGGGAGCTGCGATCAATCTGCCAATTAAGAGTATCCGTTCGCTGCACACCACCTTGTCCAATTGATCAAGTCCAATTGATCAGGGGCTCAGAATTGGATCCGACAGAGAACTGCCCGATCGGCCCTGAATCAATCTGATGGAACCAACATGTTGGTTCCATCAGATTGATTCAGGGCCGATCGGGCAGTTCTTTGTCGGATCCAATTCTGAGCCCCTGATCAATTGGACGTGATCAATTGGACAAGGTGGTGTGCAGCGAACGGATACTCTTAATTGGCAGATTGATCGCAGCTCCCATTCCCGCTGAGATCGCCGGAATCAATTGGATGAGTGATCAATTGGCCATGGAATCCTACACGTGTATGGGGGCCTTTAGCGGTAATAGCTTGTTTTACGGGCGATCAACATCCACCACTCTAATTGATGGATGTGAATGGGTTAAGGTTTTAACCTAAAAAGATGCAAAGAGGATGATTGCTTGTGGTTTAGGGGGCGTTACTTCTCTATTAATTTGCCAATTTTCCAAATCCGTTGATTCCACACCCTGTCTTATTTATTAGAATAGGAAATGTCCTGTCCTTGAGCGCATGGCCAACCCGGGAAAAAAACACAGTGAAAACATGCCCTTAAAGTGGAACATGCAAGTCTATAATTTCTGGCAATCTCATGCCCATCTTCAGGTTCCCCACTTTCACCCAAACAGCAATTTATATAATGGTGTGTGGAAGTATGATCAATTGATAATCAAGTGACATCCAAAATTTAAACTGCACTGAATCGAAGATTGATGCAGCAAATGTTGATGGGTGCATGGCTAACTTTACTCAGAAGACCCTTCAGATGTTGGATCCAATAATATAAGTGAGTAGAGAAATTACCTGAAGTGATTGGTCTAGCATCATTGCTGAGTGGTGGTTTATGTGGTAGTATTCTGTAGCAACATGTGATGCTGAATGCCCTAGTGAAAGCACAATTAAAAAAAGAAATGGACCATATGTGTATAGACTCATCGCTTACTTTGCATGCATCAATTTGTGAACTATGGATCACATTGGTCGATCTCTCAGAAACCGCATGAAAATCCAAGTCGTTTTTGGCCAGCTGTAGCGTTGTAATTTTTAGTTTCTCATCTACAGCTGCTTCACAGTTTTATTTAGCAGATTGCTCTTAAATTGCTCTGGAGCAGCAACTTGAAACGTGGGGATTGTGGAGCTTTCTTTATGAGAAATGTAATTTTTTTTACATAAACTAGAAGTTACTACTTGAGGGCTTGTTTCCACATACGTCGGGACCCCAACGTAGCAGATACCCTTACCTGCTCGGTGGAGGATCTGTCTTCACAGCGCTGAGCCGCTCCGCTGCTGCAAGGCTCAACGTAGTCGAATACATTGAGTATTTGCACCGGCGGATGTGTAGACAGACCATCCGCCGTGCAGGCAATGAGAGGGTCCTGACGTATGTGGAAACTTACCCTAAGGCTCTTGTATGATATTAAGTAGCAATGTTGATAACTTAATGCTCTAAGTTTAGGAGTTGTGTAGCACTAGTGTCATCAAAGGAGTTACAGTAAGTGGACTGTACTTGCAGATGGGCTTATAAAGCTGTATGTGGAGATGTGGTTAAAATAAGTTGCTGCCGTTTTTGACTAATGGTTTACTTTTTGGTCATAGTTTTACTTTAAACAAGAAGATTGTGTTTATCCCACTGGCTCATGTAAGATTCCCTGTTGAAATCCGTTATCAGAGGGTTTCCAAAGCACCAAAATTTGCCCTGAACTTGTGTAACATTTGCTCAAGTAATGCCCCCTGGTGTAATGTTACACATGTGCAGAGTAAGACCTGGTGTCATACCTGTGTTCACACTGAACGTATCATGAGAGTATTGCAGAAGCCCAACACAGACTGACAAAGCTGCCAAAAGAAACATTACAAAATAGTTGCAAACAGTATGGCAGACAGGTAAGGTAACAGTGGATATAAAAAGTCTACATGTCAGGTTCCTGTGCTGTACAAAAATGAGACAAAGATAAAAAATATCAGAACTTTTTCCACATTTAATGTGACCTATAAACTGTACCACTCAAATGCAAAAATATCTGAATTCTTTTAAGTGGAGGGAAGAAAAAATATAAAAATAAAATAATATTGTTGCATAAGAGTTAAACTATTACTTTGTTGAAGCACCTTTTGATGTAATTACAGCTTTTTTTGTATGAGTCTTTCAGCATGGCACATTTGCCCATCCTTCTTTGCAAAAACACTCCAAATCTGTCAGATTGTGAGGGCATCTCCTGTGCACAGCCCTCTTCAGATCACTCCACAGATTTTCAGTCATATTCAGGTCTGGGGTCTGGCTGGGCCATTCCAAAACTTTAATCTTCTTCTGGTGAAGCCATTCCTTTTTTTGATTTGGATGTATGATTTGGGTCATTGTCATGCTGAAAGATGAAGTTCCTCTTCATGTTCAACTTTGTAGCAGAAGCCTGAAGCTTTTGTGACAACATTACTGGTATTTGGAACTGTTCAGAATTCCCTCTATCTTGACTAAGGCCCCAGTTCCAGCTGAAGAAAAACAGCCCCAAAGCATGATGCTGACACCACCTGGCTTCACTGTGGGTATGGTGTTATTTTGGTCAAAAGACAAAATGTGCCATGCTGATGTGACTTATACACAAAGAGACTGAGTGCTGTGATAAAATCAAAAGGTGCTTCAACAAATTATTAGTGTAAGGGTGTGCACTATTATGCAACCACGTTATTTTTTCTTCCCTCCATCTAAAAGATTTCAGTTGTTTTTTTTTTTCATTTGAGCGGTAAAGTTTATAGGTCACATTAAAGGTGGAAAAATTCTGAAATGATTTATATTTGCCTCATTTTCATACAGCACAGGAACCTGACATTTTACCAGGGGCGTTTAGCCTTTTTTTATCCACTGTAAGTTAAAAGGTTAACTTTAAGTGTTTATTCATATGACATCATTTCACCCTTACATATACATAACAAATATGAATGATAAAACCCCAACTGAGATAAAACCAAACCATATGTCTGATTCCAGACCAGCATTTCACCATCAAGCTCAGATCTAAATGGCATTTAAGACAAAAGTCAACATATGCCGTTTATTTCCCATAAAGGAAATGATCTGTGTGACTGAATCCATTTAAGCTGTTGTACAACTCATGTAGTAGTTATGCATGTGGCATGATAGGTTACACTTAAAATGTAATTGTCTACATTAGACATCATTAGAAGCATATGCTCAAGGCTCAGAAAACGATAACCTTTCTAGGAATACAAAATGATCCTCTACCTAACTCAGCATTTGAAGACAATAACCTGCCATGATGATGAAGTGATCGCTGTTATGCTCCTACCTCATTATATTTCAAATTATCATCAAACCACACCAAGACCATGTCTCCACTTGGCAAAGCTCCATACATAAATTGCTGCTCTAGTTTTATATTGTCTTGTGAGAAATGTAACAGAGTTGGAGATATTTCATCTTTCTTCAATGCAAAGTTAATGTATTTGCTTGTTTGTGCTAAAAGTGGCCTGAAAGTAGGGATATTGAAAATCCCCTGTATTACCTGTATATGATAAGGCTCATATTATTTAGGTAAAAGGATAGAAGGAATAGTCATTATTCAAAAATATTTTGACAAGTAACTTAAACGTTATAAAGCTGAGGTTTACTTCCCATAACAAATGCAGCAACTTGGAAAGCCTTATTTCTGTAGTGATCAGTAAATGGCACTATTGTACCTTTAATTGCATTATCATAAATGCCTGTATACAACTGGGCTTTGCCCAAAAGTAATGTAGTGACAGGGTTTATTCAGAAGTTGTGTATATATTTAATGATATATATATATGGCCCTGTGCACTGTATTGTGTATATTGTTAACAAAAAGGTGTTGGAGGGACCAACCGGTTGCCTATTCACCACATCCCATAAATTCAAGATAGGTTGTTTTTGGGGGAACCAAACCCAAAGTGGGGTAGCCAGCCCCAAGTGGACTTTAAAGGTGAATTTGGATCATTAACGGGGTTTAACCCCGTTAATGATCCAAATTCACCTTTAAAGTCCACTTGGGGCTGGCTACCCCACTTTGGGTTTGGTTCCCCCAAAAACAACCTATATTGTGTATATTGCACTGTATGTATATATTTGGTGCCTGTCCCTTTAAGGGCTACACCAGACTTTCCAGAGGGTAGTTTTTTTCCTGCTCTCTTGATGCTCCACCTAATTGTATCCTATGTTTTCTTTTTGTTTCTTTTATGTTTTTTCTTTTTGATGAGAGACCTGCAGCCATCCTTAGATGTGTCCCCATATGCAGGATTCCTGGGTGAGGAAAACCCCCGCTGTCCTAGCGTGACTTCCTGAAAGGACTGCTTCTATTCATTCCAGTGAGCACCTTCAGCCCTCTAGTCCACTCCCAGCAGCTAGTAGCAACACTGAAACCTAGTTTCCCTCAAGTCTGGACCCCATCCCTACCAATGGGTGATGGTGAACATATGTATATAATCCTTCCAGTAAACTGTACATAGCCCCCTGGACAATCGTTTGGACAATCGTTTGAGCAGAAGACATCCTTCTAAAGAATCTAGTTGTGTGAGTAGATGCACTACATGGCACCCCACAACACTATATTTCTAACTATAGGTCAAACAACATTGTGAGAAAACTCACTGTTGTGCTACTGTTCATTGGGGGGGGGGGGGGGGGGGGGGGGGATACCAGCTATATAGGTTGTATCAGAAAGGAGGCCTTGTGGGAGTTAAAGGTAAAGAGATCAGTGAAAGTAGGGGTTGTTGGTTGGTAGTCATGATCCTACAAGCCTGGTGAATAATCTGCACAGGGTATCAACAATACTATATAACTCAAGAGTACCTCTCCTAATCTTTCTGCTCTTTCTAAAGATAAAAAAACGAAACCATCCACAATAAGCGCTTCTTATTCCATGTGCATGGACTCCAACTTCTTATACAAACAATGGATATACAAGTATAAAAGTACATTGTTTGAGATGAAAGATCTCTAGTGAATGCTTTATATCTAGATACCCACCACAGTCCATTGTCTAAGAGTATGTTTCAGTGTTAAATATAAAAAATATGAATGGGAAATATTCATCCATGCCATTATCCTTTCCCTTAATTTAACTACATCTCAGTGTCCCATCCTTTAAGAGTCAGCTACACAATCAGAAATAGGGATCTAAGCATACATCTGCCAGCAATCATTTGAGTTGATATAAAGATAAACCAGGGTATAAAATAAGCTCTGTGTTATCATATCAGAGAGCTACAAGTATTTTTGTGAAGAGCTGTTGCTTTGTTGAGGGATAAGAATACCTTTTCAGGTTTTTTAGAGTTATAATGACATGTAAGTATTGTGCATTCTAATACTATACAGCACAAAATGATCACAGTAAGTAAACAGATTCTATTCAGATGTGTATATTCTAATGGAAATATTTTAAAGCGAGATAAAAGGAAAATGTAAAGGAAACATTAGGAAAAGAAAATTGCACTAATTCATTTTTCAGATTATTGCAGACGTATTTTTTTTATAATAATTTGTAACCAAGATTTCATAAATAGGAAAATAATTCAATACTCTCACAAAATGTGGAATAACTGAACCCATACATTAATATGAAAGGCGTCTGTTGTTCTCATCTTCTGTAACAGGACTGAGTCAATTTTATGCGAATATTGGCATTTACACAGTCGCTATTAGTGCTAAATCACTTAAAAGCTTAACTTATTACGTGTCCTGCTCAGAAAGGCTTCCCTTTTAATCCCAGTCGTACTGTTTTACAGGCAGTCAGAGGATTTTACTATTGCCTTTCTCAATTCCTTATTCATTAGTAGCCAATATCTGGAGCTGTATAATGTATCATTTTTGTAAAGCGTTCTTTAAAATACAGCGTTAGAAGCAGGAGATGAATGACAGAACGTCGGACAGCCTTGCCCCCTGATACCTATAGATACCAATTTTATCCAGCAAGAACTACATGCCCCTACTGATTTCAATGACTTCATATGCATATTTTATAAATGACTGCAAGAAAAACCTCACCATTGACCAATTACATGGCCTTAATCATTATTCATGGAAATGTTCCAACCAAATCAATCCAAATGACACACAGAAAAGGAGAAGCACAATGCCTACCAATTGTTTCGAAGCTAAGTCTTGGAAATTTATGGACCTTTTAATATTATTCAGAGAACAAGCTAAAGGTCTATGTCTGATTGCATCTAGAGAAACTATTTGCATGGAGGTTAATGTTCTCCCTGTGCTTGTTTGAGCTTCATTTTGGTATTCTGGTTTCCTTCAACAAATCAGAAACTATCTGGTAAATACAAATTGGAGAGTGTTGAGAAAGATCTACCATTCACATTTAGCTTTGACTTTGCAGAGACAGAAAACCTCATTGCAGATATATATTTTACAGATCATAACATATACAAGAGTTGACTGTACGCAGGTGATTATATACAGGGAGTGCAGAATTATTAGGCAAGTGGTATGTTTGAGGAATAATTTTATTTTATTTTATTATTGAACAACAACCATGTTCTCAATGAACCCAAAAAACTCATTATATCAATGATGAATATTTTTGAAGTATTTTTAGTGCTGTTTTTAGTTTTAGCTATTTTCGGGGGTATTGTTGTGTGCAGGTTTGACTATTACTGTGCATAATTATTGGCAACTTAACAAAAAACAAAGGTATACCCATTTCATTTTATTTATTTTTTACCCGTGAAACCAATATAACATCTCAAACTTCACCAATATACCATTTCTGACATAAAACAAAATAAAAACAAATCAGGTGACCAATATAGCCACCTTTTTTGCAAGGACACTCAAAAGCCTGCACATGGATTTGTCAGTGTTTGATATTTTCACCATACAACAATTGCGTGCAGCAGCAAACCCAGGCCTCCAGACACTGTTCAGGAGAGGGTACTGTTTTCCCTCTTGTAAATCACACATTTGATGATGGACAACAGGTTCTCAATGGGGTTCAGATCAGGTGGAACAAGGAGGCGATGTCAATTAGTTTTTTTTTTATACCCTTTTTGCCAGCCAAGCTGTGGATTGTACTTGATGCGTGTGTGATGGAGAATTGTCGCATGAAAACTCAGTTTTTTTGAAGTGATTGCAAACTTCTATCTGTACAAATGCTTGAAGAAGGGTGTCTTCCAAAAATGGCAGTAGGACTGGGAGTTGAGCTTGACTCCATCCTCAACCCGAAAAGGCCCACAAGCTTCATCTTTGATGATAACCAGCCCAAACCAGTACTCCACCTCCACCTTGCTGGCGTTGCTCTGAGCGACTGGAGCTCTGCCCTTTACCAAATCCAGCCACTGTGCCCATCCATTGGCCCATCAAAGATCACTTCATTTCATCAGTCCATAAAACCTTAGAAAGCAAAACAATCAGTCTTGAGATAGTTCTGGCCAAGTCGAAGTTCAGCTTGGTGTCTTGTCATCGTGGTGGGTCTTTCAGCCTTCTTACCTGGCCATGTCTCTGAGATTGCACACCTGTGTTTTGGGACACTCCAGTGAGTGGCAGCTCTGAAATATGGCCAAATGGTGGCAAGTGCATCTTGGCAGCTGCACGCTTGACTTTTCTCAGTTCAGGGCAGTTATGCGCCTTTGTTGTTCCACAGGCTCTTGCGACCATGTTGTATCAGCTTCAGAAGCTTTGCAATGTTAAGAGTTTCATCCTCGCAAGATATTCGCTATTTGACTTTTTAAGCCGTCAGTCCTTCTTTTGACCCATTTTGCCAAAGGAAAGGAGTTGCTAATAATTATGCACACCTAATATAGGGTGTGGATGTCATTAGACCACACCCTTCTGCTAATTTACAGAGATTGCCAATAACCTAATATGCTTGAAAGTGGTAGTGGCTTTCGGAGACTACCCAGCTTGGAGAAGACAAAATGCAATGATGATGTGGTCAAAATACTCATTTGCCTAATAATTCTGCACTCCATGTAAGTGTTTGTGCATTGGTGGCAAACACAAGCAGAGTTAGCACACAAATATTGGGGTAAAAAAAGAAACAAGGAATAGAATTTTCATACACACAGCCCTGGGAAAGGGTATTTCTGTGGCTCTTAGACACATTGACTGTACACAATAAAGATTAAAATATTAATGGTAAGTGGTACTTTTGTGAACCAGTTTGTCAATAGTTTTGTAAAGTACCATATTTATTTGTACCTGTGACCTATACTTTCAAAGCCACTGCTCCTGGATAGTGTTGAGCTCGAATATTCGAATGCCGAATATTTTTCGCGAATATCGGCAATTCGAGAATTCGCCAATATCTCGAATATGTCGGCGAATATTCGCAATTTTGAATATTCGCAATATGGGCATGTATCGCGAAAATAATATTCGCATTGCGAAAATAAACATAGCATGTGACCATTCATTTTAAAGATTTATGCGATGCGAATATTATTTTCGCAATGCGAATACATGGTCATACCGCAGATATTCGAATTTCCGAATATAGAATCGAATATTAGTAGAATTATTCGTGAAATATCACGAATTCGAATATTGACTATGCCGCTCATCACTACTCCTGGAATATAGTGCATGATCTCTTCACTAGCAGGTGGCTATCCACACTTCCAGATTTTGCCTGGCACTGTGGCTAGTAAGGAGACAGCTATAACAATTGGCCACTAAAGCCATAAATTATTCTGCATTAATGTGATGCATGATTATATTTGTGCCTAGCTCCTGAGACCACCTATGATCCACTTACCTGATAGCATGTGATCCATTGACGTTAGTGACAGTATGCCATGTTCCTGACTATGATTGTTGGTTATTAAAGCTAACAAATCTGTAGGTGGTTAACATGTATGAAAACAAAGCTCTCTAGGTAGATATTGCCAACCACCTTTGGTAGACTGATCATCTGACATAAACCAGTCCTGCTGCCTCATTTACCAAACACAACAACTGTTTTCTTGTAATAAATAGACCTGTGCAGTCGTACTCCTTGATATCTGGGTGTTGCCGTTCTTCTAAAGTTCTTATGAGTAGACCAAGAAATGAAGTAAAGTTACAGTGTGCATTGATCATGTATAAGAATTTTATGTTCTATATACATTCTCGTATTAGTAGGAGAATGAATGAATTTTTCTATTTTCGCACACAATTCTAGCGTGCCTTCAAATGAACTCAAGTTTTTCAGTAGTGATGTCCGAACATTGGACAGGTCCGTACGAGAACAGACAGAAAAGTCCAACATCTGCCTGTTCACGGGGAGACACTCACTGATGTCACTTTTTCTTGCTGGCGAACGTGGCAGGTTGAACACCCGTACTGTTTGCTGGGAGAAGAAAAGTGAACATTGCATGTTCGCGGCCAAAATTTCTGCCTTACAGACAGTTCGGCCATCACTCTTTTTTAGACTCGGCACCTTTCACAAAGTGTAACTGCTATATGTATCAACAACTTCCCCTGGATTCGAACCCTTGGTAATTACTTCATTACCCAGAGACCTAAAAGGAAGTGAAACAAAATCTACCCAAAGTGAAGGGTCATCCCGCAAGCATCAGATGAACAGATGTGCCCAGTTGAAGATTTTATCAGAGGCCAAGTCGTTTAAAACAGCCTTCTTTGGCAGGCTAGGGTAGACATGTCCAAAGCCTGGCCTGTGGGCCAATTGCGGCCCTTGTTAAACTTTTTACCAGCCTCTGTCATAAAATAAATGACATGACGGGGGAATATGCACTGGGTGAACATTGACATTATTTTACTTCTGGAAGAGGGGTGGCACCAAACCTTCCAAGTGCTGTTTTTAGGTTAGCTTAATGAATTGCCATACACATTCAAAGCTCTGCCTGTAGCCATGTCTGGTCATGTCTTTGTAGTGCATGTCTGTGCTGGCTGCTTCAATTTGCATTGTCCCTATAGGGATACAGCATTAAGATGAGCAGTGCTGATAAATCTTCTCACTGATTCTCCATATGCCATAGTTATGGGATTGGTCAGGACTTTTGGGGTTATGTGAAACATGGCTGGACAGCCTTCAACAGTGTTATAGCCAGGGGTGCACATAAGTGGTACTCGGGTACTCAAAAGGGGCCAAAAACTAGCTATGCGTACCTGCAATATGGTTAGAAAGCTCATATGCTTACTAACAACCATCTGAATATGAGCTTTGTAACCATAATTCAGGTACGCATAGCTAGTTTTTGGCCCCTTTTAAGTACCCGAGTACAACTTATGTGCACCCTAGTTATAGCAGTGACTAGCAAATGGTTAGCAGTAATAATGCCAAGTATGTGTGAAGGAAGAGATTTGCCCCATGGTACTGTTATTTGCATTAATTGGTTAAAAAATTTCAGGCTGAATGATCACCCCGCACATTTTTACCACACCAAACCTGGCCATCTTTGCATAAGAGGGATGGGTTAGGGCATCCCTTGGGCTAGGGCATCCATCAGCATACCAAGTATTATTAACAAGCATATTTCCTAGCTACTTAGTTAAGAATGGCATTTCCATGATCTCCAAAATCTTCCAGCAGAAAAAATGATCAGTGTGGATGTCAGGTACCTTTTGGTTCACCATAAGAATTTCATTGACTGTCCCCAAGATAAATGAAGACTCATCATTCTCATATTATATACACTTTGCTGTTACTATTGCATTATTCATTCATTGCCGGGGATTAGTAACTGGCTGAAAGCTGAATTAAAATTTAAATTAAATGTTTCCGGCATTCGGCAGATGGTGAGCCACATTCAAATATTGCAGAGGCCATACTAAGTGAGAAAAAAGTAGGCTCTCAAAAATCCCTGAAATCATTATGCTTAATAATTTAATTACATCATTAAATTATACAAAGTCTGGATTTATACTGATGGGGAGTATATTATACAGGAATTGTTCAAATGTATGTGAACTGAATGTTTAGTGACAGGCCACCCAAGGCAACAATAAGCTGAAAATACAATATCAGTGGGTGCATGATGCTGCTCTGGATGAACACATATGTTTCAGTTTAATAAATTGTAAGCCTTATATTATATGACAGACATCAAACCCCATCACTGGGTCTGCAGCTGGCAAGTGAATTATTATCCAGAGACCTTGTATGTTTCATGAAACAGTCAGGTGGTATACAATAACCAAACCAAGCACATTTCCAATTACATAATTTTTCAGCAGTCTGGGTGTTTAATGAACCATTGTGGAACTATGGGATTTGCATTGCATTGAGAATATAACACATGAGAAATCTGAATGGTTTCAGCCAAATCAGGAACATTAGAAGAAAACTGCTTTTTGTTTCACTACACCTCTGTCTATCCTTACGTTTTGTTGATGATGTGCCATATAATGTACTTCCCAGGAGTAGTAAAACAGAACATTGTGTTTCCCATAGGACACCTACTGTGTGTATAAGGTTACTCAGCATAGACAATAAGCTTATAAAATTCACCAACCTCTCAGGCTACACTACCTCTTAGAAAGTTTGCGAGGTGTATGGACGTTATATCATTCCACCCCGAGAAGCAACTGACGTACACAATTCTTGTGGCTGTTTGCAGCTCTTGAATCTAGAATATATTCCATTGATCACATTCAGACTGTTAGACTTTTAAACAGACAATATTAATCCATAATATTATTTTGTAAGAACTCGAACCTTAACTTTTTTTTACACAATACTGTAGCCAAAATGCTACAGTATTGTGTAAAAAAAAGTTAAGGCTTGAGTTCTTACAAAATAACAAATATTCTAAATTGTAAATGACAATACAAGCAACACTTTAGAGTTTAGACAAAGATTGTCCTAAAAATCTTACTTATATTATAACCTACTTACTTATAATTAAATTACAGTTCTGCAAGAACATCCAGTAGTACAGACCCTGAGGGCATATACCAAATATATTATATCTACAATATTCAGTAGAATGCAGGGATACATCTCCTGTAGCAATAAAGATGAACTGTAAACATTTTATACCCACCTGCATGCTATTATTTGTATACTTACATTTTTCAGATGTCTGCAAGTCTACCAAGTAACAAGAATGGTAATTTTAGACATCTTCTGCTATAGGACATACCTGTCAGCCCTCCAGTTTAAGCGAGGAAAATCATATTTATTTTATGTAAATTTCCCGGCCACATTCCAATTTTAAAATATCCCGGATATTTCCCAGGATTTTAAAATCAGAGTATCTCAAGAAGAAGATACATTCCTAAGTTTCCACCCTGCCTGTGCAGATGATGTGGGGGGTGAGATAACACCCCCTTCCTCCTAAGTTAGCCAGCTGGTTAATAGGAGGGAAGGGATAGTAAACTTCCCAAAGCTGGAAGCTGATGTCCTTACCTGTAAAAATACAATATTAGGACGTGCCAAGATATTAGATACCAGCAAACAATAATATATAATAAACATACTTATGATAAAATAATCTTTTGCTTGGCAAGGTGAAAGGTTTATATAGACTAGGAGCCCTTGCACAGATAAAGAAAAATAGAAATGAAAGAATGAATCCCTGTACATGTGTTATATATATATATATATATATAGTGCAAGCTACCTTATTTACTTGCTCAGTTGACTTTTTACACAATTAAAGGCAGACAAGTCTAAAGAGCTGTGTCAAGGTGCTGGTATATGCTTTAAGACAAGGACGATACCCTTCCATGAAGCAAAGCCTCCCATGAGTTACGACACAGTGAGCACCCCAAAGTTGTAAACTTTGATCCACAATCTCTGGACCTGTGGACAGGTCCACCAAATATGCAAAGTGGAGAAACAACAGGCACATATCTGGAAAGTTGATCCGGCATCATGTACCAGCACATAAGAACCTTATAAGAGTTCTCCATCGCAAGGACATTTAGAGAACAGAAATCCATGCAGGATAATAACAAGGCCCACTCAACCTCATCCAAAGTAGAGCCAGGTTTTCTTCCCATTTTAGCATGTATGGGAGCTTGGTCAATGTCTGGGGGAAGCAAAGGTGCAGTAAAGGAGAGAAATAAGGCCAGAGGATGGGAGAATAGAAACAGCGATGTTCAAAATCTGAAAGAGTAAGAGGAGCAGAAGGGGAGAGAGACAGAAGATTAGAGAGAAAATGGTGAAGTTGACAGTAATGAAAAGATACAGAGGGTGTATTATAGAAGAGATGTGGGCCATGTTTTGAAAGCCTGGGGCCTTGGAGGAATAAGGGGGAAAACTCAGGAGGCCTGTAAAGTCAGAAAAAACTACAGACTATGATATACAAACCTAGTAGGAAGTAAAGAAAGAATACCATGCCCAAGAAGGCTAATATAGAAAAATACTTATTCAACAACTATTTTAATAAGCTACTAGAAACGGTAGGGGAAAAAAGCCTACATGTTACTGAGAAAATACTTACCTAACAGTACATGCACAAATTAAATTATATTCATAAGATCAGCACAGAACACTAAAAATAATGTTGAGCCCGTTTCAAACATGTAGCGCAGGCCTGAAAGTGAACGATATGCACACGGAATGTATCCAGGAGAAAACAATATGAAAAAACATTTCATACTGAAGACACTGCTTCCTTTTCTGGAGACCTAGTTGGGAAGTTTGTGCACAATTCAGTATGTGAGAAAGTTAGTAACAAAACAAAAATGTTCATGCAGAAATGCAAGCTAAAATAGCAGAAGCAAATCACAGATACTTTTCACAGATTATGATTAGAGCATGTATCCAGGCAACCAAAGCTTTATAGGAAAATGATAAAGACAATAACAACCTGATAAAAGGAAACATCCAGCCTTCAAATATATAGAAAAAAGAATGTTACAAGAAGCGTATGGCCCTGGAATGTTCCTGTTTAACGTGTTACTAATTCAAATGGTTTTTCAGAGAGTTTGAAGTGATACCCTTTATTGGCTAACTCAAGTTATGCTACCACATTCTACTATTGCTAACGCTAATGGATTTTCAATGGATCAATCCTGGCCAATAAGAGGAAGCAATCCAGAAGTAAGCAAACAGTATGGCCAGGGAGTGGGGTTCACCATAAGAAGGAAGGAGGTTCTGATTCCTGTATACAGATCTTCTAGAATATTGTGTTTTGTTCTGGAGGCCTAAGGTACAAAAGTATATTGATCAGGCAGAAAGAGTCCCAAGAAGAGCAACAACAATTGTGAACGGTAGACTGCAGAAACGTAATATTTACAGCCTTGAAAAAAAGGAAAGGTTGTGGGGGGAGTTAATAATAATAACATTGATATCTTTAACCTTAGAAGTATTGATGTATTTTAGTATTTTACTGAAAGAGCAGTTGATGATCGAAACAATTAACAATAAATGCTTTTAAACATGCTAGAGACTAGCACTGAAATGGGCATACTTTTTTATTCGTACTCAATAGCAGATGGATGGAGTGAAAGATTCTTTTCATTCATTCACATGATCAGGTTGAAAAGCGAAGTTTCAACCGAAAACCATCAGCCAGAAAACCATTGGAGACTAGGGAATGCCCATTTGAAATTCCTCACCCTAAACCACAGAACCCCTCACTCTAACCACCAAACCCCTCAGCCTAACCCCTCACCCGAAGACCATAAAACAAACCCCCTAAGATTTAAATAGCATGTCTCTGCTAGTCACCAGTACAGTGACAGTGGAAACCAACTCCAGGCCTGATCAGCAGAGCTTTTGTATGTGAGCAGGCCAGCATGAGCCCAACTCACACAGAGTGCCACGGGCAGATTTTTCCTATGCACTGTGTTGTCTGGCTGACTAACACAGTGCTCCAGTTCTCTGTGTATGTGAAAGCTGGCAGTGTGAGCCCAGTACTCATATACACAGGCAGACCCAGATGGGAGAGTTGTCCACTGGCAGCTTTTTCATCTGACTCTGCTACAGCATTGTTTATGCAAGCGGGGCTCTGCTGACATGCACAATGCAGTACAGGTGGAAGATCCGTCCATGTCATCCGTTTAGTTTTTATGGCTTGTACCTGAAAACATATAGTGTTAAATCCCATTTCAGTGAAGAACTTTAAATTAATGTAACTTAAGGCTGCCATACACAGCCCGAGTAGGTCAGACAGACCTACTCCGATATGCACCGGAGTGCAAACGTGATGACGTCATCACGTTTGCACCCGGTGCATTATGGGGCCCCTTCAGTCGGCCGGCACCCTTTGTGTGCCGGCATTAGCTTCAATGAAGCTAATGCCATCGGCCAGAGATTATCGGACATGTCCGTTCTCTGGCCGGCCGAGCTGTGGGGCGACAGGGATCTGTCGCCCCATGTGGGCACATGCCGATTAGCGGCCGATTTTTCCGCTGACCGACGGCGCGAGCGCGCACGCACGTTGGTCAGGTGAAAATCGGCCGCTTATCGGCATGTGTATGGCAGGCATTAGCAAACATAAATAGAGCAGACAAAGATCTGTATGCTTTGTATGTACTTTTTTTCTATGTCAGAGATGTGGTGAGATACTCCAGTGCTTTTTCTGGCAGTTCCGGTCGTCACTAGTTTTCTAAATAACCTTCTAAGCTTCTGCTGTGGTGAAATAACAGTCTGTGCATGAGAGCTTTTGCTATACAAATCTTCTGTCAGTCATTTTGTCTTCCCCTCACTACACTCTCTTGGCAAATCTTAAAATTCCACTGACATCTTGCAGAGATGCTGTAAGCCTGAACATAACAGAGCAATTAGATAGGAGATGAATATTTAGAAATATTCTCTAGACTCTACATATATACTCAGGCCACTAGTCTGGCTGACATAAACTAACATTACTTGTACACATTAATGACAAAGCCCTACATATATTGTTTAGCTAAAACTGTGAGCACAATAAAATAAAATAAAAAAACAAACATACATGTTGCAGTCATTAGCATTGACATATTGTACTACATTACCTGTTCAATCTGCCAGTATGTGCAATTGGAATAATGTTCACCAGCACTGAGCATAGTCTGAAGTAGCATTTTCACCAAAAAATTGCTTTGCACTGGTGATAATATTTTTCTCTAATACTTTTCTCTTAAACAAAATTATTATTGCAGCAACAATTTGACAAAATATAATTATTCATGGTATGCAATGGTGTTATTCCATGTCAAGGATCTAGCCCAGTAAATTTCCAAGAATGAGATTATGAATAGAAAAAATGCATCCCATGTATGAGTTTAAAATAAAGCCCCCCATACACCACATACAATCACCATGCAATTTCTGTACAATCAACTTTTCTTCTACCAAAACCATGTAATATGAGGACCTTTCTACACCTTCCAATCACTATGTATTCAATCAGGGAGGTCACTATACTACAAAGTTGTTGGTAGATCTGATGGAAATTGTATGGAGGAATCTGAAGGTGTAGGGGGGGCTTAAGAGTTTAATGTAAACAATAAAAGTCCTTAAGCAACATCTGATGGAACTCCTGTTGACTTTGTAATTCCATACACCACCCCAACTTTTTGCATCTCTTGTTTTGTAGAATATAAAACATAATGCCAACCCAACCTTATGGCATCATTCTAACACACCAGGCATATTGGCTGTTATTCTGTTGACAGAAAGAGTCTCTGTGACCAAACCTTCTGCTATGTGAATACCAATTTTTAAGTTTCTCAATACAAAACTAGTGTTTAAAAAAGTTAAATGGTTTACCAGCCATAACAGATTAGTCCTTCAGGCAGTAAATCAGAATATGTAGAAGAAAGGTGTTTTAGAGCATAGAAGGTCTTGTAATAAAGGGGGTTCTGCAAAAACGAGTGCTTTCTGTCATTTATTATAACAAAATATAGTTTTTACAGTAAACAGAAGAATGTGTTATGATTGGCTTCTGGTTAGCTAGGGAGCACTCTCTGCTGTATATCAGTTGTGCCGATCAATGCACGCACATTCATAGTATACAATCACTATCAGGAATATATTGATGGCTTACCTGGTCTTGAACCCATTGTGTGCATATGACTACATTTTAGTGACCACTAATTATACAAGTACCTTAGCTAGACCTTCTTTAATATACCTTCAACAGACTTTTGTGCAATTTGACTGACTAATGTCTTATTTTACCAGCTAGGAATGATATTTTTATTATTCAGGTCACACTTTGGTATTTTCTCTTGGAGCACTCTGCATCTGGCATTTTGAAATGGCAACATGCATACAGTTCCCAATCCTTGGAAACGTCAACAAGCTTTAGTGATACGTCTGACATGCCTTCACAAGTATTTGTTATTCCCATACTATAATTTATTATTAAACCATTCTATGAGTGGAGTCTTCTGTTTTAAAAGGCAACTGTTCTCAGAAAGCATCTCTTAACCTGCCACATCGTAAACTTTATGAGCCAGTTTTAATAACTGAAGCACAGAAAAGTGAAATTTATTTATTTGTGAGTTCATTTAACAATTCTTTCTTCACAGAGTCTTATTATGCCATGAAATGAACATAATGTACCTGAGAAAAATGAGCCAACATTAATCAAAACAAACAGTTGCCTCAGGTAGCTTGTTCTGGGGGCTCCAGCTAGCTAGCCAACTGTTGATTATGTTACATTTTCTTGCTGCATCTTGCTATGTATTGAAGGGGCACAAGTAAAAAAACTAAATAAAGTAGCTTAATTTCTGCTGTTTTAGTTTTAAATTTAAAGTGAACTTTACCAGACTTGAAATACACCTACGGTTTCAACACATTTTCAATCCAGGCTGCAAGTATTAGTTACAACCTCAGTGGACAGGCTTACATTTGCATCTATGGGGATAAAAAACTTGCTCAATTCAAATGCAGATTTAGAAGGAAAGCTGGCTATACACAGGTTGATTCTCGTTCAATGAATTGATGCGCACCACCTTGGGTACTCAATTCCTGGTAGATACTTTGGATGGGAACCCCCAACTCCATCCAAAGTAATGGTGATCGAACAGGAATTTACCGACATGTTGTATCCCTGTTTGATCAACATTTCTTTGAGCAGGAAAATCGAACAAAAAATCAACCCGTGTATGGGTACATGAAGTTAACTGAAGGTTCAATGTCTATAAAGAATGAATGATTTCAAAAGCTTCTTACAAATGTTTAATTGACACATGCCTAAATAATATTTACACAAGCCAAATCTTCTAGAAGTAGAGACTAAGCCTATTCCCTTATTATTTTGGGGGAAAATTTGACTAGTTTGGTATCATCTGGAGATGTACAGAAGGGTTGAGGATATACTAAAAAGTATTGCTCTAGCACAAACAGTTTTTGTAAAAATTAAGTTCAAAAGTCAAGGCAAAATTTTAAGAATGTATACATACATTTATATAACATATTATATTCTTAATTCATGTAAAAGTACATATGCTAGACCAATGCGGTTTTTTTCTTCAAATGTTCCCACAACTCTTAACTACATCCAGCAATATGGTGATGATACTATGTTCAGGGACTTTGCAATCTACTCACAAAATCAGCTAAAATCTCTACTTTTCCCAGCCGTTTATCAGCATTAATCACCACCACACATCATTTGATAGCACTATGCAGGACCCTCACTAGAGGCTCTGTGGTTTGATTAATGTATGATCTGCCCTTCACCTACTTTATCTAAAATTATCCTGCTAAGCTTTGAATTTAAAAGCATCAGTAAACACACAAAGGTCTGGATAAAGTTTACTAATCTGGGCAGGGAAATTGAGTTGGGGAGTAGTGATGAGTGGCATTATTCAAATTCGCGAAATATTTCTACTAATATTCGAATTGGTATTCGTATTGCGAATGGTTACATAAATTTGCAATTCATGGCCATAAGCTTCTCAATGCACAATATCGGGAATATACTTAATTGTGAAAATATTCGCAATTAGAATATTCGAGCTCAACACTAATTCGGGGCCAGTTCATAAAGATCTTCCCCAAATACAGTATATCTTGGAACATAAGTTAAAAACAAACAGAGAATGCAATTCAGATAAAATATATATTAGAATGTCTTTTTACAAATTATGTTAATAAAATCATAGAGATCAGGGCTGCAGAATGGAATCTACCTTTCAGTGGGTAAATTATGAGAAAAATATTAATATCAATACCAAACATAATGAGAGAATATTCCATAACCCTGACGGTTCCAATCACAGTTCCCTTAACTGAGCTAAGCCATTATATAATAATCATGATAATAACAGTATATCCTATTATAATGAGAGTGATAAATCACCGCTGGGACTTGTTTCTTAGGTGTCTCACCATGTCAGTAACTAACATAAATACCTTCCAAGACTTAATAAAAACGTTATTAATGATATCATTAATTTTCTCTTTCCCAGGAGAGTTTTCAAATCACTGAACAGATTTTAACTGTCCGGACACACCATGCGAACACACAGGACATCATGGAAGAACAACATTACTTCAACTCTGTGGGAACAGCCAATGTTTGGTTCTGGTGCTTCTGAACATATTTTAAAGTGGGAAGGCAGATGTTGGGTGTATACTGGTATTTCTGGATATTTATAACTTTTAAAGCAAAAAAAGACAAAAAGTTTTCTGTATTGTTAAAATATAGTTCCAGTTTAGGAAGTGATGTTGTGCCCTGTTGAGCACAGTGGCTGAAACTCTTTTGCCTGGTCAACTTACTCACAGACCACACAATCTAAACTCAGCAACACTGCAAAGATAGTTGCAATGTGAAGAATGATGCAACCAGGATTCTAAATCTGTCTGCTAAGTTAAATTAAGCACACTGTATGCATGACAATACGCATTTATACATTGCAATGATGTAGATCAAAACCTGCTTTGAATCATATGCTGCTGTTGTCACATTTAAAGTGCAATTACCAAAAGGTTAATGCATATAGCAACAGTAGATTTCAATTTCCTCTTTTGTTAATTATAACTAGATGGTCCCTCAACATGGTAGCACATGGTATCAAAATAATATAAAATACAAATTACTGTGTATAATGTAATTTGGTGTATTCTTAAAAACCTGAACTTCAGATGATAGCACAGCACCTGCTCAGAAGTAGCTTGAAATAAAGAATGTGATCTGTGATTTTAACGCTCGGGGCTGATTTAGTAATAGGGCCATTTTTGCTCAGCATGTGTTCCCCTCCAATACATAGCCCGGTTTAGCAATATATAAAACAGAACCATTCCCCTGAACTTGATAAGTGTGTGAAATATATATGGAGCATATGCTGCATTGAAAATTACTCTATTAGCAATTCAGACCCTAATGTCTATGGGCGTCATAGGTGTACTTACAAGGGAACATGGGTATAGTTATCAACAATTATGCACCTAATTTTTGCAAACTTTTAGCTCCCAAGTGATATGCCTGTATTTTGAAAAAGTAATTTTTTAATGTATCTGCTTTCCACTTCTTTTACAATGAGTTCTATTTTTAGATGCCGAAGAATGAATGAAGAGATTATTGGCTTTCCCGTGGAGCAAAGGGATTACATTAACAGTGACCGTAAATCATAAGAAGTTTCTCAAACAAAGCAATCTGGAATTTCTATAACCAGTGTAGAAGTGTACATCTTGGATTGTATAAAACTTCAATACTGAATGTTTCCCAAAGTAAACAAAACGTTCTTTCGCAGCCCTTCCCTAAAATCTTATTGGACTGTTAATGAGGAATTCCTCTGTGTTAACTCCTTCGGCAGATATAATCAGCTCATTACTAGGGAAATGTAACATCAGCAGTCATGTCATAAACATGTCAAGCAGGAACTTTCTGTACAGACTGTACCTTACATAGGCTAATGTGATATTCATAACAATTAAATATATATGAGCCCATATGTATAGACCATGTACAGTATTAGCAACAATGACTATATCTGGTATAAGTGTGACAAGACTCTATCCAATTATAATGACAGGAATTTATAAAAATAGACTTTATTTGTGATAATAACATGCACAGTATAGCTATATTGTAATGAGTAATTTTAAATATACCAAACTAATGAGGAACGCATCATTAAATCATTAGTGTTCTGTCATAATTTTTTCGAAAGTCAATGAACACATGTCAGCAAGCACAGTTAACTTGTATCATATAAAGCAAAAGGCTTTCTAGGGACACAAATTTCTAGGTTTGGTTGCCAAAAGGTATTTTGCAAAGTCTTCATGTATAAACATGAACATCCAAATTCACCCTATCCATCCATCTAATGTCTGTATCTATCTTTATGCTACATTTAAAACCAGCAGTTTGATAGTTTCTTATTACTATTTTTAATATTATTATTATTTACACTCAACCACAAGCTTGTAGAATTGGTAATTACTTACCAGGATGTGCGTCAGTTGAATAGTTATGAGAGGAGATCCAGAAAGATTCGGACACAGGTATGGTGGGGGTTCCACCTTCAAAGAGATGATATAACTGGCCGCTGAGATCATATAATCATTGTACTGGGCTGCCACTGAGATTCTTAAAAAACATAATAAAATAAAACGGAAGAATCAGCACTGATCTTTTATAGAGATTTATGTATCAAAGACATATACTACTTATATAAGATACAAAACATTTATTTACACAGATTTTAAATACCAATCTATATGTATATCTAAAAGACACCTATTGTTGACATCAATATGTATTTGTACATTTTCAAAAAAAAAAACAACAATATATAATTAGTGTTGTAGAAACCCACAAGGGCTATAATTCGTATAACAGCAGGTTTGTTTGGAAGGGTATACATAAAAAATCCGGAATGTCTCAGTAGGTCAAGGACCAGTGTTTTCAGGATTGTCTAGGAAGATCCTTCATGTCATGTTTGGGGTACCGGTATAAGCCAATCCCAATATAAGCTCATTTTACCTAACAAACCTAGAAATACTGAATGACTTGAGTATAAGTCAAAAGTGTGAATTGCAGCAGCTAAGGCAAAGAAACACACAAGTAAATGCGCTTTTGTTTCAGTATGTCAATATTAGAGTTGGTTATGAAACGTAGACTAGCAGATTTGTGAGTTAATTACAAATATCCTAAAAATGGTATCATTACCAATGTAGAGATTGGTGAGATGTAGACAGGTTGTGAGATTTTTTTTTATTTTAACCTCTAAAGTGTTCTCCCCAAGACATCTTGGATTCAGTTTCATTGATCATAAATTCTCTGTATTGGTGTAGACTCCGATTTATCCGGGTTTGCAATTGCAATACCGGTGACGCCAAATGGTCGGGGTAGGCAGCACCATAGACCTCTATGTTAATAAAGGAGCAGCACTTTTTCCCAGCACGATTCCATCACCGGTGACGCACGAATCATGCAGGGAACCTCCAAGTGAGTGTGAAATTCGCTCGTGATGCACAACGCTCAGGAGGTTAAGTATTACACTAGCACATCGGTTTTTACATAAAGTAAATAAAAGTTAAATAGGTTGTGCTGCAAAATTTTTGTGTAAAGTTGCCCTGACCTTCTCTCCACCTCCAACAATTTTGGTGATGATGCCATGTTCAATGAGCTTGCAATTAACAGGCAGTTCTAAAATAGCTCACTTGACGCTGGACACTTATTTTTACATGTCCATTCTGATATGGGATAATGTTTTTTTTTTTATATCTTTAACAGAATTGCAAATAGTTCATCAGTTGTCAACATTTATTTTTAGTAGAGGTTGGGACTCGAATGATCTTGTAAACTCTTGTACTTGTTATGGACTCTGCTAGGGATACTTTTTGATACACTTATGTTTAGAAATACATTTTGTAAGAATATCAATTGTATTACAAGAATGCAAATTCTAAAGAAGAATACTGAAGGTTGGTGTCAGTTAATCAATGAATACCAAAAACTAAATCCTCACTTATAGACCCCTGTAAGTTGCTTGCATTTATTCTGAA
>CM070032.1:65343294-65357745 GCA_036250615.1 Ptychadena robeensis | reverse complement strand
TCAAAGGTATCCTGGTCAATTATTGAATTTGACTGTGCATTATTAATTAAATTGAAAAATAGTATGGAGTGAGATACAGGGTATGTGGTGTTTATCAGATGCATGTTAATTGATTTTTTTTTCCAGAGAGATAGCAAAAACATTAGGCATGGCGAAAACAACTGTTTGGAACAAAGAAGGAATGCACAGATGAGCTCAGACTCGGAAGACCATGGTGAAGAAAACACCCTTCACAACAGTTGGCCAGATCAAGAACACTCTTTTGGTGTTGCTAAGCTCACCTGTGCAGTCCTTTATTGTTCCAAACAGTTGTTTTGGCCATGCCTAATGTTTTGCTTGCTTTACTGATAGTGACAGCTCTTTGGAACTCACCTTGAGATTTGACAGCAACAGATTCCAAATGCAAATAACACACTTGAAATTAAGTCTTTTGTCAATGTCCAAATATTTATGGACCTGACTGTATCTACACAGAGAAGTAATTACATTTTTTACATCAAAACTTGGAACAGAATTTTTTTGCCTGCCATAATTTTCTAGAATTTTTATTATATCACTAACTACCATATTTTTTGGGCTATAAGACACCCCGGACCAAAAGACGTACCCAGTTTGTAGGGCAGGAAAAGTTTTCAATTGGGTTAATGCAATGAATTTAGTTAATGCAATATCACATTTAACCAGTAGATGTCACTAGCAGCAGTACACTCACAGCACATCACATCATCCTCCTCACTGATCGGCCGCGGGGGTCGCGCAATCAGACAATAAGACACAGGCACTTACCCCCCCCCCCCCCAGCTAAGTATCTAATAGACTTACAAGGTGTCAGACCATAGTATTGAGCATTTGTATGAAATATCGCTCCGGAGAAAGTAAAATGAAAGAGAAAACATGTGTGGAATGCCATAACTCTCAATAAGTTGTTGTACAAAGAGAAGTACCCGTGAAGGTTATGGTGAGAAGGGATGAAAGGAATCAAAAGCCCTCAACTGATAAGTTGTTGTGTAATGGTGATAAGTAATTATTTTATCTCTGTCACTTACACTACTCTACTAAAAGCTAATACCTGAGGCTCATACATCATTTAGGTGGCAGTGACAGATGAAGCACCATTAAAGCAGGGGATACAACAATGTTTACAAAGCCACTAATTTTGTCCAACCTTATTATCAGATGTGATTTATCTAGTTGCTGTGGCTAATGCTCCTTAATTCCTTGACACTTTCATAGTCAGCCCACAATAATAGCTTCAGTGATGGATTCCAATGTCCTTAAAAAATCTTTTCAATTTTTAGGTTTTCCAATAGAAACAAGCTGTGTTTTTTAGTTTATGTACATTTATAAACGAAATACATTTTAATGCCAAAATGGCACTCTCTGCACTTAAGTTAATTTCCCTTGGGGTTGGTTTTGTTAGAATGGCATGTAAATAACATTAACAGCTCACCTTTTTTTTATCTGCTAATGATAATATTGGCACAAGCAATGCATACCACGGAAACTCTCCTAACAAATGTTATCAGATTTAATAAAGCTAAAGTCAATGAACGTCGAACTGATGTGAGCGTCTTAGCTGAACCCGGTGGAATTCCCATTCCTAGTTTCTAGATGATTTAAAGATGCTCCTCTCAAAATCCCACACAGTACTTATCTATCACTTGGAAAAGATTATGGTTCTAAAACATCCTATGAAGCAAGACAGCAAGATAGAATCATTGCACTTCTACTAATATATGCAGATAAACGAAAGCATGAACTCTGACGGCTGAAGGTAATTTAAAAGGATTTAGCCGAACAGTGGTGTAGTAGTTAGCACTGTGGTTTTGTATCACTGAGTTGCCTTCCCACAGAATATAGTCAACACAGTCTGTGCTGTCAATATGATTGTACGTTGTTTAGTGCCTACAAAGATTCAAAAACATACTGAGAGGAAACAAAAATTGCCATCACATTGTATGACCATACTTGGGATTACAGCCAAAACTTGAAACTTTATCTAATGTCACCAATCTCCATAATGTATACCTTCTCTATATAATATATATATATACATATAAACTGTATTTTTCGGACCATAAGACGCACTTTTTCACCCCCAAAATTGGGGGCAAAAAGTGCCTGCGTCTTATGGTCCAAATGTGCGACCCCCGCGGCCACTCGGCCGCTGGTGGTTGCATCTTGGCTGCCCGCCAACTCCTCCGGCACAGAGATTAGCCGGGGGAGCTGGAGAACTGTCAGTTGAGAGATGCCGGCTGGTGTCGGCTCTCTCAGCTGTACGTTAAAATTGCCTGTCAGCAGAGCTTTGCTGGGCAATGGACAGAGAGAGGGAGAGATGGACTGCCATCTTTCCCTCTCTCAGTGTCAGTGGGAACCACAAGAACTCGGACACAATCACAGCTGATCAGAGCAGCTGTTTAGAGCCGAGGAGAGGGAGAAGGCTGCAGATTTCTGCCCTCTCCCTCCTCCTCCTCCCGAGTGTTCAGTGTGAAGAGAGTGTTCAGTAGCTTGAGAATGTACTGCTGCTAGTGACCCCTGCTGGTTGAATTGAATATTGCCTTCACTGAATTCATTGCATTAACCCAATTGATGTGAAAACTTAATAAACCTTTTTTTCTGGATTTCCTGCCCTGTGCGTCTTATGGTCCGGTGCGTCTTATGGTCCGGTGCGTCTTATAGTCTGAAAAATACGGTATAAACTATTAGTGTTGATCTCAAATTGCTAATTGCGAAGTTTTTGAATATAGTGCTATATGTTTGTAATCTTGAATGTTTGAGATTCTGTATTCGCAATATGTGCATGTACAAGTGCTGATTTTCTCAATAAATTGCTTCTAAGGGGTAATAACACTGCAGCTACCATTTCACATTCTGCCACCAGATGTCGCCCTGACAACACACATTGCATTCGCAATGTGTACATATACAAGTGCCGATTTTTGGATTAAAGGTAGAAGTGATGAGTTAATGAACTGTCGAATTTACTGCCAATATTAGGCGAAACATTTGTGGTATTTTGCAAATACAAATATTGCCTATGCTGCTCATCACTATAAGCTGTGTGTTTAGGGTATTATAAATGGGGTCATTGACAGTAATAGAGCCAGGAAAGTTAGGTAAGGGAAACCTAAACCAAGTAGCCCGTAAATTCAGGTGTGATCGCTTTATAAGGAAATATCTTACACCCAGGCCAATTCCTTTATGAAAGACAGTGTTTGTTGACAAAACAGCGAAAGTGGACATGTTCTAAATAGGTGTTCCGAAATGGAAAAGCAGCATTCCCAGTAGACAAGCTATAAATATTTTAGTAGGCTACTACCTTATAGTTAGGTTTTTTTTCTAGGGATGTATTTTTGTCCATGAACAGCAATGTATATATACTTTCATTTATTGTACAGCACTGTGTAATATGTTAGCGCTATATAAATAAAAGCTAGTAATAATAATAATAGTAGTGCACAAAAAACATTTTGAAATAGCATCCTAACTCTCCAAACCCTGAACCCTTTAATATATGTAACTAGAGCTTATTTTTATCCTTTGGGGAAACAAGGTAGCTACTTGAAAGATGTTCTCTTTGTTCCGTCACCTGTGCTTGCTTGTAATATTGCTGAGCAAGAGACTAGAAAGTATATCTGTTTCTTCAGAGTTTTGAACAAAAAGATTATCTGATCTCTGACGCTGCTTACACAGCTCCTTATCCATTCATGAAATAGATTTTATGTTTTCAACTGCAGATTGTATCACTGGTTCTGGTTCAATGGTTCTGTAAAAGCAAGACTTTATTCAAATTTTGAACATTATTTGGAATGTGACAGTGAGGGTTAAAAGCTGCTAACTTTGTCTGCATTTGTAATAGATAGGAGATACGTTGCTCCTGGATTGAGACGCTACGTTTGGTAGCAGCTCCACAATGGTCCTGCAGACTGGTCTGCTGACCAACAATGGACTAATTGTTGTTTGGGTCTGGAGCTGACCAGGAGCAGAGAAGGGATGGTGCATCTGGTCGTCCAGTCCAGGGTGGATTTCGATCTGGGTGTTGGACTTACCCCTTTGCTAGTCAGAAGGTGAACAAGACCTGTGAGAGGGGAGCGTTCATACACACCAAGGAGTGGGAGAGGCAAAAAATTTAATTTGTGCTCAAGGGGAACCTTGGACAGAACTTTACTTTCTTTTGATCTGGACTATATAGACTATGGTTAAAGGGTTGTCTGACACAGAACCCTGGCCAGGGAAGGCAGTCATTTGTGATTTTTTTTGTGGGTGTTTTGTTTGCTGCATTGAGTGACTTCACCTTGCCACATTAAACTGTATTTGTTTCACCATATCTGAGCCTGTTTTGTTTGAGTAACTTCCTACAGTAAGTTTACAAATGACAAAAGTAGCCAATACTACATATTGATATATAGGCCTCTGGTTGCTTTGATTCCATATTTAGGTGACTCTTTTCTTATTACTGTAGTTAATGTGAAGAGGTACAAAAGATTAAAAACTAAATTCTACCAACTTTAAATAGGAATTTAAGATATCTTAGTATATCTGTAGAAATAAGTAAAATCAAATGGCCTTGCAGAGGTTTTCTACTAAAAGGCTCACCAATCCTCAATGAATTTTCTCAGAATTGAGGAATCCAGTCCAAATCGAACGATTAGCCAAACATCTTTAAGAAAACTGATGATTAGTTGCTTTCACTAATCCTTTGACAGTTTACTGCTCAACGGATCAGTCAAAATCATTAAATGTCAGATAGTGAACGTTGTAAGTATACAACCAATGGTGTGCCCCCTAAAGCCATAGGACTATTTTTCATAATAGAAAGCCATACCTTTATGCATTTACCACCATGGCATAAGCCTGCCTCATCAACATTGGTTAGTTTATGTGTTCAGTTCTAAATATTAATCAAATTACTCTTCTCAAAAACTTTCTGAATTGAAAAGCAGAAACCAATCACAAGGAAACTCCCTAACAGTACTTGCCCTGCTTGTGTTGGGTAGCATGTGTCCTTTTTTGCTCCCAAACATACTGAAAGCAATAACGCTGCATTCTGGGAGGCTGAAATTAATTCCATTTCATCCAACCAAGCCAAAAAGCACATATTTTACAATAAGATAGCATGAGTTGTGTATTTACATTAACATTATGCATTGCCATAAATATATCATTGGGACACATGTGCCCTCGCAAATGTAAATAGTTAGTGCAAGATTGTATAAAAGGTCTCTCCATAAGTTGGTCAGAGGGTTCAGAGAAGGGGTACTGCTAGAGTATAAACACATGCTAAAGTTTCAGCCCTGCACACTTGATGGAGCTAAGACCTGCCTTCTGGCACTGGCTTTTTGGCTTGGCTGGAGGAATTAAGAGGGAATACAGCATGGACCAGACATTCCTACTTTGTTGGAACATGCTACATATTCACTTCAAAAACTTTATGTGGGGTCCTATAGTGTGAAAAATATGTTAATTTATAATTGAATAAATAGCATTATATAAAAATTTACATTTTTAAATATTTTGACTGAATGTGATCTCTTTAGGCCAGTGGTTCCCAAACTTTCCTTGCAGGGCCCTCCTTTTCTATTAAGGAAAATTATCGAGTCCCCCTTCACTATTCAAACACATGTTAAAAATGGGGGCCAGTGCCCACCTGGAATACCCTCCCGACCCCCAGTTTGGGAACCACTGCTTTAGGCCATGTGAAGACAAGACAGTGATTTACATTTCTTTCACACTGAGAACTTACCTTGTGTCACTAGGTTTAATCTGCTTGTAGTGTCGATGCATTGTATGGTACAGCAATCCAACAATTGTTGTACGAACTGCAACAAAAATGTAAAAACATTTTTAAAGGAAAACATGACACACATGTCTCACCTAAACATGAAATATGCTGTTAATGAAATATATTCTTCACCCCTTCACACTAACTCTATAATTGACAACATTGTATTGTGAAAACCAGGCTCTTTATATGCCAGTAAAATTCTTTACATTCTAGTTCTGCCCTGACACTCTATTCCTGATCCTCAAGCATCTTTCAGAGAACTATGAAGTCAAAGTGAAAGCTGTTATACACCTAAATAACCCCAAAAATATTCTTCAAATAGTAGAAACCATAAACAGTGGGAAGTGATTTAAACATGCTGTAACTTGAAATCACTTTTCACATAGTCAAACAGGGAGAATGGGGATGGTGTGGACAGATGTTTAGATTTTGTAAAAGAATACTCAGACAGAAAACTAGAGAAATGATGTATGAAGAGCATGGGGCACAAATAAATAACTGTGCCTTGAATGGAGACAACACTAAAGACGCTTGCCAGCTTTCCTACTGCAAAAAGAAAGCATTGGTTTGGCCATATGGAGGATATTTCTCATAATATCTACTTCTAACATAATTTACAGAAAAACGAAGTTTCTGGAGGAACGGATTGTGTTGTCTTGGTAAAACCTAAAGAAAAGTAAGCATTACGTCTCTCATTGAACTTTCAGAATATCCATCTTTTATTTGTTATAATAGAACATTTAGATATATTATAATATACTGAGGTCCATTTTGTAAAAGCCTAAATGTCACACTCACAAGTGCAGCTCATCCTTTTACTTCCTGCATCTAGTGTATGTAATAACATTTCAACTGAATTTTATTATTAGGAAAAGCAAAGTACAGACTTTGTTACTTGACACTTTTACTCTTCTTCAGCACACACAAGATAATTAGTTATTACTAATTATAAACTCAGGCTGAAGACTGCACAGCCACGCGGGAGAGATTTGCTCTGACAGGGAGAAAATACAACTAAATAACTGCAATTACACCTTTCCCTTAGAGATGGAGCAACAACATATACAGTTTATAGAATTAATAGTGCATGTCACTCAGACCCTAGAGGGAGGGTCCCCATCCCAAATATACTTCAAAATTACAGTGGGTAGGAAGAGAGACCGTTAGTGATGGTCTCACTGCCTACCAAACAATTTCCCTTGAGTGAACAAGGCTCGGGGACTTTGAAGCGGGACCGACCTCTAATTCGCTAAAAACCTCTGGGTAGAGGATTTAAATATAAGTGAAACCAATAATGTAAGGTAAACATGGTAGCCAAAAGTAACAACAAAATATCAGATTGATGTGTAATAAAAAGTCCTCGGTGGTAGGTTATATACTTAAAAAGTTCGTCTTTATTATGGTTGATTAAAATCGTCAGAGGGCTTGGATGTTGGGGTCCGATGAAATCGGGCAGCCACCGTATTCATAGGATATTCAGATGCAGTGAGGTTAGGAAAAATGAGGACATCTTGACGCGCGTTTCGACAATTCTTCTTCAAAGAGGTGTCAAGCTTGAGTAGGTCCAGTAGGTATTGGTATGTCGGGGCTTCTCCCGAGGGTCACAGGAGGAACGGGGGGGCGATAGACCAGCTGCAGTGGTAATTGGGTTGAGGGTAACGCTGATGGCGTTGTGGACGATGCCAGTAATATGGTGGTTGCTGGTGTACGGGGGCGAACTACTTTCCACCATCAACCACCATATTACTGGCATCGTCCACAACGCCATCAGTGTTACCCTCAACCCAATTACCACTGCAGCTGGTCTATCGCCCCCCGTTCCTCCTGTGACCCTCAGGAGCAGCCCGACATACCAATACCTACTGGACCTACTCAAGCTTGACACCTCTTTGAAGAAGAATTGTCGAAACGCGCGTCGAGATGTCCTCATTTAAAATATAAAAATATAAAAATTATATTAAAGTAATAATAATAAAATAATTTTTAACACAGTTTTTATTAATATTTTTGGTGGCAGAAATCATAGGTTAAAAACAAAGAAGGCGTGGGGTCTCCTTCATTAGGGTGGAGAGCTGGATCTAGGGGCCCTCTTGAAGGGAAACCCCAGATACTCCCACAACGCTTGGCTCATGTTTTTCTTACCTTAATGAGGGGTCTTCCCTTTATTAAGGTATGGCATGGCTCTGAAAAAAAGGGCTTTCAGAGCTTACCAGACCCTATGCCTCCCACATTTTGTTTGTCCATTATCCAAGTTTGTTTACTAAACTCCTTGCTCTGTTTATTCCATGTAAGCCAAAGGCTTTTGTTATGTTTATACTCTGCATTCTCTGACTCCTTATCTTCACTTGCCTCCACTATCTGACCCTTACCAAGCTGCCTCTCACTATAATCTCACCCTTCTTTCTGTCCTAAATAAACTTGCCCCTGCCACCTTCCGCTCTCCCCGCCCCACCAACCCCCGTCCCTGGCACGGTAAGCACACTCAAAATTTCGAAAATCTGAATTTCGACTTTATTTTTGAACTTAATTTATGCAAAAACTACATGTGCTAAAAGAAAAAAAAAATTCAAATGTTCCCCTAACCATGTTCATACTATGTTCAGGGGCTTTGCAATCAGCTCACAAAGTTAGCAAGTCGAAAAATTCGACTACTCGTCAGTCCATCATGAATGCTGGCTGGCTGCTAACTCATCTACTCCTCTAACCGCTCCACATCGCTGTCCTCTCTGCAATCTCTACATGGCTTCAATTGTCCGAGAATTACATTAAAGTTTGTGCCTTGCTTTAAATCATCCACACCCTGTCCCTTTACATCTCCAACTGTACAAAATACACCCCTCAACCGCCCCCTCCGCTCCTCCGTGACTTACTAATACATCCCCACTCATAACCCCCTATACATGCATGGCCAGAATTCTCTAGGGCCGTCCAACTCTCTGGAACTCCTCCATGCCCCATCAGACTTGCTCTACCTTTGCACCTTCAAAAAGCTCTAAAAACACCTCTCAGCCTCTCCACCCTTTCTTACTAACATCATCACCTGCCAGTCCCACCCCCCCACCTATTGTATACCTTGTTCCCAACCTATTGATTGTAAGCACCGTCCGGGCAGGGTCTCTACTCCTCCTGTGTCATTACCTGTACCTGTGTTGTTATACGGTGTGTATCCTTCTCCACTCTAATTTATTTGTACAGCGCTGCGTAATATGCTGGCGCTATATAAATAAATGTTAATAATAATAATAATGTTTATGTATTTTATTGCTATTGTTATAATATATCATTTTGAAAATGCTTAATAAAGAATTAAAAAAGCAAAGTTTAGGTGTAACCTTTTTTCTTGCTTTTTTTTAGCACTGGAGAGATAGTGGAAGAACATAGGGTATTATTATAGGTTATTATAATTATTGCTGCTTTTGTGTTAGCTTATGTTTCATTTCCACTCTTAATGAATCTAAAGCCCTGTGTAATATGTTAGTATTATATAAATAAAAATTAATAATAATTATATTGATAATGTATGTATGTATGTATATTGAAAATGAGGTAGTTGTTGATAAAATTGTTGATAATGTAATTGTTAAAAACCTGTATTTAGGGCCCACTGTAAAGCTTACTAACTTATTGGGTTGAACTATTATAAAGGTGAAATGTTTTAATTAATAGAGGCAGCTGCATATTTATAATATATTATGTTATAATACATTTTTCAGGAAGTGTCTAGTACTTTTGAAATACTTACTTTTTCACCTACAGAGAACTAAGCGGTCAGCGTACGAAGAAATATAGGATAGCATAGTCAATAGAAAAAGTGAACTTGGGGATAGAAATGGAAAAGAGCAAGTGGTCCACCTGCCTTAACCTTATGTGGCATAGAACACCAGAAAAAATTGTAAGGCCAAGGCACAGCTACGTTTTGGAATAACAAACCTAGTTCTTTTTAATGTCAACATGCAATCAACAATTTCTATACAGCCATGTATTTTACTTGGGCATTATAGTTACTTACAATGAATGCTTTCTGTTGAGATATTTTTGAAGTCTTTAACATTGTAAACCTATAGTTTGGAACCTATGGATGGCTAAGCTTCATAATATTATTAAGAATTGCTTATCAAGTATAGGAAAAAGAGTATGGAAGTAGAGATGGCAACTTATTTTTATTAGAATCCAGGTAAAAAAACAGGATGATTAGCAAGTAATAATTATCTATACTGGCAAAGAGAGAAGAGAGCAGGTATAGGTAATTTCCGTTCTTCAATTACTTTAGTGTAATGGACAAAAAAACTATTGATGTGAGATTGTATGCAAAGTAAATACAAAAAGGCTTTGCTGATTATATATATATTAGTGAATTTCTTAATGTAACATTTATTCGCTTTATGAAGTCCCCTGTGCAACACTGAAACAGAGCTGGGTCAGCGTTAAGAGACAGCGTTAGAGTTCTATTACTTTTGTTCAGTGTTGTTAATCTAACAGGATGAATGGGCTAATAGCAACAGGGATGTCTATGCTGGTGCTCATTCATTGTTCAGTGCAGAAGCTTGGGTAGACAAGGGAGACTTGGTGGCCATACACAAATTACATTTTGCTTGATCGATCTTAGTTTAGATAGACTTGTGCAATTTAAATGTCAACTTTCAGCCTAACGTCGATCAATGGTACTACCACACAGTGTGATCAATTCAAAATCAATTCCTTTTAAAAAGCCTGTGCACATGCTCTATAGTATGCTCTATAGTATAAGTATGATTGTACCTAGAAATCCATCAGATACATATATATACGATTGACTGGAATTTACCAACACTTCCAATCACTTCTCAATTGATTTTATGTTTGAGGGCTGAAATTATCATTATAAAAGTCTGTACTGTTGATATGGCATTTTCAAATTTTAGGCAATACAAATTAGTAACATCCACAATATCAATATGTCTCTAAAGACCTTGCAATGAACCTGAAATGTAAAATTATTCTTCAAGAATTCTTCTAGTCTTCAAGCTCACAGATGTAGTATCTTGACCATTATACACTAAGTAATACATATAAGCATTCTAATTGTGTCTAACTGTATTGCAGTCATTGGTCAGATTCTGTTCATTGCTTTATTTCAATATCACCTCATCTATTCATTGGCATTGGCCGTGCAGCTGCCTCGTGATTTCTGGATGACAAGCTTTGAGTTCATTCAAAGTGTGAAGAGACCATCATGAATCAAAAACTGATAGAACAAAATGAAAACATAATGGCACCTTATTTTAAATACATCACTGCCACAGTGGCCTGCTAGGCATGGTGATTTAATGGAAACAGGGAAAAAAAGAGCCAACTTTTCTTTCAACAAATTCATTGCCCTTCTGATGAAGAAAAGGTTAGGTTTGAAAAAGATATATCAAGCTGCGCAGCGCAAAGAGATATAAATTATTTAAATTACTTTTTCACTGCTGGGAAGAACCACATCATTGCATAATGTATAGCGACAAAAAGAAGAGCAGTTTTTTTTAAAGAGTCTGAACATATAATTTGTATTTCACTGAAAAGATCAGAAAATTATACAAAATAAAACCTTAAAATGTTGTCATTTTCCACAAATAAAATTAGATCGATTTTAAAGTGGAAACATGAAATAAACCTAAGCTGCTCTTTACAAAAGTACTTTATAGAACTTGTCGCGTATTGTACAGGGAACCTGACATTTGGAAGCTGAAGGTTTACTATTATCAATGTTACATTCCCATTAGTTCAGGACAAATTCCAACAAAAATGAGGTTCATGTTTATGGTAGAAATGTGGCTGAAACCCAAGTTTCCACTTTGCTCTATACTTCACATTATTTTAATGTTTATAATGAGTCTAATGGCTGGGATTATGAAAAGTGTAAAACTGGACTTAAAATCCCAGGAATTCTGCTAAATTAGAACTTTGCAAATCTACAGTTAAAAATACAGCTTTTATCAGACAATGGGCAGTCAGACTATGCATTTAAAGCACTAACTTTATGAAAATAAATCTTCACAGTATTTTATACAATGTATATATCAGTACCCAAGGAATACAAAAAAAGTTTTGTTTGCTTGGTAAATACTTAAGGTTAGAATATAACACACACACATATATATAAACCATTTATGTTTTTATTAAATATGTTTATGAGCCTACCCACTAATCTTTGGGAAAAATACCTGTGTACACAGATGAATGAAGTTGTATCAGAAAAGATGTTGCAGGAGGTAAGAAGTAAGGTAGTAGGAACTTACATTTGCTTAGAAATGCTTCACCGGGAACAGAGATGTAAGATTGGCCTTCAGATGGAAAGCGGTAATGTGGTAAGCTCAGAGCTTGAGGTACCTTCACCATAGAGTAATCTGCAAGTGACCAAATGACAATGACTACATTTATACACTCCGCAGTAGGCATTTAATAATATTAAAGCAAAAAGTAGAATAAAACTTCCTGTTTATTCAGAAAGCCTGCAACATCGTGTTCAGCTGTATCTTTTGCCTGTACAGTTTTTTTTCTATATGATCAAGGTGTGTAATCAGCAGTAAAGTAGAGCCTTGCTAATAATCTTTAAAGTGTCCATTGATGGCAATAACCTAAACCTTTTACCAGAGAGGAAGATCACCGCAACATATTAACCTTGAGTTTTAAAAGGAAACAAATTGATGCTTGAAAACCATGTCTGATTGTCGTTGTTTCTTCTGGGACAGAACATGGACTCCTCCACCTTCCTCTACTACTTACGTTTGCACATGCTTGGGTCATCTTTGAAAATTTATTTCAATTGCTCAACTTGATGAAATACGACTTTGAAAAGTAAATAAGCTCTACTCTAGACACCCAGACTAACATGGTCTCATTTTACATCTACAGCTTATCAAGTCCTGATTTCTACAGCCTGTTTAGGAATCTTTGTTTCTGTAGTAATCATTATATGGGTATCTGTATCTCATGCTCACATACAAGTGGATAAAGAAGAAGCCAGGGAGCTAGTGGGGAAAAGTTACACAAACAGAATAGAGGGGGAAGCAACAAACTACAGACTAGAATATGTGAGTCTTTGTGCACATAGCTATGCATTCAAATGCCAAGTATTGGGAAACCATACCTGGATGATATTTCCATATGATAGAACCATATCTGTATAGTATTTTAATGGCTTCCACAAACAGGAGCCTTTTAAGTGAGGGATACAGGTTCCTCAATAACAGCCTATTCCTATTTCACAGCTCAGTAATCAACTCAAAGTCATTTAGGGTGATGAGAAAGCTGAACATGACTTTATTAGTTATGTGTAAAGACTCATTTTCATCTGGCACACATGAAAGCTTAATAGATTAAGTTTTAGTACCAGCAAATCAGCATTGCTAGTTTTCATCACTAAGACTTAATACACACCTTCCATGCAACCCTAGCGCCAATCCTTTCTTTACCCAAACACTAACCATCACTCTATCTCTCACACAACAGTTCCTGCAACTCTAAAAGACCCCATACACGTAGTAAGCCACGTCAATGGGTGCCGACATGGGGCGACAGATCCCTGTCGCCTCAAAGCTCGGTCGGCCAGAGAATGGACATGTCTGTAAATCTCTGGCTGATGCCATTAGTTTGAATTGGGACTGGCGTCCCCGTTCAAACTAACGGCAGTCACACAATGGGTGCCTGCCGATACTCTGAGCGATGGACTGCAACATGACGTCATCACGTTGTACTACACCGCTCGTCTGACGGCCTCTGCTCACTACTTGTATGGGGGCCTTAATACTCCCTGTAACTGTCACACTAACCCTTTAGGTAACCCTAATAATAAAGCTAACCATACATGCATAACATTTATTTACACTGCTCAAAAAAATAAAGGGAAGGAAAATAAGAAGGTCTGAATGAATGAAATATTCTTATTAAATGCTTTGTTCTTCACATAGTTGAATGTGCTGACAACAAAATCACACAAAAATTATCAATGGAAATCATTTGTATCAATCCATGGATGTATGAATTTAAGTCACACTCAAAAATTTAAGTGGGAAAAAAACACTACAGGCTGATCCAATTTTGATGTAATAAAAGTCAAAATGAGGCTCAGTAGTGTGTGTGGCCTCCATGTGCCTGTATGACATCCCTACAATGCCTTGGCATGGTGGTTGGTCACCTGAGGGATCTCCTGCCACACCTGGACTAATGCAAAGAAGATTAGCCGTGTCTGTCAGGGTAGTGTCCAGAGCATAAAGGTGCTTCCAGGAGACAGGCCAGTACATCAGGAGACATGCAGTTGGCCATAGGAGAGCAACAACCCAGCAGCAGGGCTTTCTCTGCATTTGTGCAAGGAGGAACAGTGACCTCCATGGGTTGATAAATTTGATTACCATTGATCATTTTTGTGTGATTTTGTTGTAGATTTTCGAAAATCCCCAGAGCTTGGCCACCTCATCATCTGATTAATATAGTTTTGTTGTAGGGGGCTTGTGGACAATTTTGCTGTTTCATTATTCCACTCAATTATGTTACTACCCATTATCTTTGTATGCTTCTTTATAGCACTTACCGTTTTTGTAGGTAGTAGACTTGACTCACCGTTTCTCAACCATTTCTGTTATTCTCACACTAAAGCTAGCCACACACGGGTAGATTTGTAAAACGATTCGAGTACAATCAATCAA
>CM070032.1:65327767-65340994 GCA_036250615.1 Ptychadena robeensis | reverse complement strand
GTGTCCTCCAAACTGACCATCACCACCAGTGTCCTCCAAACTGACCATCTCCCCCAGTGCTTTCCAGCTCAAATCCCATTGACTATCATTGTAGAATTCCTTGGTGCAGATTTAGTGTGTGAAAAAAAAATTTATTGGGAGTTTTGCCATGGATGTCATTGACCAGGTGTTTGACCCCTTGAAACAACTTTCCCAACACTATTGTGGCCAGAAAGGGTCCCTTTGTTTTTTAAAATTCGCCTCCCATTGAAGTCAATGGCGGGTTCGCCGGTTCGCCAGGTTCGCGAACTTTTGCGGAAGTTCGCGACGTGCAATTCCGGGTTCGCGACATCGCTAATGCACTACATGCATGTACTGACCTTCCTTCTACCGTGACAATAAGAGTACTGTTGTACATGAGATTACAGAAGACTTATACCAAAAGTCATGTATTTTCCTTTTAGAGTAATTTTATTCAGTTTCAGAATGTTGATCTGCTGGGGACATCAATAGAAATTTGACAAAGCAACATGCAGGCAATGTGAATTGGAAACTGCCACCCTATCCAGTCCTAAAACTCAGCTGTAGCCAAGAGCTAAGGTTATGGGTGTCCCAAGAGCCAAAGTGTATAGTTCAGGCACTATTATTGGCTGATTAAGCCTTTTAAGCTAGCCATACACGTGTCGGATTCCATGTCCGCTCGATCACCCATCCGATCGATTCCTGCGATCTCAGCGGGACTCGGAGCTCCGATCGAGCGGCCAATTAAGTGATCCGATCGCTGCATACCACCTTGTCCAGCTGATTCCGGGACGGATCCGTGTCCGATTGTCCACCTCACAAATGGCAACTCCCCCTGATTTGTGCAGAATCAATCTGATGGAACCAACATGTTGGTTCTCTGTCGGATCCGATTCTGAGCCCCGGAACGGACGGACCTGATCGATCGGACAAGGTGGGCTGCACGCGATTCCGGCACGATCGTTTGGCGTGCACGCGCCCGGAATCGATCGGCCCGGAATCAGACAGGAATCTGACCCGTGTATGGGGGCCTTTATTTTAAAGGCCTTAAAGGTGAATTGCTGGAAGATATGAAAGATAGATCAATAAACCTCTTGACTTCAAGCATTGTAAATACCTGGATTAGCCTTTTGTAGTCTCTGTACAGCAGAACTAAAGTGTGAGAAAAAGAAGCTGTATAAAGATTCATTGTTATATGTGTAAAGAGTGGGAGAAAATCACCATGCTTCTTCTTCTTTTTTATTTCTTTAATTTCATATGCTTCTTTTGAAAATTATAGGTATGTCACTTTAGGGGCCTTAAATGTACTTCTAGATGAGCATGCTGGCAACACTGACCAACTGAAGTAAGTATCCAACACTGTCCACATACTCATCCAGATGTATCCAACACAGATGTATCTAAAGAAGTCCGCCGTCCGCCTGTTCGCGGACAGATTCAAATTCCCCGCCTCTAGGCGGGGAATGTGAATCGGAAAAACCGGATGTGACGTCAGTGACGGCACATCCGGTCCCTGGAACGCATACTGGAACGCATAGTTCCTGGTTCCGTGAGCCGGATGTGACGTCACTGACGTCACTTCCTGCTCCGACCCGGTTTTGTTCACTAGGAGACCGGCTTTATGCCCGGTCTTCTAGTGAAAAGATTCTTCCTCCGGCATGATCACACAGGTTGTGATCCTGCCGGGGGAAGAATAGAGATCCTCTTCTTGCTGGCGAACGGAGCGGGTCGAACACCCGCACTGTTCGCCGGCGAGAAGATGGGCGAACATCCATGTTCGCCGCCGAACTGTCCGCCTTGCGGACAGTTCGGCCATCACTAGTGATAAACCAACCCACATTTCTAATGATAGACTATGACCCCATTTACATTTAAAGGGTTATAAACATACACATAAACAATTGATTGCATTCACAGGTTTCTTTGTACCTACTGCATTGAAGCAGCCTTAATATGTTCATTAGGCACTTTCCTGTTTTATGGTGGTTAACCTGCGTAAAGGTTCCAGCATCAAATGATTTGCACATGCATGACCAGTAAGAAACGTATAGTGGAGGAGAGCTTCCAAAGCCAGGAGGGCGTGCGCCCCAAACAAGTAGATTAGGGAAGGACTGGCACAGGAATTTGATTTAGTATAAAACTTCACAGAACCTAAATATTCATGTCCAGGGGAATGCTCATCTTGGGTGTCAACCAAGACTCTAAAAGTACTGTAGGATATGCAAAATGAGTAGTACTGGTTTTAAAAGAAAGTACACCAGGATAATAGACTGTAATGCAGCTGGAACCTAAGCACAATACCTTATTTACAATAAAGGCAAATGCTGAATTCTGTCATTCAAATGCAGTCTGTTACCTGCTACAGATGAGCGGCCTTCCAATGTCACAATTGTAGAGGGGCTCTCTAATAGGTTTCTTGCCATATGTCCCATCACTTTGTCAACTGTATCAATAAGCCCTCCAATTTCAGGATGAGCCTGGAAGAAAACATGTGCATAGGGTCATAGGGTTAGTTTAATTTTTTTGCCATGCTGTATCTGTATATTCAAAAATATCAAAGGCTATGAATCAATATCTTTCAAACAACTAATTGTATCCATGTATGGACGTATGGACTAAACACTGGGTTTGTATATAGGTGTTTGGGAGTGATGACCTCTTGGCTCCTAAACACCCGTTTGAACTCAGCCTCATTGCACAAGTATCACACAAAAGTGTAAAAAATGTCAATTTAAAAAATAGCAATCTGAATCATCTTGAATATAAGATTGTATTATTAGATGTACTAATAGCATTCCTTAAAGCAGATCTAAATTACCATATTTTTCACACTTTAAAATGCACTTTCTTCTGCTCAAAGTTAGGGTAAAACATATCTGTGTATCTTATATAATGAATGTAAAAACATACTGAACTTTCTGTGAGTAATGGCATGGCATCCCAGGGCTGGGAATGTATCCACTCCCTTCAGCCAATCAAAAGACCAATGTTAATGAGCTAAAACGTTAACATGTGTTTATACACTAGCAGTACCCATTCTCTGAACACACTGACCAACTTATGGAGAGTCAAATTTCACAATCTTGAACAAACAATTTACTTATGAGCAGTTATTTAAGTAAGGGAGGAGAAATAAATCTGTGTCACATAATATATTTTCTGCAATGTAGAATGTAAATGTAAATACACACAACTCATGCTTTCTAAATAGCATTAACTCACTCAGCTATTACTGTCGTTGTGAATATATAATGTCACTCCTCTCATGTGTAAATAGTTTTGTAATAGAAGAGGAGAGTTGAGCCCTTTTAATAGCATCTGTTGTCTTTATTCTACATTTCAGAAAATATATTATGTGACACAGAAACATCCCTTCTCCAATATGAAAACAGCAACTCAAGGGTAAGTTGTAAGTGCCACGTTGGACAAATATGACTCTCCATAAGTTGGTCAGTGGGTTAATAACAGAAGGGGTACTGCTAGTGTAGCAACACATACTAAAGTCTCAGCCATGCTTCCTATGCTGGAACTAAGCTCTGCTTCTTGGCACTGACATTTTGGCTTGGCTGGAGGAACATAGGGCATATACTGCATGGGCCACCCTTGCACATTTTGCGGTATATTCTCTTTATCTGTGGATGGCTGTGTCTTTGACACTTTTATTATTTTTTAGTCTTGTCACCAAAACTGTGGGGTGCCCAGAGTTAGTTATATATACTTGAACATTTTTACAGCTTTTTCTATGCTGTCAACAAAGCTCATTTTCCAGAGGTTTAATATGTCCTACCATCAAAACAAATTGCTACAGACATTTTTTTTCTGTACATTCACATTTTCTCTGCAACAATGGCAAAATACCAGTGAAGTAAACTGAATGCAGGTTCTTTTGTGGGTCAGCAACAATGTTGCTACAAGAAAAGGAAAGAAACACCTATTTAAGTAGCTATAAGCTTTGCTGACAGTTGGCAGCAGCCCAGAAAGTGACTGGACGCTCCTGTCTGCCAGTGCTTGTACATTTCTGCAGATGCTCTGGGAGCATTTAGATAATGCCCCCATGGTAAGTCTATCATGTGAAAGTGGACACGAGGCATTCCCAGGACAATTGCGCTGACTGGACGCTTACTGGGTGGTTTTTAACTAAAAACTAAATAAGTGTTAATGAGCCCTAATATCTTCCATTTAACTAGCAACGTTTTCCAAAGGTTAGTGAGAGATAAAAAATGATTCAAGACTAAGCTGATATGGCTGCAAAATTCTAAAAGTGATTTAGACATGAACATTTTAGCACACTACATTAGTGAATAATGTGCGTTTTATTATTTATGCATAAACTTCACTATGATTAAGCTGATGTGAGCCTTATGCTCAGTATTGGAAAATGAGAGGCTAGCTCTGTCATTTCATAAATATGCTCTTCATTCTTGTTCTTTACGTAGTAGTAGGGTATACCCAAGGCAGTTCTTTAGCCAATGATTTGTTTAAAAATAATACAAATTATACATCATCAACGTGAACTTTTAATTAGTATGCTTAAACACATTAAGTTGCTATGTGTCTTCTACAAAAAAAAGTATACATATGATAATCCTGTACTTCAGAGGGAACCCATCGGCATAAAAATCTTTATCTGGCATCTTCTTAGTGGTTCAACATACCCCCATATGGCTAGCTCAACTATTAAACTAAAGAAAGATAGAGGATACCTCAAACATTTCATGGCCTTGAGCATAAGACATATAAATATGTTCCCATATCCTGCAGTATGAATGAAATAATACCTGCATAAAAAATTTTTTTTTCTGAAATCACAATTTCTAAAATAGTTTTGTGTACTTACTGATGGTATGTCAGTCCATGTGGGCAGTGACAGGACCTCTTCCACAGTTTTCAGAAAGGCCTGGAAATAAATGATACAGCAATTGAAATGATTCTACATCCTAAATTAGACAAATGTTTTCCAGAATACTATTGCCCAAGTAAGCGTACGCTTTGCAGGAAATCCATGCGTCCTCAGCATTAAAGTTCTGGTTTTATGCCTACTTAGTTTATAGGTATATTACTTAACAGATTAATTATAACGGAAATATACATGGGAATGATACAGTGCTTCAATTAAGCCCTAACATAGGCCAATGAATCTACCATTAGATGTAGAGACATTTTAGTGCACTTCTGCAGAATCGTCCTGCTTCCAAGATAAATCTTTTACTATAGTAAATGCACAAGCTGCAAAGCATAAGAACTATTTTTATGTAGCTAAAAGCTTCTATAATATTTTTCATACCAGACCAGGTATTACAAAATTAAAGGTGGTGCTGATCGCTTGTGAGATTTATACCTACTGCGGACCAACAACAATTGTAAATGGAGTTACATTTTATATTGGTGCTGCAATATAGCATGTGGGAGCAGAATATTTTTATTAGATGACTACATTTTCTTGAGAATATAAATAATTTTCTATTCATATTTTTAAAACACCAAAAAATCTAATTCTGCTTTGTTATTGGGTTATCATTTATTACTGCTTTATATCATGCCTAAAGGTACCCATACACGCGTAGATACCCGAGAGACCGATGGCTCGTTTAAGCGCAACGTGGTGACGTTGATGCTGAGCATGCTATTGTTGAGCACTCTTGGATTGGACGGGAATCAAGGCCCACCACTTTAAGGGCTCGATTCCTGTTCAATACTTTTCATGGGTACCCTGGTTCCAATCCAAAGTATGGCAGTCGAAGAGGGATTTACGGACATGTTTGTTCACTGTTTGACTGGGCTATCTACGCTGTGCACATTTTCAGCCATCAATAGCTTGACCATTGAACAGGGCCCGCTCAAAGACCCAGCTCAGTGGTAGGCAAACTTATTTGACCAAAGAGCCAAATCGCAACAGTGTAGCACTTGAAATATATGTTGAGAGCCGGAGGGGGTTTGAGCTGTCAAAATAAAAAAATGACATCTTCTTTCCCTAAAAACTCTTTCTTTCTCAAAAATTAACTTAACTAACTTATTTTTTAAGTCTTAGTTAAGCCTAAAACTTTATATTATACTTAATAATATTAATTTAAAAAAATTTATTACAATATACTGTGAGGACAATGACTGAAAACCCCTGTGAACAATGGTTTTGCATCTCCTTGGAAAGTTTGGGTAAGTCAGGTTTGCATGTTGTTATTTTAGTCACAAAGCCCCCCTTAAAGGTTACCAAAGAGCCCCCGCTTATTTGTAGCCACAAAGCCCCCTCCATATAGGTAGACAGAGCGCCCCCTTGTAGGGAGCCAGATCCCCCCCTTAAAGGTAGCCCAAAAGCCCCCTGTAGGTAGCCCTAGAGCCCCTCCCTTAATGGTAGACGAAGAGCTGCTCCTTATTTGTAGCCACAAAGCCCCCTCCATATAGGTTGCCAGACCTATACCAGCCATAGAGCCCCTCCCCTTAATGGTAAACAGAAAGACCCCACTTATTAGTAGCCACAGAGCCCCCCCTTACAGGTAGTCACAAAGCCCCCCTTATAGGAATATTTAGGGGTTGTTGGTGATGGTGCAGGTGTTTTGCTGTTGGGAGTTAGGTGGGCAGACATGAATTAAAAAATAAAGAACAGGTAGCAGGAAGGACAAGTCCCTACAGCACTGAGCCGGACTGAAGGGGCTAAAGAGCCACATATGGCTCCCGAGCCGCACTTTGCCTACCCCTGACCCAGCTCAAAGACAGGGGCGACTGCATTCGATGGCAGTGCAATCGATGGCCGAAAATGTGCATGGCGTGATATTATTGTAAGAAACAGCCATCAATCGAGCGGCTATCTACACTTGTATGGGCACCTTGTGACTTTGTGTTCTGGTAACCATCATAGTTGGGGGCAAGGTAACTAAAGTCAAACAGTAGTCTCATCATCAAATCTTCCTCTACACACACATTTTCTAAGACTAGAAATGACTTATAGATCTCACTCTGCATGTATACAGTAGTACTAGGCACAGAGGTGCATATACACACTCACATATTAGATGGTGAAATGCTATTATTAAGATAAAAATAAAATAAAATCAATAACCAAAAATCATGATTGTACAAGCAGGTGACAGGTGCAGCTATATTCCAAATGCTAGGAGTTAATCTTTTTTTTTTCACATGTATATTTGTAGCTGTCAGCATCATTCAGCATGTTCCTTTTATTTATAGTAAATAATTGAATTTTGTTACACAGCTGGCAATGTGCTCCTAATATTCATTTATCCTTCGATCTAGTTTTTATAGTTTTTTCCATCAGGAAAATTAGATTTTGAATTTATTGTGTTAGCTAAAGAAGAAAAATGTAAATATTAAGGGGACCATACACCGAAGGCTCATTAACACCTGTAATCATTATTATCATGAATAAGCACACTACATCTAGGTCTATTGACAAAGATAACATAACACTACTAAGCAGACACACTTTTCATACATTATGGGAGACATGGATCTCTCAGCCAATTCTGGAGCAAACAATGAACCAATACTATAGAACACTAGAAACAATTGAGTGACTCCAGACACATGGCATTGAATTGACATTGGATTGGCAACAAAAAAAACTCCTATATAAGTCAATAAAGGTGCCCATATACAGTTTGATATTTCTGTTCAATTGACTCAAAACAAAGTCAGTTTAAATGGAAATCGATTCCCACACACCTGGTAAGATTGACCAAAAGTCATCAAAATCAAACAAAATTGATCAAAAATTGACCAGATATGTTGGTAAATTTTTTTCGATCGTACTTGTAGCATTTGCATTGATCCAAGTAAAGGAATCAGTGGTGTTTTAATCAATCACACTGTGCGGTGGTACAATTGATCGATGTTAGAGTGACGATCAATATTAAAATCATACAAGTCGTACAACCTTGTATGGCTAGCTAAAGTCTAGTTGAATTTAATTAACTGCTGTTTTCTATACAATATCCTAAATAAATGAGAATCTTTAAATAGTAACTGCTTAAGTATACTTTACTAACTAATAGTTTACATTAAAGTTAATAGAGTACAATAATGAGTATGGGTATTCAATATTCTTTATGTAAATTGAGGAGAAAAGGTGGATACATAAAACTGAGGAATCAGGTAATTTTTAGTGTGGCCCATAAGAAAAGGTGTTTACTTCAGGGTGAAGTATGGAAATCTGTAAGTACCTGACAATAGAATGCATTCAATGGACACTTAAGCAGGGTACAGACAGCTCGATATTTGAGCCGTTCAATGTACCCTGCAGCAGCGTGATGATGTCATCACGCTGCTGTCAGACTACTGTCTCCCCCAGCTCCTCCTCCTCAGCCAAGCTTAGCCTGGAGAACCGCTGTCTTTAGGCAAAGCATCGGACATCGGCCGTATTAACGGTCATGTCCGATAAGGCTGTTTTCTAGTGGGATTTATTTGTCCGTTCGAAAACAGCGATACAATATATGGGTCAGATAGATGTCCGTGAGCGCACATGGCACTCGAAACGACCATCGATTTGACCCATATCTCCACATCTGTACCCTGCTTTACAGTCATAACAACGATAGATAGATAGATAGATAGATAGATAGATAGATAGATAGATAGATAGATAGATAGATAGATAGATAGATAGATAGATAGATAGATAGATAGATAGATAGATAGATAGATAGATAGATAGATAGATAGATAGATAGATAGATAGATAGATAGATAGATAGATAGATAGATAGATAGATAGATAGATAGATAGATAGATAGATAGATAGAATGTATATAATGCTTAGGTTATATTACCTGAGTTAGGTTGCCTGCGGTATCTTGTGTCAAGGATTTGTTAGGCAGAATCTGGGAGACAACTTCCAAATAACCCAGGACAGGCTGTGCATGGGATGTCTTGAAGCCGTCTTGGGTCAAATTAATAATTATGGGATAGTAAGCATTTGTAGAGACCTACAGAAACAGTTGCACAAAAAGTTATAAAAAAAAGATAATTTCTGCACTTTGTAGGCTTTCTCTTCTTACAAGACAGGTGTTTTATCTTTAGAGGAATGGGAGAGTTTTTCCAGTAAATCCATATTACGGTTTGCTAACAATTATTTACTTTGTAATGCGACAATTAACATGAACATCCAACATACACTTTCCTGACAATAATCTTTATAATCTTACCGGAGGTTGAGAAGTACCCGGAATACTTGACATTGTTGCAGCAACAAAAGATTCCCCCCCTGAAAAATGAATCAGACATTAATAATGGTTGATACATCACAATTACTGAAACAAAAAAATGCACTATTGTTGAATATGAACAGTAAACACTAACAATACAATGCTTTGTATATAGTTGACCGTTTACACTGCACGGCCAAAAAAAAAAGTCACCACAAAAAAACACACACATGCATTATTTCGTTGGACTGCCTTAAGCTTTGATTATGGCACACATTCGCTGTGGCATTGTTTCAATAAGCTTCTGCAATGTCACAAGATTTATTTCCATCCAGTGCTGCATTAATTTTTCACCAAGATCTTGCATTGATGATGGTAGAGTCTGACCGCTGTGCAAAGCCTTCTCCAGTACATCCCAAAGATTCACAATGGGGTTAAAGTCTGTGGTGGCCATTCAATGTGTGGAAATTATGTCTGATTCTTCCTGAACCACTCTTTCACAATGTGAGCCTGATGAATCCTGGCATTGTCATCCTGGAATATGCCCGTGCCATCAGGGAAGAGAAAATCCATTGATGGAATAACCTGGTCATTCATTATATTCAGGAAGTCAGCTGACCCCACTGTTGGAGCACATACTGTTGCTTAACCTAGACCTGACCAACTGCATCAATCCCAGACCTATTTGCTTAGTTAAATCCATGTTTGCCCCATACCATTTTGGCTACATGAGTCATCCTAATTAAATATAGACAACATAGAAGCTTGTGTATCTTAAAACCAACATATAATTAAAAATTTGACTAAGATTTCCAGCAAGAAACTGAGATACATCTCTCAAGCTAAGTTCTTGGTTTAGGTGAAACCTAACAAGGTTCCATCCATTACAGCCCAATGCTGTTTGTGTTTCAGAGGAACTTCTGCCATTGCTTTTTACAGCTCTCTTTGTTTTCCTGTTAAGAATCAACTACAGTACAAAGGACAATAGTAGCTCAGCTAAAAAGACAAGCCCATCCTTAGTGCTGCATATAGGAAACACGGAATAATAGAAGACATCTCATCTACAATTCCAGGCAGCAGTGAAAATTTAATTGTCAGAGCCTTGTTCCACCCAAGTTCATTTTATAATCTTTATAGCAATTATTATTTCAAACTACAACAGGTCAGAGATCTGCAGATTAAATGCCTATTTAAAGAGCATGGCAATACAGATTGAGTGTTGGCCAATGTAGTCAAATAATACAGTGGGTGAATGAAAATTCCTGACAAAATCTGAACTACAAAGGTCAGAAAAATATGTCCTGTACTTTTAGCATATACACAACATACACAACACAGGAGAATCATATTGGAACGAGCATCAAGGAAGGTGAAAAAGCCAGTAGTCACGATTTATACAGTTCTTGGTATGCCCAACAAAATGGAGATGGAACCAGAGCCCTGGACACTTATTGTGACAGAGATCTATGTCATTATTTGTTTACTGGTGGTATCCTCAACTGTTCTAACTGCATTAAAGAGTAACCACAAGATTTGTGGTTTCTAGTAAAGTTATATTACTGCAACAACTCTAATTTGCCCTTACTACACTCCAAACACCACTTTGCATTTATGCGTGTAACTGCTCAACAATTGGTTTGTTAAATCTCATCAGACTACCATTTTCAAAGTAGACTCGGGTTTATATTTAGGCTAACATTGGCTGATACAAAAACTATTTGCAATATAATCAATCAATCAATCAATCATTTCAACGGTCTATAGAGTCCTGCCTCATGATTCTATGTGGCTTAAAGGGTTAATATTAGCACTGAAAGCAATCATTCCTGTCCATGTTTAATAAGTGCCAGCAGGAGAGCAGTGCGGAAATTCCTGAATCCTGCGCTGGCTGAACAATTATCCAGCTGCAAAGACACATCTGCATAAGTACAACCGTGCAGATACTATTTCCAATAAAGGGGAAAATATCTGATATTTACAGCTGGGACAGCTCTTCTTTTACATGCATATATAAGGGTAAGTATGTAAAGTCCAAAGATTATCCATATTGTTTTAACAAATAATGTAAAAAAAAGGTTAAACTGAACGAAGCGGTAAAATGAGCATAGTTTAACAATTAATGGGTCACATAATATATTTCATGGTGTACTGTGCTTATGGATGGTTTAATGTAATGATATGCTTTTATTACCATTCAGCGTAAATGTTGATTAACTTACAAGTGTTTTTTCTTTCTGAACCCACATAGTAATCACAAAAAAGCAAAGGCTTCTAATTAATATTGCAGTGTTTCTTGTCCTTAAAGGAATCACTTAATAACACAGTAACAATGATATAAATGAAAGTAAATGCCTGGCCATTACACCCACATAAGCATCAGTATGGAATTAGTCCCCACTTTTCTGCACTCTTCTGTGGAGTGTTTCTTTAGGACATTGGAGTGTGTTAATGTTTCCCAGTCTTTCATTTGTAATGGCAGGCACTGTTCAAAGCTGTTCAATAGTGTTGAGGTCCAGGCTTTGTGAAAGCCAGTAAAGTTTTTCCTCACCGAATGTATCCATGCTGTGGACCTTGCTTTGAGCACCTCGACACTGTCATGCTAGACAAAGAAGGGTCTTCCTAGTATAGCTTAAATGCTAGTATGTTTTGCAGGTATCCTACATTAGATAGGATAATCCATGTCCCCTAGTATCAACTACCTGTGTAGAAATCCATAAAGCATGGCTTTGAAAAACATTTTAAGGTTGGCATACACAGGTTGATGTTCGTTCAGTGGCACAATCGCTCCCATTCAATACTTTGGAAGGAGACCCTCGGCCCCCATCCAAAGTAATGGCAATTGAACAGGGTTTACCAACATGTTGGTTCCCTGTTCAATAGAGCTTTCTACGAGTGGGACCGATTGATCCTGCTCAAAGAAATGGTATCTGCAATTGATTCCCAAACAATCAATCACCGTGAATGTACACGCTGATCAACCCGTGTATGCCCACCTTTAACCTCCCTAGCGCACTGCTGAGTTCCAGATTTCTGTGCCAAAAGTGCACCATAGACTTCAATGGAAAATTCTTCTTTATGTTGTAGGCCTGTAACTTCCTAAAATATGGTACAAGGGTCTAATAGACATTCTGAATATAATAATGTTTAAAACAAACAATTATGTAAAATACATTAATTATATGTATTACTATGTCAACTAAATGTGCTCCTCGTTGCAGCTTTGGAGTTACCGTCTGTACTGTTGTTATACATGACCATGGACATAATATACCCTGATTAGGTGGGTTGATCTATGGTTTTATTTACTAAAATTATATGTTTGTTAAAAATTATGATACATTATGATGACTTTATGGACTGTTGCTCATTTATTGTTTACACAGAGTCTTTACTGTATGCACGCACAGCCCCTGAGGAAGCGGTTCACCGCGAAACGCGTCGGGATGGTGCAACATTTTATGTTTTGATTTATTTATACATGTATTGCTTGTTATGTTCCTAAGTGGCTGTACTGTAATATAACATACTTTGTGGGAATCAATGTTTGATCTGTATGTTGGTGCCATTGTGTCAATAAATTCAACCAATGTCATCCTTGTTTGCCGTTAAAGTCCCTCTCGCCCAATTTGGGGGAAAACTTAGCTTTTCCTCTTCCTTTCTATATAATTAATTCGGGATGTTGGCAACTTATATTTAAATAGGCGGTTTGGAACATATATAAAATACATTATTTATATTTGATATTTATTTAATAAATTTAATGAGAAAACACAAAAATTAGGGCACAAAGCTTTGCTGCTATGTACTAAATCTTGCCCAAATAAAGTCTCTGGTGCCCCAGATGTGCCCATTTGCAGTTAACCCTCTCTAACCTGGTGTGATGGATGTGATAAAATCACACCAAAGAAGAGAGGGTTACTGCATATGGACACATCTGGGGCACCAGAGACTTTTATCCTGGCGAGATTAAGTACATAGAGCACATTAAAAGCAGTTTTCTACATAGAAAAGTGATTTCATGCACTGTACTTTTAAATTTCCTGCCGCCTCCCCGATGTGACGTCATCACGT
>CM070032.1:65295553-65320282 GCA_036250615.1 Ptychadena robeensis | reverse complement strand
TAATAAAATTATTCCTCAAAAATACCACTTGCCTAATAATTCTGCACTCCCTGTACAGCTTTGACCAACTGCCAATCACCCTGATATACTGAGGGAGTGTGAAGGTTGGAGATGGGTCCCCTGGTTGTCATACGGTCTTGTGGATGATTTGCCTCTGCTTTGCTTTAAACAATCCATATAATGATATTATTATAAACACATTACATTTTAAGAATAAACACAAGAAAAATAGCAGCTAATCATTGAGTATTTAACTCTAAAGGTTTAATAATAAAAGTAGTATAGTAGCTCCATGGAGATTGCTTATTATGACAACTATTTTTCTATTTTTATTGATATTTTTCTGGGTACCTTGTTATATAACAAGCATTATATAATAATGCTCAGACCATGAACATTAAACTATTAAATATTCTTAACAAGTTGTAAACGAGTCATTCCTGTCTTTTTAACTTATTAAACGATTGTCAAAGTAACATTTTCCCTCTATTTCTGTTATGGTGGCAATTTAGTGACACAGGCCAGATAGTGTCTCTTAACCCTCCTCCCTCTTTCAAAATCACCCATTTACCACCCAAAACTGTAGCTGCCTTGGGAACACAACATGAGGACATTTGATTTTCGGCCATATGGATAACGTAGGGGCTATCAATATCTGACAACTGCCTCCAGAATGCCTGTACAATATGTAAACCTGGCTGGGGGGTCATTTTAGGGCAGCAGAAGAGTCACCCTGAAAGCGCACATGTAAATGAGAACTAAGGTCTACAAAGACTCTGACTGCTTTCTAACAGCCAGTTGTTTTTATTAGAGTACTTGCAGTCTGCAAAGGTAAAAGTACAGCAGAAAGTTGGATAAAACTGCTGGATGTGTAAGTAAAGGGGGTATTTTAATGTGCAACGTCACAGTGAGCCTTGTGGCTAGGCATAAATCATCACCTTGGCACTGAATATTTTGGTTCATAAAAATAGCCACCTGGCAATACTGGCATGGCCTTTAATGCATACAATAATGATAGAATTAGACAATTTGAAATATAATGACACTAGAATACTTGCAAGACCTAGAATAAAATATTTTTTTTGCTTATGCTTAATGTCTATAACCAAGTTCTTTTTATGACTTCATATTTTTTACATTATGGTAACATGTTAATATGCATAAGGAAAATTGCAGCTATAATACAAGTTGCTTTGGATGAAAAAGAACATTTCTCCCACTCATTAAACCTCTTGGCCGTAACACAAAAAAGAAAGGTCATAAGGTTCTTAAGTCAGTGTTGATTGAAAATTCACTAAACGCTGTATAAAAAAAAGTTTAGTCTAGTTTAGTTACCAGATATCTGCAACTCTCTGTTTTGAGTATACAAACAGGGGACAGGGAACATTAATTGTCAGACTTCTATTCATAATAAAGAGAAGAATTTACACTGCCATGTATTGCAGTAGGAACTGTAACTGTAAGAGACATTACAGTGTCTGGCCGGTACAAGAGCTAAATTTTTAGTTCACACTTCTGCTGCTTAATAATTGTGTATATCCTCTCTCTACCATTTTGCTGTTGTAAACTTCCTTCCTTGCCACCGATTTACAATCATGAACTTTATCTCTTGACTTCACCAATGTGTGTTTTTCCCCCACCATTGCTTTGCTTTGTTCTTGCCAACACTAAAGCCCCCCATACAGGCTTAGATTTTCTGCCGGTGATGATGTCATCACGTGCGGCCGCTCCCCAGACACCCTTTGTGTGCCAGCACTTACTTCGGATGGGGATGCTGGTCCCCATCCAAAGTAATTACACCGGTCTAAGAATTACGGCCTATTTTTACCCGAATTACACCTTTAAGCTTTAGATTTCCACATGATTTTTCGTGTATGGTGGGCTTAACATAGACTTTTGCCCTTTCTAATTTTGAACTCCACTTATCTTACCTACACTGCTACCACACACACTTCTTTCCCCCACCATACCAATCTGCACTTTACATGCACTTTTGCATTTTCGGGAACTTTCCTCAATAAATTTGTCGTAATTTCAGTGTACACCCTTGCAGCAGCTCTCTTCCTAGGAGGATCAGTAACAGTAAAGCACCCCATTAGCACACTACCTACAGTTTCTAAGCCTTTGCCCAGTCTAGCTTGCATGTTGCTTGCCCACTCTCCTGTGTAAAGGTCTCTCTAGTGATTGCAGCCTCAGAGTCTATCACTTACCATCCACCCTAGCAGAAAGAAAGGGATCTGGCACACTGACTTCCTGCTTTGGGTTCAGTCTGCCTCCTCATGGGACAAGAATCCTCTCTAACTGGAACAGACTGCTGACAAACTGGGTGTGGAAATCCCTTATACTAATCCCTTTGGCACCGGCAACACGCCTCCCCCTAGTCTAGGACACAGCACACACAGTTTACTCTTTATAAAACAGATCAAATTACAGTAACACATTAAAACATATGTATATTTATTACATATAGTAGCAATACTCCTATACTTATCCTATTTAAGGTACAATTCACTACTGCAAATAGGGGTGAAGATACTTACAGGGTAACCCATACATTGGCAGCAGTACCACCCCGCTACAATTTTTACTGTCACCAATACAGCAGTCCAAAATTCCATTCTTTGCATAACTGTCTCCCTAACTACCATGGCAGTGACACAAAGTGGCTCATTCTCTAACATTGCAACCACACACTTCTCACACCCACTGCGAAATTGTATTAGTCTTTACTCACTAGCTCTGCAACAACTCACAGTTCTTCAATTGCCACCACTGCATCAAAGAACACTTCTCTAATCAACACTGTGCCAATGTGAAATATATTGGTCAACACTTCCTATGCTTGATTCTTCATGTGAGCCCACAATAGCCACATGCACTTATTTTGTATTCATACTGAATACAAGTTTTGCTGGTTTATGATGATGTTTACTTGAAGAGTACAATTTATGCTGCAAACACATCTATTGCAAAGAGCAACTCTGTAGTAATGGACATAAAACTGTCTGGCACCATTATATCCCATAGCTTTTCAATCTTTCAGCCACCATTATAAAAAGTACACACACAGTAATTTGTAGTCAGCTTTTTAATTTGAAGACATTAATCAGCCAGCCATTTTCCAAATGTGAACAGCCATTTCCTGTATATTTGCACATATAAAACTGCCACAAATAACCCAAGCTTGTCTTAAAATACTTTTCTGGCATACTGAGAGGGAAGGATGCGTTTTCATACTAACAGGTTTAATATGCATGGAGTGAATTTATGCAGATTAGGCGGTTAATTGGAAAATATCAGCTCTCCAAGCATACAATTAAGCAAAACTGTTTTTAGCTGAAGGAAATTGGGTTTAGTCTTGACAAGCACTAGCAGATATTTTTAATATGTTGTTTATCCCAAGGTAAGGTTTCATGTTTAGCAGTATTGTAGATGCGCAGTTTAACCATAGGTTACTGTTCTGCTTCCATCAGCTTTACTTACTATGAAAGGTTTATGAGCAAAAGTCAAGCTCAGAGACAATCCACCAGCCATAGTTTAGTTCGTTTTGGATCCACTGAAGTCCTAAACTGCTATGGCTAAGTTTTTGTTGTTGTTGATCCCAACAGTAAAGCTAGGAACACACGGCTCGATTTAAGCATACAATCGATGTAAGATTAGATGAAGAACCTCGATTTTGGTATTTTATCGATTGTACCGTGTGCGCTATAGTGTCATACAATCATAGTACAATATCGATGTAGAAAACATCGATTATTGACTAAAATCGTCGATGTCATTGATGCCCTACAAACAGTAAACTATCACTTCATCGAATACAATTGTACGATGAAAATGAAAAAGTAGTACGATCATGGTACAATTCGACGATAATTTTCCAACTAGTCCGATCACTTTTCAATCGATGTAATGCTCTTCATCAAACTAAAATCGTCGATTGTACCATGTGTCCGCGCTACGATTTTGGTACAATCGATGTAAATTTTCATTGATTTACATCGATTGTACGCTTAAATCGAGCCGTGTGTTCCTAGCTTAACTAAGATGACCATTTAATGTATCAATGGGCAAGAAATTGCCAATTGTTTGCCCTGGATTTAAAGACAGAGCACCTTACACTTCCTCAATTCCATAGCATAGGAGGGAGGGGTTTGTGACCATACCAAATCACCAGGTCTACACAGAGTAAATATAACTGTCCACAACAGCTAAATGTTCTACATGTGGTAGTATCTGAAAGACCATGGTGATTGCCATGAATTACTCTGGCCTGAAAATTATGAGAACATTTTAATACATTTATAAAATACTATTCACAGAGATTTTTTATGCAATTACAATACTATTCCAGCTCAACCATTTCTCAATTCTGACCAGAGGAGGAGCAAAAGGAGCCATGGCACTGGAAATGTGTCAACTGAATACACATTGGGCTCCTGTTGCATTTGGACAAATTGGGCAACATGGTGCTTTGAGACTGTAATATTTATTATAAGAAGATGCTCTGAAACCCTGTATTCTACAAGGATTGATATTTTTAAGTCTTTGTGAGTAAAGGCCCCCATACACCTTACAATCTTACCATACAATTTCTGTACAATCAACTTTTGTTCTACCAAAACCATGTAATATGAGGAGCTTTCTAAACCTTACAATCACTGTGTATTCTATCAGGGATATAGTTGTTGGTAGATCTAATGGAAATTGTATGGAGTGATATAAAGATGTATGGGGGATTTATATATATATTTAAAATTATTTTTGAAAAGCATGATGATCTTCACAAGGCAAGTGCCCCCAAGGTGTTCTGCAGACCACAAATGAACTAGACCCGTTTTATAATCCTTCTTGAGATTTCAGAAGAGGTACATTAAAGTGGATTTATGAGCTCAGTGGCTTTCTAGGAGGAGTACTAGGCAGTTTTTCCCACTGATGCAAAAACTTTCCATTTACTAAATGTTAAGAAAATATAACCACAGTGTAGATGTAAAAGACTTAAGTAATCCTGAACGTGTTGCTGATTCTCCAGCTGTTGTTACTTTAACCAGTTTTGGAATGTACTGCATACAACTGCATACTGGGACACATCACAGGACTTGCCATTTTGTAAGTGCCTAATCCATTTTGCCACTTCCCTACTTCCAATCCATTAGCTTTAACTGACTGTTCATTTGTGTCTTCCTTCTTTGGAACAAGATAATACATGTTATTCGTCTCACCTGTCTGTGGATTTACTGTAAGTGGTTTAAATGTCAAAGATACTTCATGTTTAAATGTATAACACATCCTCTATTCATTCATTTGTACCCTTGGCAGGCTATGAAAACAATTTAATGTGTTTACTTATCTGAAGATAAATTCTACCTCTAGCAGCATGTGGTAGCATCTATCTTTACCATGAACAAGCTGGACACCATAAGAGGGTACGATTTGGAGATGAAAGACTTGCTCTGCTAAACACACAATCTATCTCCAAGGAGAAAATAAGAGTACGAGTCAGGAAGCTGAAAAGTAGTGTTGATGGAAACACAGCATCTCTCTGTAAAAAGTGTAAGCATTTATTTCTAGTTAACTGTTAATTATTAAAACTTTTACACATTTTCTTTTGTGTAATTATAGGCATTGTACAAAAAATAAACCATAACTGACTCTATAAGTGATGAACACAAAAAAAGAGAAAGAAAGGTGCCCTAATCTATACTAACACATTTACTCTTCAAATCACACTGACATGTGTAGTCTATTATAGTTATGATGAAAAATACCAACAAGTATGAATTATGTCATTCCCAAAAGTAATCTAATACAAAGATAATAATCTGTTGCCTTGCCACAGTTTCCATGGTAATTCAGATCTATATATACCAGGAAAAATGGTTTATCACTGTTCATGCAATATATGTTTCCCGAATGAGAATGGGATCCAAAAATGTAGTTGCATGTTAAAAATTGTTACTGTTTAATGTCTTGTGTTCATTTAAAAAAATACATACCAATATCAATAAACCCTAGTATTATATGAGATAATGCAGTAGGTTTAAAATCAAGATAAAATGTATACATATGCCAAGAATGTATAACTGTATAGGTAGTCAGGTTACTTAGGGAAATTAAACATATTTTCCGGCCATAAGGCAGCTTTTAAAACCAGAAAAATCTTCTGAAAAGTTGGGGGTCGTCTTATACACGAGTACTGAGACTTCCGAGCCAGAGAACTCTGCCTGTCACACAGCCGCAGCTCCCCCTCACCCCCCCCCCCCCTCTCTCCTCAATGCTTTGAGAGGAAGCCGACATGCTCACTAGAGGCTGTGGCCCCAGTGGCAGAAACTGGTATTGCAGCTCAAAAACATTAAATAGCCTTCACTCATCTTGAAAAAGCCAGATAAGGCATATGTAAGACCATGTGTCCACTGCTATCTCCAGTACTGCGCTGGCACATTTTCTGGGGGATTTCCCATGACTTTCAGGCAGTTTGCCCATGTCATAAGTATTTGAAATAAAATTACCATATTAAAATCAAATCTGCTGGGTTTTTTTTTATTTTTATTTGATGTGCGGCAAGTATTTCCCAAACTCTATATTTTAACGGAAAAAGTTGGAGGTCATCTTATATGCCCAGTCATCTTATACGCCGGAAAACGCGGTGATTTGTTTTGTTGAATAAATTATGTATAACCACTTTAGAGAAGTAACAATGCAAAGGTATTGTCCCTGCAATAATAATAATAGTTACCATGAGTTCACACAATGTTCATAGGTAGCTCAAAAACGTAAACATTCCAAAAAAAAACTTCTAGTGAAGGGGTAAGATATTAAACAGAACAAGAACTTTCATTTCTGTATATATAAAATGAAAAAAGCTGTAGCCCCTGCAGAACTATTTAAATAGTTAAAACAATGTTCATCTCTATTGTTTGTTTGTGCACAAAAGTTTTTCTTGCTCTTCCACTACTTGTATAAGGTACTCAATTCTGCATTCATTAGTCCATCTTGAAAAGCATCCGTAAATAAACTGTGGCCTTCATATTTATTTATTAGAATAATACATAACAGTGTTGTTAACAGAGCAGTGAAATATCTCCATTATTTATATTCTTTTTAAATTACAATGAGAACAGGGCATATGCAGAACACTGGTGTAATTGTATGCAAACAGTACAATTATTTCTGGCATTGGTTCTTGCTGACTTTGTAAATACGCAATTTACCAATAAATTTGACTCCTACCATAAAGACAGGAAGATGAAGATATTTATTTCTAAGGTTTAACAGGACAAATTTAAAGAAACCTTGAGACTCTAAAGAAATATACTTTCTGTGTATGACCCTTAACCCTCAATCCACTGATTAGAAATGTATCACCAAAAAGTAAATTAGGTATCTGACGTCTTTGATTATAAGTCAGCCAATCAGATAGGCAGGAAATTTTCATTTTGGGGCTTTCTAAACATCAACAGAACACTTCCAGGTTGCAATATTTCACTGGATTTTCTGACAGTTTAGAAAATTGCAGTGGCAGTGAACGACATGGAAAGGTTTATTTACATCAATAAATTAAAAATGGTTTGTAACCGACAAATATATATACTATTTTAATGAAAGCTGAATTTTCCTAGCATCTGACCATCTATTTAATTTTTCCTTCCACTTCCAACACATTACATTACAAAAAAAAGGGCAAATGGGCTTTGCCTTAAGTTCTAAGGTTGCAATGTGTTTTGTTGGATTGAAGAACATTGGTAACCTCAATGCTTTGTTACAAAATGACGGTCATGCCCTAAAATGTAGGAAATTAATTGAAAATTATAAAATAAGTACAGGACCTCCATTGTTGAGTGTAATTGATGTAGGCTCCTCCTAATCATCAAGCAATCAAACTTTTCTGGCTGCATGTTTCTGGTTATTCCAGAAATCATATTTCATGTCTGTCTGTGAATGAAGTAACATGCCTGAAGGGGACAAAGCCTTAAAAATGTCAAGTGATATATCTGTTCCTTATATTTCTTTCCATACCCATATTATTCTTAAATTTTGATCAATAATACTTTCAAATACAGTAATTCTCCACTTTAATCCTCAATTACATAAATTGTTCAATTGCCTTTTTTTGTACAGGTGATACATTTTGTATCTCTAGATTCACATAACATCTGTTCTCACTTGGGGAAAATCCTAAAACATGACCTGTTGGGGATACTAGACGACTGAAGCTTGGAAACAATGATTAATTATCATATAATTTGTTGTCTCTTTTATGTGAGCATGAACTTCATGAGAATAAAGTGATCAACGTGTTAATCTGAGCGTCTGCAAACTATCAATTCAGAAGATTGGAAGTCAAATGACCCATACATGTCTGTGTATAATCATGTCCAGGAAAGCCTAATTATCAGCCATTGGCTTGTTCACTTAGCAAATAAATATTACATCCATGTGCATTTGACTTTGTTCTTACTTGCCAGCAAAGCAATGAAGACAGAATTAAGACATATGCTATCTATTTTCATTTTCCATGATGAGATTTGTTCGGTTAAAATGAACATGTTCTGTTTTTTTTGACCATATCTAAACTTTTCAGGATTCAACTGAATAGACCTTGAAAAGACATTTTGGGGACAGGAAATGACTTCTTCTATCTGTATGCAGTACTGTTGAGGGTTGTTATGCTCCAATGATCTCCATTACTATTAGTGGGATGGGCTTTTGCATGTAATCTATATTGGATCTGCCCTAATATGACTTTAGGATTCAATACATAGTTGTAATAACAATTGACATATAAGCAATTTGTTGTCTCCATAAACAACCAGATTTTTAGAAAATAAACTGCCAATGAGTTATTCTAAGGGTGGACCCAATTTGCTTTCCCATGCTATGTTTCTTGACCATATTTTATTTCCTGACTAGTCTAACATGCAACACCTTGCTTCATAAGGCTAGAAGCCGACTGTTGGTAGTCTAATAATTACTTGTGTGTGGGTGCTCGCACAAAATGTGCAGGTGATTGGGAGGCTGTTATCAAAAATGACAAGCATCCCCCATGTTAAGCATTAAATTTTAACATTTTTAGACGCCTGTCTTAATCAAGTCTAAGGCTAAGTCTCCAGTGCGTTGTGTGATCCGTCGGGACCCCCTGCATTAAGTGCAGTGCTTAGCGGGGGTCCTCACGGAGCACATATACATTACCTGCCTGGTGGATCCTCTGTTCACATGGGGTTGAGACGATCAGGGGGGGGCAATGGAGCCTAGAATGCAGTGGAGACATATCCATATAGTGAAAGAACCTACGGATCTTAATACACTTATTTTGATGGTAATTGTCCTGTTTGATTGCTTTCTATGAGCCATGCAGACCAACAGCATATGCATGCCTAATTGCATTCCATTAGTTTTTCAATATCCATTCAGTTATCTATAAATTATGAAACCCAATGGTAATCCATTGTAGGCCTGGTTATGCCAATTCATTTTATCTGCATTGACATGAATTTTCTTGAGAACAGGCCCATTGGATATTATTTGCACTTCTTTTCTTAATTATGACCTGGGCCAGTGTTTTACAGTAAAGTGAAATCATGTGACACATGCAGGCTATACTATGAACTATCATTTTCTAAAACATTCCTTACTATTTATTTTCTAACATTAACTAGCATTATTGAATCTAACCTCAACAGAAACCACAGTTTTAATTAAGTACAAAATTAAGCTGGAAAAGAGAAGAAGTATGTTGTATGACAGTGTTTTTCAACCACTGTGTGTATGCTGCCTGGTGTGCCGTGGGTTTTTGACCCCACCCTCGGCCCTCCTATCTAGCTGCCTCTTATAGTATAGTATGCCTCTTATAGATCCATGTGTATAACATGGATCGGCTGTAAAAGTCTTATACTATAAGACTTATACAGCCGATCCGCGTTATACACGGACCGGCTCTGTGAGGATGCGGTTGCTTAGCAACATGCATCCCCACAGACCAGGGGCGGTGTTTTTGCTCTGCTGGTACGCATCTGCGTTCCAGCGGGGCACCTGCTGATGACGTACTGCTGGCGGGGACCGGAAGTGCGCCACGATTATGCGTATCGTCGGTGCCCTCCGATTTTTTTCATGAAACAAGTGTGCCTTTGCCCAAAAAAGGTTGAAAAACACTGTTGTATGATATATTAACCTATTTCAAAACATCTGCTTTTTTAAAAGTTAGAGGTACTCACACTTGCTAACAATCACTTAGGCCCAGGTCACGCCAATTCAATTTATTACTCATTGGGCAACACATGTGAACCCATGTCTAACAAGTGCACATTATATCCAAGAGGCCTTTTTACGTGTGTGTAAAACAGGTATATAATCAAATGCATTCAATTAGTAGCACCTGACTGCTATTTAACCTCTAAATCTCATTGGAAGTGGTAGTGGTAATTGTTCACTGCTTATGCATTTTAATGTATCAGATACGTGTCTGTTGTCACCATTAATCTATTCCAGTCAGCCTGTTAACAGTTCATAATGCTGTAGTTGCTAACTCCAATGATCTGCATGCTGGATGGATTTATTACCATTCCTCATCTTGCTATAGATGCAGCAGCTTTGTGGGGAATTCAAGTATTTACCTGTTAAATACATTATTCATCACCTGTAAATTAGTGTTATCAGACAATTGTGATTCTATGCTGTAATATCCAACTGTTCAAGGGCTGTCCGATGTTCCCTGCAGCAGCGTGATGACGCTGCTGTCAGATATCGGCGGAGCTGGGGAGACAGCTCTGCTCTCCCCAGCTCAGCCAATGCTTTGACTGGAGACCCGCGGTCTCTAGGTAAAGCAGCAGACATCGGCCGTATTTAACAGTCATGTCGAGGGAGATTGATTGTTCCCGCCCAAAAAGCCGTATATTATATGGGCCAGATAGATGGCCTTGAGCGCGCGCGTTGCTCGAAACGGCCATCTATCTGGCCCATATCTTCATGTCTGTACCCTGCTTTACACTAATCCTGGAAATCGTACAGCTGAAACCCAAAGGCCTGTTTCACATCAATGCATATTTACCTGTGTTGAGCATGTTAACATATGTGCCTATTGGATATGATGTGCACTTGTCACAATAAATCATATAGGTGTGAACCAGGCCTAAATCACCAGTGCCTGATCTAGGTGAAAGCCAAAATGGAAATCAGAGCCTAATTAACATGATGTTTTTGATTTATGGAACTTGTTTCTAAGTTATAATTGAATAGCCAATACACACATAATAATATTACTTTAGGTGGATGGTTGGTAAAAAGGGACAGTATTTTGAATACAGGTAAATATACCTTATTTGTGTAACCTAGAGGCACACAGGTGGTAACCATTGTCTAGTAACTTTCAAATCATTTATTAAGAATAGTTTACTCTATAATTATCTTCAATTGATTATGACAGACAAACCAAGCTGCTTAATACTTTGTATAGCCCTAGGAGGTGAAATATGTTCAAGTATTACTGAAGAGAGCTTGTTAAAAGTGTTATTTTTCGAGACACTAAACTCACCAAAAATTGTCAAAATAAAGTTTTGAAAACCGCAGTTATAATAATTAAACAGATGAATAAAATGCTGGAAAACTGAACTATAAAATCTAATGTTATACATTCAGCGTTATACTGCACTACATCATGTTACTAATTAATATACACCTTTGGTGCTCATATTTCATTCTGTGGAAAATGGCCATATGGATGAAGTGAAAGGTGACCTGGCTGTAATTGAGGTACCCATTAAGTAGAGTGTTCTGTTCGAATGACACTGAGCAATGTGAACAGACATCCTGGCTATGAAATGACAGCCTGGGTTTCATCACCTTTGATCATGAGTGTCTGCACTTGTCAGTGGTTAGCATGGTGTCCTGCTGTTAGTATAGATGTTATGTTAATGTAGGTTTATAGCAGACTATTTAAGGTCAGGTATCATAGTGAATCTCAACAGGGATATTTATTTCTACTCCTTAGAAACCCATATACCAATTTAACTTGATTAGTCAGAGCTTATTCTGAGAAGACATATGTTTTTAAACATAATTATTTAATCCCTTTTGTATCACAAAAGACAAGCTAAAATGTAATCTGTAAAAAAATTGATTACGGTAATAGGCCAGTTATTAAACTATTTGTAAAAGTTACAAACAGGACAAAGTAATAGAGGGACCAGAGTGAAGAACAGATAGACGATGTATAGGCCAAAGCTTTGGAGGCAGTGACACCATAGATGGAGCTACTGATATCATAAAAGACTCCTAATCAAGTTGTTTTATGGAGACTGGGAACCATTCCTGTAGAAGAAGAAGCTTATCACCAGAAAATTTAATAGTGTCAGGATTCTAACCCAGCGATGCTTGGGTGTCTGGCTGCAGCTCTGTTTGCTGAGCCACCTGCTAGTCTGTCTTTACACCATGTTAGATTCCTTGGACAAACTACCATGAAACCTAGTTCTTGTTGAACCCTGAACTCCTAGCCCCTCCCTAGTACTTCCTTTATAAACCATGTGTCCACACTTCCTCCTTGCAAGATTTCTGTGCTCCTGTTAATATCTCACTCTTTCTGCTTTTTGCTTATCGTTCCTATTATTATCTATCTGTATATCGACCCTTGGCTACTGATTACTGAACTGTGCTTCATCTTGCTTCCTTTGTCATCGGACACCTTTGGCTTTTTGACCTACGTTTGTTACTGGACTACACTTCTAATTACCACTGTTGATCCTGCCAGGACCTGTATTGCAGTTTCAGCAACTGGATTTTGAGCCTGAACCTAGATTGTTACAAATAGTTTGACAAGCCCCAAATAATATTCCTATATAGTCTGCTTGATAACCCACATGACATTATCATTTAGTTAATAGTGGAGAATCATAGTCAACTGGACTTATTTAGTCATATTGAAGATGTTTCTAGCCAATCCACACTATGGTATATCTTCAGTACAATGTGAAGAGACATCCTGAATTCCTACCCCAGCATTTTTATTGAGACAGAAGAGACACCCAAATCTAGTCACTATGGAATTTATCAAGACAGATGTTGTCCAAAAACAGCATTATATGTAAAAGACAGATGTGTAAAAGGCCCCCTCCCCTGTTCATGTTGTTTGCATATCTCTACCCAAGCGATTTGACAACAGTTCTCATCTACAGACATGTAAATTATAATTTAAACCTATATGATCATTTTTACACCAAAGTTGGGATTGTGTAACCAGAACAGGGTGGTTCTACAACTTTTCCAACTCACATCCTGTCCTTGGAAAAGATTTGTTTTTGCACTAAAATTCATTCATAGTTCTCTGCTACGAATCAAAAACATCCATAAATAATGAATGTCCTCACTTGACCTGTTTTGACGACTAGAAATTGTTTTGTTTATTGTCAACTGACATGCAGACATTGTTATTAATTTTGGGGTTCTATGAAAGGATAAGTAATAATTATTTTTAATCAATGTTTTGTTCTTGATTTTGCAACATGACAAAAAATATTTGTGTTACAAAGGGACATGCAGTATAATGCGTTTAAAGTGTTAAAGGTGAAAATTATTTTAACCCTTCTAAATTGGAAACTAGACATTTTCTCTTGGATGCTGTGACCACCACTTCATGTTCTCCTTACATGTTCCCCTTAAAAAACAAGGGGAGATCTCATTCTCAAACTGTGATGCCCTTGAAATTTCTATTTCTGTCTGTGCCAATTTTGCAGATTTGACCGCACTTTCTAGAAAATAAGTTTTAGCCTGATGATTACGGACTGTAATTGAGGTACTCAAATGGTGATTATGATGATGATTACAGATTTGAGAATAGTTGTTACATTTCTTTAAAAAAAAGTATTAATAGAAATAATCAGAATGTTGAAAATTTACTGATCAGCTCTTTAAAATCTGCAGAATCACAAGGAATTAATGTAATAGAATTATAAGTGACAAACAGATAATACTTGCGAAAAGGGGGGAGGGGGAACACTACCCAGTAGTGTCCGTCTCACAAAATTCTCCCTGAACAACAGGGACAAAGGGGGGACTTTAGAGGTCGAAGTCAATGGAAGTAGTGTGGAGTCTAATACCCACGGATATGTTCCGAAGGATAGGAAGTCAAGGTATAGTGCATCATCATAAATAGTCCTAAAAACACACAATAATCCCTACAGCAGTGGTATATAGTAACAATAGAAAACTGGTTGTACCGAATGGTATAGTTACTGTCTATAAAAACATATAAAAGAAGATATTTTCACATAGTACAAGAAGTTGTCGCCCAATGTTCCCTCGTTGGGCAAGTGGGAGATAATGGAATCCACGAACATGAAATGGTGATGTTAAACCCCCACATATGTTTCACTAACGTTCTTCATCAGGGGGTCCACATTGTTGTCCAAATGGATCCCAATGGGTCTCCGGCGCCCAGCGCCCAGTGCCTGGTCGACCGGCAGAGAGCTGCCTGTCACGGGGGAACGAGGGGCCGCCTCTCGGAGCAATGTGGCCAGGTAACAGTGGTGCGTCAATAGGTAGTAATCTGGTCAATGCAGAGTAATTATAATGTAGTGATCGGTCACAGCGATATATTGCTCAAACAGGGTCCTCCAAACTGGCCGCTCCCGGCGTTTAGATAATACTTGGACTGATATGCTCAGAAAAACATCCTTCTACAGCTAGCATTACCTATGGGCACTTACTAAAATGTAATTTGACTGAAATACTGTTTAATATGACACGGATCACACTTCATGGGCTCCTGAACCAAGCTTATGAGAGCACTGTCTTTCATATTGATGACTTTTGTAATTATATATTGAATCCAGCACATCTACAGCTATATATTTCATAGCAATGTAGATCTCTGGAGCGCTATAAACATAAAATATTATAATTAGAAGAATGCTTGCCTAAAGGGTGTTGTACATGGAAAATAAATACAAGTAAAACCTCTGTTATATCAAAACATTCCCATTCATTCCGGGCTAATACTAGGCTTAAGTTTGGAGAGAAGATTTTTGAACTCCAGACTGGATTGTGTTTGAGAAAAAAATTGACAGTTTTTAGACTGTACTGTTGTAATATTCAAAGTATATTTTAGATTTGTGCTGATGCACAAGTTGAATTCTTCAAATCCAGAAAAATCCCTCCTAATTGTATTAAATTCACTCTTTGACTAATACAATGGAAGCATGAGATCTTATGGGATTTCTAGTGTATGGGTGTGGGAAACCCAAGCTATCCCATGGTGGATTAAACCACCACATCCATGGAAAATAAAAGGTAAGGGTAATGCTAGCTGCTGTCAACCCAACAAGATCAAAATCAATATAAAATTTTAGGCATTGTTAATGGTTTACCTATTGCTCTGTGGTGATGCAACATATTTACAGTGAAAATATACAAGGCCATCATAAATTATTGAATTTCTGTTGTTCCCACTGACATGTTACAATATAGTGACATTACCATTATTTTCTGTGTGTTGCATCAATGTTAGTGTCTCAATGGACATCCCTGTAGTTGGCTTATGCTAAAGCTCCACTATGCACTGGCATCCTCTAATGTCAGTACAAGCCTGGGCTGTGTCGACATCAACGTGACGGAGACTCGGACCGACGGATTGGAAGCTCTGATGGACTGTGGAGACAGCCCTGTCAAAGCCCCATTGCCGTCAGTGGGTGGTCAGTGGAGCCCTAGCCCAACCATCGTGGAATGACAGACAAAAACAATGTCAAAATCCCCACCAGCTGATGAATTCACCAAAATTTACTTTTTCTTATGGCAAGGAAGTTTCCTCTAGTTGGAGCAACATTGCAATATTGCCAAGCTGTAGTATTTTTTATGTATATGAACGTCGCCAATTACAAGAAAGGAGGCTTCCGGACAATTCTTAATGAGAAATAAGTTGTATACCAATTCTAAATGAGAAATAAGTTGTATAAGAATAGCCTGCTCAAAAATAGAAATTACTAGCTAATTGTCATTAATTTCTTGACAGACCTGCAAGCTGATACCAGAACAACAGAGCTTGGCTAAGATAGAAGAACCATATGGTTACTACCTATTTTTTTCATCTAAAGCAACTTGTATTTTAGTGATTATTTCAAATAAATAACAGTTCAGCAAAAAATATTCAGCAATCAGAGGGTGGCTAAAAAAATGGTTCACATGAAACATTAACAAATCTAATTTATTCAAGCATTACACCCAGAATAATGGCATGCACAACCACATTAAATATACATATAGAGTCCTCACCTACAGTTGCAGACAAGTTAGAAAAAGCAGAGTCATTGCTATGGACAGAGGAAGAATTATGGTATGGAAGCACAATGTAATTGTGGATGATGACAGCTGGAATGGATAAAAGACAAACATGATCACAAATGATAAACAAATAAAACATATACTTTATTTCTCTCAACAAAACAGAAAAAAATATTAGTATGTGCTAATAATCTAAGGCAGATATTATTTAAAACATGTTAAATTTTAACTTCAATTGAGTTTTAAATTCTGTCATTCCAATTATCAATGGAGAATTAAGTATTGACAGACAATCTTGTAACCTAGTGGCCAGCTTTGTGCTCAGAGTCATCACATTTAAGTTGTATCCCCCATGTTTACATGGGTTTAAAGGTTTTCTCCAAACACTTTGCACCCTAATTTGCATAAATATGACTAGGGAGGATATATTAGTCTGCAAAACTAGTCTAGTTAACATTTTAAGCTGGGGCTGCTTTTACCAAGTCAAAATGATCTACAGGCAATAAAAATTGTAAACATATATTAATTCATACATAAACTGAGTATGCTTTATAGACTTTAGAGATAAGCAAAAAAAGCCCCAAAAAACAGACAGGGCTCCATGATTGATTACGGTGCCTTTGCCATCTGTCAGTCTATATGTATTGAAATATAGTCTAGTCTATTATATTATCATGCAGTGGAAGAATGAAGGAACAAATTAATTCTTATGAGTATAGTGAACACAAATGGATGTTGACCTAGAAACCATTTGGTTAACAATTTCATAATTTCAGGAGTAATGTTTGTTGAGAGATATAAAGCTGAAAAGCAATGATTTAACAAAGCACAATGTAGAATGATGTTGATGCATGACAATGGATAATGGAAACAAAATGCACACAGAAATGTAGACATGAAATACCTAACAATAAAATTATAATGTATACATTTTTCCAGATTTTTTATACATTTGTAGAATGAGATGTCCGTGTAAGGCTACATTTAAAAAAAAGTGGCTACATGCCCCTTTAGTTGGTGGCTTGCACTAAAATACACCTACAATAAGGACTTGCAGACAGTAAAGCATATCTAATATAGCCCTATCCTACATGAAAAATTAAACCGCTGAGGTGTAAATGTGGACTTTAAAAACAACATTCTTCTTGTGCATAATGCATAGTCAGTTGCCAGTTTTTGATGGGCTTGTTTATAGCAGTTACAGAGATTCATCATTACTTACCTTTAGACACTAGAGCTTAAGGTGTTAGGGTGAATGTTTTGTAAGAGTACCTACGCTATACATACAAATGTTTTAAAGGCTATACCAGTGTCCAGTCATTCTGATCCTAGGTAGATATCTTTAAAAGTTCACAATTTGTTGTACTACACAAAATTTTGTCCAACATCCAAATAGTTATTTTATAATGCCAGTATAAAGGAAATGTAGCATGAATAAAGCATGCGAATACAAAGCACTTGTGGGTATATCCAGTTATTTTATTTTCTGCAAAGTTATTCTTTGTGTTACAAGGTATTCCACTTCCCTCTTATCTCAGAATGTTAGGAGTAGTGATGGGCGAACATCGGCTGTCTCCATCCGCGAACAGGTGTATCGCACTTTTAAAAAAGTCTGTTAGCAGGGAATTTGAATGGGAACTATACCGGAAATGACGTCGCAATGTCACTTCTGGTATATGTAACGCATAGGTTCCTGTTCCAAAACCGTAAGTGATGTTAGTCGGACGCCACGTCCGGCCCATGCACAGTATAACACAAGAGATCAGGTGTCTCTACCTGGTCTCTCCTGAAAATAATTGTTTCTTTGTACAACCAGAAGCGGAAAGGTCTGGCCAGAGGAAGAATTATAGACTTCTTCTCGTCGGCGAAGGAGGGCGGGTCGAACCCCCGTACTGTTAGCCAGCGAGAAGAAAAGCGAACATACAATGTTAGGAGGTGTTCAGACACATTTGATTATGCAGATTCATGGCCAGTTGTCCATAAAAAATTGGTAATGGTATATAAAAACCTTGAAGACCTTCTGACTCCTAAATCTATTAGTAGAATAGTTTTCGTAGTTTAGTAGACATGCTTGATGGGTAATTGACATCAGATCATTCAGATCCTTCAGATCATTCCTTCAGATCATTCCTGCATTTGGCTTTTTCATTTCCATTGACGTATGGATGGAGAAGCATGACGCTGATTAACATTTTACCTAAGTAAGGAAGTAGCAAACTAAGATGAAAATGGTCTAAAATCTGGAAACCACCACTTTCATAAATTAAGAGGCTTTAGCAGGTGTTTATCTTATATTATGCTATATAGTAATAGAATGTTTACATTCAGATTGAAAAAAGTGCTTTAAGTTTTACTGTTCAGTACAACTTCCAGTTCTATTATCACCATCTATCCCACCAGCACTACATTTATGGAGACATTGGTCCATCTTCTCTCTTGAGCATTTCAGGAATGCACCACACCATTATCACAGGCTGTAGCGGGTTGCATACCTATTGGAAGCATAGGCAATGTCTATCATATCTGTAGGAGAGCAGATGTTGGGGGATGTAGCTGAAGTAGAACAGGAGAGGTGCTATCTACTAAAATTGAAAAATAAAATTTTATGGTTCTAAATGAGAAACAAACACAAAATTACTACACAGCAGAGGTAAACATCTACTAGCTCTCAAAGCTTTTTAAGTAATGCTTCCTGAAGTTCAGCTTTAAATTGAATGCATGGAAGGTATTCACTTTTACACTTTACAAAACTGTTTAGTTCAGCGTACAAAAAAAAATCTTAATACAAGAGCGTTCTGCCATAAACAACTGGCGATGCAATCTGTTTCAAAATGTAATTATCATTTTGTTTCATCAGTTTGTACCCTAGATGCCACTGCCTGGAAATTTCAAAGCAGTTTTAGTTAACAGTACTAGTTTATATTATGATTAAAAAGATATGTAGAGCATGGACATTGTGTACTAAAGAAAGCAGCTTGACTAATACAAACAGCTTCTAGATTCTAGAGATCAGCTGTGATCTCCTTTTTCTCAAGATACTGTCAGGGCATCTGTGTAGTGTTAAATGAAACACTAGCACCAAAATGACCCATGTAATCTTGGTTATGCAATCATCCCTTGTAAAAACAGCGTTAACGTGTTTTACTGGCAAGGAACTGCAGTATGTACATCTGATAACTGTCAAAGAAAACTCTGGGATTCCAGAAAAGCAAAAAAGCTAAGAAGATCAAAGGTTTAATAAGACTCATTGCTCCAGGGTAGAGGGATAAAGATGGATAAATACAAGGAAATGGATTCTGGATTTTTAATAAAACCTTCTTAGATTTTTAAAGTTTAAGTTTACATAAGAGAAGTGTATTGCTAGTAATTATGTAATGAATGTCTTTAGGGAACTTTATATTTTTAATATTAAACACATTTCTGGGATTATATTTGTTTGTTTGAAATTATGAATACAATGGATTTATATAGTGGTATATTGTGCAGTGCAGAAGGATTTAAAGTAGTGTCACATGCTGTCCTTCGGAGGAAATCAGTGTCCCTACCAACATACAGCCAAAAAATATTGGCACCCCTGCTAATGTCAGAAAATGAACCATCTATCCCATAAAAGTGTTGACATTACAAATCAATTGGTATTGTCGTGATGATTCCTTTTATTGTCACTGGAAGAACACAAAATTGAAGGAGGGAAAAAAAACACACATCTGAAACAATGCACTCAAGACATTAAAAGTGACAAAATGAGCACACACTTTGGAAGAAATAACTGCTGTTACAAGCTTTATACATTAATCAATGAGTCTTTTACATCTCTCTATTGTGCTATCTCGCCGATCGCTTCCAGCACCGCCTCTTTAGCGCTATATACTTTCATATTATGGAGGCGTCATTGGAATCACCCACCTCAGTGATGTGTAGATGGGGGAGGGATGGTGGGGAAAACCAGCAGAATACTCTGCAGAATACATTCTTAGCCAGTTCAGAACGTGCATTGTATTAGACACCTTCTGCATTATTTTTGAACTATTCTTTGGTTCATTGTCCTACATGATCTCCAGCTGAGACCCAAGCTTTTTGACACTGGGCTCTACATTATGCCCCAGTATACTTTGTCAGTCATTAGATTTAATAATACTATAAAAGCCTACCAGTGCCTGAAGCAGCAAAGCAACCCTAAAACATTAGTGAACCATTCTTGACATAAGGTACCATGTTTTAATGCTTCGCTTTTTTCAGTAAACAGTTGACTGAAGAGCATTACTGAAAAGTCCCTTTTTGTCTCAACTTTCCAGGGGACTTTCTCCAAGAAGGTATTTGGCTTCCACAAGTTTCGATTCTGTGGTACTCCTACCATGTGGTCTACTTTGCTTTATATGGGAACTGATAGTGCTGGATCTTTACATACTTGAAAAGCTTCTACAATTCAGATAAGGTGCCAATATTTTTAATTCTAGGCAATGTTTAATGTTTGTTTGGAATATATCCAAGCATTTATAATTGCAACAATGCACTCAGAGATATGTGGTTCATTTTCGGACATAAATACCGTAGCGCCGACAAAGGAAGAACATGAAACTTCATGCAGATAGTGTTCTGGTCAAAGTTAAAACCTTTACCTAATTGCTGTTGATGAAGGATTGTATCATTTAAAAAAAAAAACAAGTTTTATATGAGCTTTAGGGAAAGTAAAACAAGTGAAACATTACATGAATGGATATGGTCTAGGTCCTATATCACTGTGTTCCATTAGAATTGTATCTGTACAGTTTTAACTTCCATTCCATGGGGCATGTATGTCAATATCTGATCATTTAATAAATATCCAGATGTCCTTCTGTCCTTCTGCAAACAAGTCTACCTGTTAAATCTAAGCTCTCTGCTAACATCATATTCTCTTCTTATATTGGAGGATAATATAGGAATATTTACAATCTTAATCTCATCACCTGTCGACATCTGTGTGTTGTTTGTTTTTTGTTTTGTTTTGGGGGTTTAGGTTTGAACATATTGGATTTAATATGAAAAGCAATCATTGCTAATAATGAGTGCAGGTTTATACTTGGTGCCATCATAATTCTTTGGAATTGCTCAATTTTCACCAGACATTTGACAATTTCTATCATCTGTTATAAAATCTGGTCAAGTGTTGGTCATACTTTAAAAAACGGACCTGGGCTCACTCAAGATTATTTTGCAAAGCAACTGAAAATGTTTAGATTTGAGGGTTTGATTTTCATTTTCTGCTTTTCAAAGTAAGCATACTTAATGTCAGAAGATAGGATCCTAGTAACACAACGTTAACCCCACCACCCAACACAGTGTACTGAATTTAAAGTCTAATTGGAAATGTAAACAAGACAAGATATTAGAGAAGAATACATTCATTTTACAGACAAATTTTAAATAATGTGATGTAGGTTTACTTCAACTAATAAACCAGATGCCTTCTGTGAAATATGTGTGCATGTCATGTTTATGGTTTGCTTATGAAACCAAGTGCTTCATTGTAATGTAATACAACAAATTTATTCTATATAGTGAAGATCATAAAATATGACACACTCCTGGATGTAAAATGCACATGTACACAACAGCTGTACATACTTTGGTCGCTGTCATTACCCATAGGACCTATACTGCCTTCAGTGAGCCGAGGAAGCTCACGAATCCCATTCACCACTTCCAAAGGCCAGTAGTGTGATGCTGATTTCAAGACCTGAAAGCCTGTAAAGAAAACAAGGAAAAACACATAAGTGTTTGGAAACGATTCAATGGTATAGTTAGGATAACAGACAGTGCAAGGAAAGGAAATATATATAATAAATTGAAGTGATCCATCCAGCAGCCAACTGGATTTAGCCAACAAAATTTGAACCGTACTGCTCCAAAGCATAAGAATTTATTTCTGCAACGACTTTAACACAGAGACATATTGACTTATTAATGGATAACAAGGTGGTTATTAGACCAAGATAAGTAGCTTTAACACGATAGGGCTGATGTAGAAAAGTGTGGTTGGGTAAATTTAACTACTGTATGAATAGAAGTGAAATGGATGAACAAAGATACTTCTTTTCATGACTCAATGTTTGAGGTGAACAACTTCTCTTCACTTTCCTTTATATTCTCCTACCACCTTCGCATCTACTTCCTATTATCAGCACCAGAAGAAAATTTTTGTGCCTTTTTCGTCCCTCATCTTTTTTTGTGCTAGATAGAACAGTACAACTAGACTTTCCCTCTCTCTCTGCTGTTTAGTTTCTATAGAGATATTATTTTAAATATAGATACTACAAAACTACATATTCAATATGCATCTTCTTGAAGAGTTAAAGCAGACCTATACTCACCTAATGTACTCCATGCTCATCGCAAGTCAACCAGGTAGCTCCTCCCCTTGGTAAAGGAGACATGACTTAATCACACTCCCTTCACAGGCCACATGACTTTTTCAGCATTTAATCATCATTGTTCAGCATTTAATAATATTTTTTTGATATTTGGAGAACAATTCAAGACCATTATGCTGGCTATGCAAATAAAAACTAAATATATCTATTTTTTTTAAGTATAGATTCCCTATAATCTGCCTATGCATACTACCCTTTAAGCAAGGGGTCATACTGTTTGCTGATACTTGCTCAAAGGAGGTATGTACATTTTACCAAATTAAACAGAGCAACCCATAAACCTATTCAAACTTACCTAGCTCTAGATCTGTATATTTTATCATTTGTATTGCCAATACTACTATAGTTCGCTATTTTACATTGAAACTGAGACAATCAAACTCTGTAGCTTAAGTTTATTTAGGTAAATTAAGTTTAATTGAGTAAGTTTCATGTCATTGCAGTCTGTATGCAATTTGCATGCTAATGTTGAATTTTCACAATCTCATCTCAGCATGTGTATGTCTGGTGGTTGAAACTTGAAGAAATGGAGATCCTTTACCGGGAAAACCCAAACAATATGTAAATTTTCAATTAAAACTCTACCATTTGTGTGTAGTACCCATGTAGCATATACACTGCCTGGTCAAAAAAAGTAGACACCAAACAAAAGGGTCACACACTCTAATATTTCATTGGACCGCCTTTAGCTTTGATTATGGCACACATTCGCTGTGGCATTGTTTCAATAAACTTCTGCAATGTCACAAGATTTATTTATATCCAGTGTTGCATTAATTTTCCACCAAGATATTGAATTGATGATGGTAGAGTTGGACCACTGCGCAAAACCTTCTTCAGCACTTTACAAAGATTCTCAATGGGGTTAAGGTCTAGACTCTGTGGTGGCCAATCCATATGTGAAAATGATGTCTCATGCTCCCTGAACCACTCTTTCACAATGTGAGCCTGATGAATCCTGGCATTGTCATCTTGGAATATGCCCGTGCCATCAGGGAAGAATAAATACATTGATGGAGTAACCTGGTCATTCAGTATATTCAGGTGGTCAGCTGACCTCATTCTTGATGCACATACTGTTGCTGAACCTAGACCTGTACCTAGTTGCTAATGTTTTGATTTTTTTTGGATAGAGTTAAGTAGAGTGTCAGGAGTAACAAACTTTAAGCCTGGATAATGCACCTGTGGGTCTGTGTCATTTCCTTTCTCTATCACTAGCACTAAAGCCAAAGGTATATAGAACATTTTGAAATGTCACAAGAAAAGAAAAAGAGAGGCAATTTTCTAATAGGCAAAATATCGATTGTTTTTATTTAATAGATGTTTTTCCCACTTCCTTTGTATCTACTAAACAGGAAGCAAGGATGGACATAGGTGGGACATAAAGTCTTTTTTTTACCAATATGTTACTTTAAATATTTGTTATTAATTTCCTTTAATATCCTTTATGGTTCATTCCTGCATATCTAGGTGAACTCCCTACCCCATTAATACCAATACTCTATAGGATTTTTAATTACCAGCCATGTACATGAAGAGCGTGAGATGCTAGTCTGTTTGAGTCTACACTAAATCAAGAAGTTCTTAGAAAATACACCAAGGCTAATCAGATTATTCTGACTCTGTCGCACTTATGAATATTAGTTCAGTATAGCGAAGCCCTGAGACCAAACTTTGTTATTTTCCCTTCTGTGTTTGAGCATTCCTCCTCAGATCTTCCTAGCTCTGTAGATCTAAACCTAGAAGAAAAACTAACACCCTAGGGAAACTGTCAGTTTATTTGCTTTGCTCCTGCATAGTGATGCTGTCAGTATGATAAAGTAGCTGATACTAATTTGTATGTTATCTGTTCTCCTTCTTGCTGGGGAAGAAGGTAAAATGTGAATTGCTCATATTTAGTGATGTTTATATCTCCTTCAAGTAACATATTCCATGCATTAAACCACAAACTGCTCCCCTTTTAACATCTATGCCTTATTTCTATTCAATATTAATCATTAACCTCCCTGGCGCACTGCTGAGGTCCAGATTTCTGTACCAAAAGTGTACCATAGAC
>CM070032.1:65280712-65295453 GCA_036250615.1 Ptychadena robeensis | reverse complement strand
TAGTACCAGTTGGAGCGCTGGACGAGGTGCTGCCGTCCATAACGCTAGGGCGGTTAATAGCAGGCTAACCCATTCTACTTCTTTCTGGCTGAGAAATGTTTTCTTATACAGGCATAAAGTGGATTTACATGGAGAGATAAAAAAAAACAATTTAATACAATTTTGTATTCCGTAAGCATAAATAAAGGAAGATTTTTATGCACTCAAATCTACTTTTAAAGGGAAACTAAAGTCTTTAGTGGACAGCCCAGGACTAAGCAACTTCTGGACATGTGGATTAGAGTTAACTCACCAACTCTGGTAAGAAACTTATGAAGAAGCAGATAAGTAGGTGTTATTATAAAATACTTTATTATAAAACTCTTTACATTTTTATAAGAGTAATTAGCTAGTAGTTTCAATATCCGCAATCTACTGTACAGAAGAGGGAAAAGGACAGCAATGCATTGCTGCTGATTCTGTGCAGTGGTAAGTGATTTTATACTTTTAATTACTTCTGAGGATTCCGTTGTCTATTTTTGGCCCAGGATGGAATTAGGCTTTTAATGCTTTGTGGCTTTCTGGTTTGCATGTGCTCTTTCAATATTTCTGTGCTTTGGGGGTTTCCTTTCCATGAATATTTTTTCAGAGGCTGGTGTCTAGAGATGCTAAATGAGATGCCAAATCCAAATATCATATTTAACATGCAAATTACATGGGAATTGAAACAAAGCCAATCAGATTCAGATTTTTAGACTGGGTCATAAAAAATAAAGAAAACAAACTATCTACAAAGAATTACATTATATATATGAAAATAGCGAGAGCTGGCTGTGCTGCTCAGCAGGGTTGTGTAAATCTCAGGAAAACCTGAACATAATTATGTTTTATCAGTTAAAGACATTTTATGTATACATTTAGATGTTTGCTTGGATTTCAGCATTAGGTAAATCAGTTCTAGTTAGTACAATATTAAACGTTCCATGGTAACGTGTCATAAAATAACATTTGCTTTTACAATATAAATATAACAAGTGGAGTTTCTACTCACATACTAATTAGCACTGTAGGGAAACAGACCTTTTATAGGACCTTCTAAGAGGGCTGCGTTATGAGTGATAGCTGAAAAATGTTTCACAAGATGTGAGGCAACAATGTCAAGACAAATTTGCATGGGAGTGAGAGCTGTTGTTTAAAGAGATGTTCATATAGAAAATCCCTACACATCAATCGACTAAGCAACATTAAGCCCCCTAGCCCTCTTGTGAGGTCCAGATTTCCATACCCAAAACGCACCATAGACTAATGGATATTTTTTATGTTGTAGGCCTGTAACTTCACAAAATATGTCCGTACAAGGGTCTAGTAGACATCCTGGATATAATAATGTATGAAATAAACAATTATATAAAAAAATTTTTTTTTTTTTAAATATTCATAAAAGGTATTATTTGAATAATAAAATCTCTTAAATAATTTTTTTGTTTGATAGATTTCAAAACAGTATGTATTTATATTTGTTTATTATATTAAAAATGTATTCATTTGAAAATGTGTTTTCAGTACAATTCCCTTTGGCACCCTCTCTCCCCTGGTTTGGTGGACCTGGTGACATTACACAAGGGGAGAGAGGGTTAACTTCAAAGGGGCACATGTGGGGAATTACACTGAAAACTGTTTTCGTATGATTTACTTTTGAATCTCCCGCCACCACCTGTCATCTAGTCACTCCATGGGGGGCTCTCCTGCAGCAGCCTCCTCTTAAGACCGGAGCCGCCATAGCAGCACAGAATGGTACTTTTGCGTAGCCGGAGCTCTTCGCCGGATGGCCCCATCTCGTCCAGTGCTGTACTGACAGGACAGTGCTGGACGAGAGGAGGCCGTCAGGAACGGCAGGGGGGTTAATAGCAATGTACCAACTCACTAATGCTCTTCTTCCTTAACACCACAAAAATCCATTAAATTAAACATTTATGCTAAGAAATAAGCAACACAACTGAAACTTCTAGTGCTCTTTCCATTGCTGATTATGTGATTTTGTGCCATGCTCAAATTGTTAGCAATCTAAGCTATGGTAGTTCTTCTGTTAGAGTTCCATACTTCCAGCCAACACATGTCTGTGAGGTGTGGGCATCAATTTACTTTTTCGTAAATTCGAAAAATTGTATACTGACTTGCCATTTTGGAATGCATGATCTATCCAATCTAGCCACCAGAATTTGGCTTTTGTCTAAAGCTATGTTATCACTATACATCAGGACCCCCTTCTGCTAAGTGTATTGCTTGGTGAGGATCCAGACAGAGCACATAGACTTTGCCTGCTCAGCGGATGCTGTATTTAGACATCTGCCAAAGCAGAGGCTTAACGTACTCAACTACGTTCAGCCATGCATCGGCTGAACGGCTCGGCGCAGTGAAGACACAGCATCCGCCGAGCAGGTAAGTAAGTGTCCTGCCAAGCAATGCGCTTAGCAGAAAATTTGCTTAGCAGAAAATTTCATATTCTGATTGTACCCCAAAACATTCTTGCTGTTCATTATTTGCCTTTCCATTACAGGTGCCATTGTTAGAAGATATTAGGTTATATTCATTTCAACTGTCACTGATTTTAATACATAAGTTTAATTACATTTAATGTAATCCAAGTTTATGTAACCCGATGATGCTAGATCCTAAAGCCTTGGGTACCTGCTGCTACATAATGCGGTTCCCTGTTTCTCTTTACAAACATAAACTATGTGATGGAGCGAAGGGGTACTATAAGTATTCATAATCCTTAACTTGTAACTCCTACATTACCTAGTAACTGTGTCTGTTGTTAATACATTTATAATGAATGTCCAGGCTCCTTGCCTACTTCAACAATTACATCAGCAGCATTGTAAATGCCCTCTGCCTTAAAACCAGAGAAATGTAAGGTCACTGCAAACTCTCCCCGCCTTAAAGCCATAGAGGAAGCACCTTTCATGTCACATCTGGCAGTACTACTTTTCCCTTACAGCTATTTTCAGATAGACATTCATTCTTCCATAGCTGCTTAACCAATGAATGTTGTTTTTTAGCCCAGAAGCAGTCCTTTGCAAGGCTGCATCTGAAAAGATCAGTTTTTTTGAACAAATGAACAATCGATCAAAATTTTTAGAGTGATCTTGATTACTTTAATCACAAGAAACATTTTGAACTCTATTCAATGTTTTACAACATTTGGAGGATGGAACCTACATAGGGAAAGAGTCTTGCTTAAGTGTCCATCTGAAAAAAAGCTTAGGTTCCCATACCAAGCGTAAAGGAAAAGAATAGAGAGATTGCTCTAATCTTGCATCACAACTAAATATTTTATACATTCTACTGCATCCATCAATTGTTAAAGTAAGGAAAATTTAGCTGGCCATGGTCCATTGTAACTCTCTCTACGAAAAGCGTATTTTTGTCATTCTCACCATTAAAGCCAGCTGCTTTCACATGAGTTGATACACTGTGCTTTGAAAATCATATTTCAGTTAATCATAAGGTTTCATGTTACTGTAGCCATGAATAAAACACAGCGAGGGCTGCATAGTGGAGCTGTAATTAAATGTTCACTTCTCAGAGCGCAGGCACTTTTATGATGGAGACCAAATCATTCATAACAAAATAAACTCTTGTACTGGGAAAAATAAGCACTTGTATAAGTTTCTGTTATGCCACCATCATTTCTATAGGGGTTTTTGCCTTTCATAGAATTTGGAAAGTCATTATTACTTATGACTTCATAAACTAGAGGTGCAGAAAATGTTATGTATATAATTCTGACACATTATTGTACAAATTTTAATAGAATGAAGACGAATGCTGATGGTCATACACTAAACAATATATAAACAATCTTTTCAATGTTTGAAGCTATATTAAAAAAAAAGATATTGAAAGAATATGTATTAATCAAAAGATTGTGTAGTGTGTGTTAACATTGTTTTAGGGGGCAGAATTTAATATATACGGATGTATTGTACATTAGAACTTCCCTTTGTTTGACTGCCAATCAGAATATGAATGGAGGTCAGGTAGATAACCTCACTGTGCAGTGCACAGAGCAGTACTGAAAATTAAAACAGCTGGTCACGTCCATGGTGTAATTGATGATAATTGGAATACGAGGACTTGGAACACCTATGCCAGGTGACCATTACAGGCAACTGATGTAGGCAGCTGCTCATCCCTGCCATCATCACTGACACCATGGACATGCATCCAGGAAGAAGAAGCCAGACAGACATAGCTGGTGGACTTGATCAGGTAAGTAACCATGTGTAATCAGAGAGGTTCACCTCCCTAGCGCACTGCTGAGATCCAGATTTCTGTACAAAAAGTGCACCATAGACCTCAATGGAATTTTTTTTTATGTTTGGGTAACTTCCCAAAATATGTTTGTACAAGGGTCTAGTAGACCTCCTTAATATAATAATGTTTGAAATACACAATAAAGTAAAAAAAATTACATTGAAAAAAAATAAACATAAATAAAAGGTATAATTTGAATGATAAAATCTCTTACATACTTCTTTTGTATAAAAGATTTCAAAACAGTATGTATTTATTTTTATATTTTATTTATAATAAAATTTTTATTCAATTGGAAATGTGTTTTTTTTACTTTGAATTGTACTGGATACAGTTATAACTGTATCGAGTACAATTCCCTTTGGCACCCTCTCACCTGTGGGGTGATGAACACACCAGGGGAGAAAGGGTTCATTGCAAAGGGGCACATCTGGCTGTTTTGAATCTCCCGCCGCCACCCCGATGTGACGTCATCATGTCACTCGGGGGGGGGGGGAATAGGGGTCCGTTCTCCTCCAGCACCTTTTTCTTCAGATCGCCGTAGCAGCGCAGAATGGTAAATCTGCACTGCCGGGGCTCTGATCTTCCCCCGACGGCTCCATCTTGTCCAGTGTAGTACTGACAGGAGAGTGCTGGACGAGATGGTGCCGTCAGGAAAGGCAGGGGGGTTACAGAACAAAAGCAGATGGTCAGCATGGAACAGGGTCCATGCATTGTTTTGTTATTTTTACCATGTTTTCCTGTACAAAGTGTATAGAAATATGTAGGTCTTTATCTCATACAGAAATGTATGCTTACCTGGGTGACCCTGAGTCTTGTTATTTGCATAAGCCTGTAAAGAGAAAACAGAATTGTGTTAGAAAAAATCCAGAAAATGGACAGAAAGATTACAATTTATTAACACTCAAGGAGTTTGGCCTATGGGCTATTGCGGCGGAAAACAATATATCCGTCATGATACTTCACCCTCCCTCCTTCCCCCCTTTCAATTGCCAGCAACTTACTTAACATGAAGACCCCTCACCCCATAGACAGATGGCGCAATACAGACAATAACATTTTTGTCCCCTTCATCCAATAAAAAAAGTGTGATTTACATTTCATAAAAAAAACATATATTTAAAAAAAACACTAGGGGTCCCCCCTCAGAGCAAACCCCCTTTTAGCATAGTGTCTTGTATTCTCTGCAAAAAGAGGACCACAAACAGCATTGGGTTCAACACCCCCCCCCCTTTAAATACCCACCTTTCCTGCCTGGTATGTCTGGTCCTCCATGCTGCAAGATGGAGGAGCGGTCTTGTTACCTCCACCGATCTGGATATGAATGCGGTGACACTCCACCCCTCTGGGTCACCTGATTTAGATATGCTGGCTATGGGTGCATGGGGACATGGGAAGGTAGATGTCAGAAGGGACTTGTAATCTACCATGTCCCCCTTGCACATGTCACAGCTGCACGTCACTCGGTGGGGGGAGTGTCGCTGAATTTTGACAGTTTTACCAGGTTATTAATTTTTTTTTCCTTTTCACCTCTGATCTGTCTTATTATCGTCACCTCTGGTGCTGATAATAGAATGCAGATGCAAAGGTGGCAGGCCCACTTTACCAAGGGGACCTGTGGATCCCTGCTCTCCACCCTATGGAATGAGTACAGAGTTTTAAAAATCTGTTACTGTTTTGCAAAATTTAACATACCTAACTGCAAGGTTGTATACAGTTGCAAGAGAAAGTATGTAAACCGTTTGGAATTCCGTGGAGTTTTGCATTAATTGGTCATAAAATGTGCTCTGATCTTCATCTAAGTCACACCAATAGAAAAACACAGTCTGCTTCAAATAATACTAGACAAACATTATATGTTTTCTGTAGTTGCAGTTCAGACCTCCGATCTGGAGGAATTTCGGACCACTCCTCTTCGCAAAACTGTTTCAGCAATATTCTTGGGCACACATCATTTCAACTGGGTTGAGGTCAGGACTCTGACTAGGCCACTCCAGAAGGCATATTTTGTTCTGTTGAAGCCATTCTTTTGTTGAATGACTGTTATGCTTTGGGTCATTGTCCTGTTGCATCGCCCATCCTCTGCGGAGCTTCAGTTGGCGGATAGGTGGTCTTACGTTTTTCTGCAAAATGTCTTGTTAAACTTTGGAATTCTTTTTTCTATCAATGACAACAATTCAACAATCCATCCAGGCCCTGAGGCAGCAAAGCAGCTCCAAACCATGATGCTCCCTCCGCCATGTTTTACAGTAGGGATGAGGTTTTGATGTTGGTGTGATGTGCCTTTTTTTCTCCACACATAGTGTTGTGTGTTTTTTCCAAACAACAAAATTTTGGTTTCATCTGTCCACAGAATATTTTGCCAGTAGTGCTGTGGAACATCCAGTGCTCCTTTTGAAACGTGCTGCAATATTTTTTTGGACAAAAATAAATTTTCTTCTTCACATGTCACTCCTGTAATCCTTTCATTGACAAATCCGGTGAAGAGATGTTTACTCTCTGGTGTCTGCATACTAAATGGGTATGCAGTGAATTTATTGCCAATTTCAATGCTTACTGTGCATGCTCCGGATAACTTTACATGCTGCATGCTTGCTACAGCTCATTGATTCTACAAGGCAGCCAGGGATCTGATATTTTCAGACCTGTCATTGTCCTCCGTAACTGTTAATGTCTTTCCTTTAAAGGTTTAAATGGAAAAACATTGAGGATTGCTTGTAGAACTGGTATACATCAGAGCCGTTCGACCACTTCTAAACTTCCTCTGGCTCCTTGGCTGACAATTAATCACTAAAATGCGCAGTTTTGTTCTTTTTACTGTGAAGCGTCTGCAGGGAACCTGGTTTCCACATCCTTGAACAATGTACAGACAAAAAAAAAGCTAAAAATCTACCGGCTGGATCCGCTCCCATAAGTCTTGTAGAGAATAGTTGCAAACAAACAATATTTTATATTCATACTGGACACAAAAAGGCTAATTTTACAGAGACTGTGATGGATCTAGCTTTTACACCGCTACCATAATTGGAACTTAAGGGATAAAGGTAGTGTAAATGTCTACGCTCATTTGATGGCTGGGGAGTTAGCGGGTAAAAACAAATGGAGAGACTTGCATTCTCAAAGAGTAAAATGAAAAAGCATACCTCACCTGCCAAATGCCTGGCGGTTTGTGGCTATTGATTTTTAAACATGCCCCATAGCCAAAGTAGAATCATAAACAAATGTTACAAATGCTGTCCATGTTAAAAAACAACACAGAGGTGGAAGTGCTTTGTTGTAAGGCAAATGTAATATATTTAATGGATTCTTTATCTAGTTCTGGCATCACACAAGGGCTGAACTATAAAAAAAAGTCAGAGTGCCAGTTTTACCTTCTTGGAGCTTGTTCAGTAAAGTACTACAGCATATCATTTTATTTGCCACAAAAAAAGGCAACACAAATTGTGAAGTTATGAAAGCTATGTTAAATGTGATAGAAAGAGCTTTTAGAAAAATGCTGGAATAGCCTTTAGGCAGGGGTTTGCAAACTTTTTGCAAAGAGGTCCAGGTGGTTTGGTAAAGTAGAAATCTGACTGACCATTCAGCCTGACCTTTTTTGAAGTATAAATATTAAATGCAAATGACCAATACCATAGGCAAGATCTCTCCCTTCACACATACCTGCAATCAATATTGTAAAGCATTAGTGGTTCACTTCCATAACAATAATAAATAGTGCCCCTGGGTATACTGAAATGTATAGTCTCAGCTATTCCACCACATTACGAATCAATGGGAAGTGAGCATACAAAGTGGTGCCCAAAAAATAAATATTCGCCCTCATCCTTAGATAGATGAAACATGAATTCACAAAGAATTGAGCAATTGGGGTGGCTAACCCCTGGGACTTTAAATAGGCCTGACAAATAATGCTAAAATAAGTATCGTGTCATTAAAATTACATTTATTTTTAACATGATTAAAACCCTATAAAAGCAGGTATGAAAAACTCATAAATAAATCAGCTCAAAACAGTAACCAGGCATCTGGATTGTAGGCACGTGGTGAGGCTCACAACAAAACTGGGCACCACTGTGACCTCTAGGTAAGCTAACACTAGAAGGGGACCGTTATCCCCTCAGTTGTCTTCCTCCTATGCATTTTGCCCCCTATTCATGAGCCTCATCAAGAGGGCTATAGACCTAGATAGCACACTGGTGAGGATGTAGGTGGCAACCCAAGTTCACAGTAGTCAACATTTCACCTAACCTCAGAATTCCTGACTATTCCATTATCTATGGCACTTGTAGAATCAGCAAACAGATTAACCAGTACTGCTCACCGAAATGCTGTATGCTAAAAGTAGGGATAATCTGCATTGTGAAACAGCCAGCACGGACAGGCACAACAGATGGCTGCAGGCAGAGGTCTGTGTAAACATGGGACTGTACCATTTACTGAGGGGGAGGGCGAGCAAGCCAAAGATTGTGCATTGCAGCAGTGATTCTTGAGGGATGTGGGACTCCTCCTTCTGCACTTAAAGCATGTCCTTTATCCGAACATACAAAAAATAACAGCTTTGGTAAAAAAAATTGGCGTCACCCCTCCTGGATGTGAAATGGTGTCACCCAAGTGCATATCATTGATTTTATGACTGAGGCAGTGTAACCTTGTACACAGATTTACATGTTAACATCCATCATGTTTAGTCATTCCTAATTTCCCTTAATCTCTATTGGTAATGTAGCTCACAAGACAAGAATTAAAACAAAAAACACAAACACAAAATTTAAAAGTAACACTTTTGGCACAGAAAAATGGACTCAATCGGACCTCCAGAGGGTTAATCCCTTTCTTTTTAAGAATCATGCAAGCCAGCTAATGTGTTATATTCATTTCATAATGACAGTGTGCTCCACAGTTAACCACAGTGTGTAATGTTGACTCATTCTGTGTGTCTTGGGTGACGCAGTTTAAGTGATCTGTGATGACGCCATCATGACTAGTCGACTCAACTATGACTTAAGTTAATGACGTTAATGCCATATAACAGACTACAGCAAATTAGACAAGGAATGCTTAACCTCCTGGGTGTAACCTCATGAAACCCAGCCCGAGTAAACTATAGAAAAACTTACCTGTCCTCCAGATTCCCCCGTTGATCGGGACCGGGTCTGTCACTGGTGACGCGGAGGGGGCGGGCGGGGGCAGGCGGCGTCATAGACCTCAATGTAAATGGAGGGCCGTCCCTTTTTCCCCAGCATAAATCCGGCATTTCCAGTGGCGCCTGAGTTATGCATGGGACATCCGGGCGGGTGGGAAATATACATTTGGTAACCACCTGGGCATTTTTTGTAAACAGCACCAAAGGAAATCGCGGCAGAGCTGCCATATATACTCGAGTATAAACCGACCCGAATATAAGCAGAGGTACCCAATTTTAGAAAACAAATCTGGAAAAACTGAATGACTCGAGTATAAGCCTAGGGAGGGAGATGCAGCAACTAAGGCTCAGAAACACACAGCAAATGTACTTTTTTTTAGGTGTAATTATTTAATTCAGCAGATTTATAAGGTAATAACAAAGCCCCTAACCATGGTATCATCACTAGAAGTGCTGGAGATGTTGTGGGAACATTGTAAAGAAAAAACTATTATTCTAGCATATCAAGTTTTTGCACAAAATAAGTTAAAATTTGACTTGAATTTCTGTTTCAATGTTTTTTATTAAAGGTTTTTACAGAACATAAAGCAAAATGAAGGACATGTGTCCATTGCACACCAAAAAACGGTACAGTTAAATATGCAGAAATAAACAGTAGCGAATACACAAGGCTCCGAAGGCCGCCCCAGCGGCCCACCTCAGATACAAAGAATGCGGTGCAGACTAAGCCATGGAATGCGGAGCCAGAGAACACCAGGGTCGCAGACCCTGGCAACAGGCAGTACTGCCAACTTCAGGAATAAAAATAAATCCGTAATTTTTCAAATAACTGAGGAGGGAAGGGGAAAGAGAGGAAATGCAGCAGGAAGAGAGAAGTACAGAAAAGGAGAAAAGACAGAGAGAGCAAAGAAAGATAAAGAAAAGAGAAGTCCGGAAGGTGCCACCGCCCCCCCCCCCCCCCCCCCCCCCCCCCCCCCCCCCATGCGGAAGGCCGCTACCACGATCTTCAAGCCTAAAAAGGGGAAACGAGACTAAAGGTGAGTAAGGCTATCCCTGAGCATAGCGGGGTGAAAATGTCTGATCCAGGGGTCCCAGGTACCTAAAAATCTGTAGTGTTTGTCGACCAGTCTACTGAGTTGTTCGTTGGTCATGACCCCGTCAACCCTGTGCTTGAAGTCAGGGAACAGTAGGGACTGTTTCTTCCAGTTGTGAGCAATAGTCAGTTTGGCCGCTATGAGGAGATGATGGGCAAGTCTGCGCTGTAAAGGTCTAAGGCCACGAATCGGGAAGTGCAAAAGAGCGTCCCATGGACTCCTGGAGATCCTGGTCTTGAACAATCTAACCATAAGGCAGTATACCCTGTTCCAGAAGCTAGCAACAAAGGGGCAGGTCCACCAGGTATGTTAGACATCTCCCACCACCGCGCGTCCCCTAAAACAATTGGGGGAACACCCCAGGTGCATGTGAGCCACGCGGCAGGGGACAAGGTACCATCTCATAGAGACTTTGTACACAGCCTCCAGATTGGAGACATTTGTAGAGCAATGGGAGACTGTTGCCCAGAGGTCGGACCACCACATACTTGTGAGCAGACTGGGAGGGAATCCGCGGACAAAATGGTTATAAAGTAAAGTCACAAGGCCAGGCCCTGCCGGGGCGTAGCAGCACACAGTTTCAAAAAAGGTCATGGGTTTGACAGTAGAGCCCGGGGGGATGAAGTAGGATAACCACGGATTTGTAGAAAACAAAAGAACTCAGGTAAAGGCGCAGCCTTGGGGTCCCGCAAATGGTCCCAGGAGAGGACCCTATTTAAGCTCAAGAAATGCCGTACTTGAAGGAAACCTTCCTGGGACCACCACTGGAAGACCTGAGGGGAGTCCAAACCAGGGGGGAAGGAGGGCTGCCGTAACAGGGGCAACAGCAGAGTATGGGCCGATATCAGACCAAAGGGACCACGGAGCTTGTCCCACATCTGCAGCGTGTGAGACAGAGGGGTACAAAGAGACGGAGGGCGGAAAGACGGGGGCAACCAGGTCAACGCCGAGAGGGGGACCGGAGCGCAGTCCGCCACGTCCAAAAGGGTCCCGAGGGGCGGAGAGGAGGAAATATGCAAGGAGAAGATAGGGAGAAGCTGGGCGGCCTGATAGTAACGCAAGAGGTCAGGGAGACCCACACCCCCGTCCAGCCTGCGCCTATACAGGGTGGATCTACAAATTCTGGCGCGGACAAATCTATTGACATGGTTCTGCATAGCGTGAAGGGCAAACCCTGGGCTGAATAGGGGAAGGGTCCTAAACACATATAGCAATTTGGGCAGGATCATCATCTTGACCGCCGCTACACGACCCATCCATGACATGGGAAAGAGGGACCAAGAGGCCAAAAGTTGCTTGAGCTGGCGGAAAAGGGGGGGGGGATAGTTAGCCGCATAAAGGGAGGAATAAGTCCCAGTGATCTGGACCCCTAAGTAAGACAATGAGGAGGAAGCCCATGGGCAAGGGATAGAGGTCAACAAAGATTGGGAAAGGGAAGGGGGCATGGAGACATTCAAGGCGGAGGACTTAGGCCAATTGACCGAGAGACCTGAAATGTCAGCAAACTCGGACAGCACCCTCAAGAGGTTAGGGGTAGAAACAATAGGCTGAGTGAGGGTCAGAAAAATGTCATCGGCAAACATAGAGGTTTTGAAGTCCACCCCGCCACATGAACACCATGAATGTCCCCATTCCCCCTGAGGGAGATAGCTAGGGGTTCTATAGTGAGAAGGAAGAGGGTAGGGGACAGGGGGCAACCCTGCCTGGTACCGCGGGCAATCGGGAAGACAGGGGAAGTATGACCCATGTATTTCGCTTGGGCGGTGGGGTTGGCGTATAACGCGCCGATCCAAGCCAGGAAGGGCTCCCCAAAGCCCCAGTGGCGAAGCACAAACAGGAGATAGTACCACGTCACAGAATCAAAGGCCTTGTTCAAATCTAAAGATAGAAAGTAACCCGGAATCTGCCTCTTGTGCATACGCTCCGCAAGCCGCAAAATCCGCCCTACGTTATCACAAGCCTGGCGTTGGGGAACGAAGCCCACCTGATCCCTATGAATAATGGCACTCAAAAAGGAATTGATTCTGGTGGCCAAAATTTTTGAGAGAATTTTGATATCTACATTAAGTAGAGAAATGGGCCGATAATTATTGGGGTCCAGGGAGTCCTTACCCAGCTTGGGCAGCATAGCCACATAGACCAACAGGGAAGGGGGACCCAGACGGTTGCCTTCCCGAAGGCCATTGTACAGGGACCCCCTTGTAAATGGGGTCCCAGGACAGGTGCCAGCTTCTTGTAGTAAAGTGTGGAGAACCCGTCCGTGCTCCGGGGCCTTGGAGGCCTTCATACCCTTGATGGCGGCGGCCACTTCGTGACATCGGCATTCAAAAGATCAAGTAAGTCCTGTGCGATAGAGGAAAGGGGAAGATGCTCAAAGAACGCCTCGGCCTTCCTAGACGGGAAGGGCAAATTTGACTTGACTTTGAACCAAATTTATGCAAAAACTACATATGCTCGAGCAAAATTTTTTTTTTTTAAATGTTCCCACAACCCTTTTCTACATCTCCAGCAAATTGCAGTGTACAGTGTAGGAGAAGGTACATCTAAAGAGGTGTATTTCACCATTAAATATTTACACTTTAAAATGGATGACAGTACATGATGTAGATTTCTAGCTGAATACTGCCGTTACTTTCTTTTAGGGGTGCCATTTTATGATACACTGTTTTTCAGTAAAGCAATAACTGTTCTAATTAACCACAAATCTCTAAAACGTAGAAATTCCAGGAATTAATGGGAACATTTTGGTCACCCTGGTCATTATTGTTAGCATATGTGCCATTGGTAAATTGATTATGTTACTGCAAGGCACGTAACAAACCGTTCCCACACCCCAACTATCTAGAAGGGTTCAAGCAGAGCCTGATCTGTGACTTGTGAACCTTAATAGAACAGAACGATCCCAATATTACAACTTGTTATTTAGCCTTAATGAACTGTGCCTGAAACTGTATGTATGCGCCCATAGCGTCATCTAGTTTAGGCTGAGATCAATGGAATAAACATTCTGAAAACAATAATTTTTTTCTGTATATAGAAACCCTTTAATGAGGACGTGATTAGCCCATGAAAGTAGTTATAGTTTTTGTCAAATATAAAAAATATATGTGATATAGATAAAACTCTATTATGTTTTGACAAAACATGGCAAAACTGTAGTGGTCAGTCTTTGGCACACCCCCATTTATTTTCAATGGGCCCTCTGTCACAGAAAGCTGTGGGGTTTTAGCCTTAGGCATGTGGCCATTGATATGATATCTGTGCATATGTAACTGATCTATCTATGGTTAAGTATGAATGCTGTCCTTTCACTAACATGAAAGTGTCTCATAATTCAACACCCCCAGTCAGGGCACCTAGGTGCAGGGGTGCCTGACTGGGGTGGGATGCAGAGGAGGAACGGCGCGCTCAAGATTGCGCACGTCATCAGGACCCGGACTGGAAATGATGTTTGTGGAAGAGGCGGCGCCGTGCGGGATAAAACCCGGCGGCGGAAGTGACACGTCCTCTTTCATCGGATCAAGACGGACGACGTGGGACACAGATTCTACTGCTGCGCTGGACTCGGTGGATTGCTGCGATCATGGAAGCGCTTTTGGATCGGGTAAGAGCGCAGGGGCTTCTAGGGGCGCTGCGTGGCTGCAAGCTATCCTGGGCGATTTGGGAGAAGACTACCCAGGCCGGGCGGCGGCGCTGGGGCCCTCTTTGTGCCCGGGCCTGTGCCTGGGCCTATGCCCCCAACACATGCTGTGACCCTTGGCGCTCCGACTGCCACCACTGATGGACGGGATCCCTCCGGTCCGGCCCCAAGCCCTTCTGCTAGGCCGCAACGTTCGCGGCGGCGGCCACCCTCCAGGCTTAGCCCGGATAGCATGCCTTCCCAGCGGTGCAGGCGTGGGCGCAGCCCCTCTCCATCCCCTCCCCTCCATGCTTCTGGTCGATCGGCAGGCCGCAGCTCTAGGCCATCCAGGCGCAGGGCCTCTGCCCCACATGCTGCCCCATGCTGCATCCGGCGGCCCCCATCCCATCCCCCTCCTGCCAACCCCCGCCGCCGGCTTTGGTCCCTCCATGCGTGCTCCTGGCCCTTTGTCCATTGCTGCTCCGGCCTCGGCCGGCCCTTCCACTTCGCATGGGTCTGCTGCTGGTTATTTGGTTTGCGGATAGTGGCCTGGGTGCTTCTAGGGCTGGGTCATCAGTGGGGGGGG
>CM070032.1:65245529-65277167 GCA_036250615.1 Ptychadena robeensis | reverse complement strand
GGGGTGGTTTAGGGGGAGGTGGAAGGGCAATGGGAATGTTGGTATTAGCGGTGTCTTTCTACCTTTCTCCCTCCCCCCTCCTTTTTTCTGTCGCCTTGTGTCTCCTCAGGTCAGCACTGCCCAAGTCAATGACATTCTCTCTAGTATTGTCACTTTTTATTGTCACCATGTCTGATCATTGTACAATGTCAAGGGTCCATTTACAATTACTAAGCACTAGGTCAGGGGGCTTTTTTAGGCCCAAATGGATTTGTATTGTGTTCTGTATGAGCTGTTGTTGGGCAACAAATTATAAGGGCCCCCTCGCTGCAGTTCAAGTTCTGACCGGTAACATGCATTGATGGTAATGGCGTAAACCCTGTGGTTATCAGTGCCCTGCACTTGCATCTTTCATACAAGTATATGGGAGATGTTTGCGCTGCATGTGCGAAACTGTATGCAGCAGGGCATTTTCGTAAATGTGCCGCATTGCCCGTTATCAAAAACACAAGCGCGGCACTAGTGTGAAAGGTATTTTATGGAACCCTGTGAAAGGTATTTCCTATGGAAACCTGTGCACTTACTGTGCACTAAAACTGGCCATGCTGCATTACGATACCGTAGTGCATCACAGCTAGTGTGAAAGGGCACTTAAGTGGTTTAGCACTCCTTTTTACATCTCTATAACACAAGGGCCTAATGATATCCTCATACATGGCAGTCTCTCTGATAATATATATATATATATATCTGATAACATATTGCAGTCATGGGACCATGACAGTTCATCTGGTGCCAGCACAGTCTATCTTACAATATAGCTGAACATCTTTTTTTTAATATCTGAACTTTTTTTTAAATAATTGGATAATTAAGAATCCTATGTGTCAAACTACGTTAAAACAACACCCATTTCCATCTTGCATCAGTGTTGGTTTATATATTTATATATATATATATATATATATATATATATATATATATATATATATATACAGTATATATATATATATACAGTATATATATATATATATATATATATATATATGCACACACACACACACAAAAGCATAATCTTTTGTCTGCTTGTCGAACAAAGAGCAAACATGAATATAACTGACCAAGAGCTGATGTAGGAAGTTGTAAAGCTGAACCAAAATATAGCGTTAGTAGTAATAGTATTGATTAAGAGCAGAGTTTTACATTTAGAAAGATCTGTATTTCTGTCCATCCCTTCCTGTTATTTTACGTACAGCATGGCACATTGTGACTTGGCAAGATTTGCCCACTCTTCTTTGCAGAAACACTCAAAATCTGTCAGATTGCATGGGTATCTCCTGTGCACAGCCCTCTTCAGATCATCCCACAGATTTTCAATCAGATTCAGGTCTGGACTCTGGCTGGGCCATTCCAAAACTTTAACCTTCTTCTGGTTAAGCCATTCCTTTGTTGATTTGGATGTATGCTTTGGGTTGTTGTCATGCTGAAAGATGAAGTTCCTCTCCATGTTCAGCTTTCTAGCAGAAGCCTGAAGGTTTTGTGCCAATATTGACTGGTATTTGGAACTGTTCAGGATTCCTTCTATCTTAACTTCGGCCCCAGTTCCAGATGAAGAGAAACAGCTCCCATTATAAGCTCTGATGCACAGATACTACAGTAGGCTGATACCATGTTCAGTTCAGGTACCTAAACCACTTGTAAACTACAAAACTGAAATTAAGTATTAAACGATACAGAGTTGCTTTCTTTTGTGTGTTCCTATATCTGCCTGGAGTTTGGCTTAAAGGATCTATAAAAAGCTACAGAATCAAAGAGAAAAGGGTATACAGAGGACACAGTGAAATAAGCCAGATAAATATTTGACAAATTGCTATTTAATGACAGCCAAAAATCTACAGAACAGCCACAGCCTTAATTGGTAAATATGAACACATTAGTTTTCAAGCAGCCTTGAGACATGACTGATAAATCTAACAGTGTGTTATAATAAGGTGGGAGCTGGCTGGGCTCCGTTTTAAAGGAAGTGTGCATACCTGTCAACCTTCCCATTTTGGCCGGAAAGTCTAATTTTTTATGTGGCTTTCCTGGCCAAATCCTGATTTCAACAAATCCTGTATATTTGGAATAACGGTAATATAGCAAGGAGAGGGCGTTACATGTCCGGGCCATCTGAAGTTTGCTAGAGAGCATTTGGATTATCCAGAAGAGGATTGGAAGAAAGTCAGATGGTTAGATGAAACCAAAGTAGAAAACTCAACTCAAAGAGAAAGAATGCTGAGTTGCATCCAAAGAACACCATACCTTCTGTGAAGCATGGGGTGGAAACATCATGCTTTGGGGCTGTTGTTCTGCAAAGGAACCAGGAGGACTGATCCTTGTAAAGAAAAGAATGAATGGGGTCATTCATCATGAGATTTTGAGTGAAAAACTTCCATCAGCGAGGGCATTGAAGATGAAATGTGGCTGGGTCTTTCAGCATGACAATGATCCCAAACACACTACCTGGACAATGAAGGAGTGGCTTCGTAAGAAGCATTTCAAGGTCCTGGAGTGGCCTAGCCAGTCTCCATATCTATACCCCATAGAAAACTTTTGGAGGGAGTTGAAAGTCAGTGTTGCCCAGTGGCGCCCCAAAACAGCACTGCTGTAGAGGAGATCTGCATGGCGTAATGGGCCAACATACCAGCAACTGTGTGTGATAACCTTGTAAAGACTTATAGAAGGGGATATAACAAAGTATTGAGATGAACTTTTCATACTGACCAAATATTTTCCACCATAACTTGCAAAAAACTTTTGGGAAAATCAGACAATGTGATTTCCTGGATTTTTTCCCCCCATAGTTGAGGTGTACCTATGATGGAAATTACACGACTCTCTGATCTTTAAATGGGAGAACTTGCACAATTGGTGGCTGACTGAATATTTTTTTCCACCACTGTATGTGTACATCTGGTGATTAAGGGTGGGCTAATGCCCTCTTTTATGTCTTGGGTTGTTTATAAATTTGAACAGGTACCCACCAAGCTAGTTTAATAAGGGCTGGTGGCAGGTACAAGCGGTTTTGATCTAAAGTATCTTAAGTCGAGGTTGAGGGACCTTTAAGCTACATGCTATATTGTTAAGCTGTGGCCAATGTTATTATATGTTATAATATATTTTTATATATATATATATATATATATATATATATATATATATATATAATATATAAAAGCTTTAACAGGAACCACACAATTCAATGCCAATTTTCTGCAGGGAGCAGACAGTCAATTGCCCCTATTGACAAATATGGATGAGAAGCTATGTATTACAGTTGGTTGCGGGCAGCAAGCCAGTAGTTCCCGACTAACCATCTGAAAGTTTAAGAATTTCTTACACTTGTATAAAAATTGTTATTGGTGAGTAAATGCATTGTTTATTCTTGTTACAAACTTTTTTTTTATTTAAAGGATATGAAATGTAATTACATGTGTCATATCCGATCGAGCAGGGTCCTCATTTTCTACTGTGTCATAACCTGTACCTGTGAATCTGAACTCTATATTAATGTACAGCGCTGCGTAATATGTTGGCGCTATAAAAATAAAAGTAAATAATAATATCAATAGATGATAAGAAAGCAGGTCACATACAACAAGAAAGATCATATTAATTTACTACAACATAAATATGGGGAAACATTATATTCTATATTCTATAGATGGAAATTACATCAGAACTCTACGTATTGAATCTCAAATCAAAGTGAGGGGAATGCAAGTTTTTTTTTTATTTGCAGACCCAATATAAAAACAGTAGAATTTTATTTTTTTAAAACAATATACCCATAGGAAAGGACAACCATGCCCATTCAATGGATGAACCCTGTCGATTGGAGGAGAATCAATGTGCAGCACTTCTATGCAGTTGATCCCCTTCGATATTTGGATGGGGACTTTCTTCTGTCCCACTCAAAAGAAATGCTTGATTGATCCCGCTGGATGCAATCCATTCAAGCACAGTGAACACGTACCACAATGGATTATGCTTGAATCTATTCAAAAATTGACACATGTATGGCCAGCCTTAATTTGTTTGACAGCTCTCAGGTCTTTGGTATATCTACACAAGGGATGATTTCACAGGTCAGTAGTATGTCTAAAATACATAAAGACTTCCGGTTCCGGCGCCTGATGTGAGCAGCGGCAGCTTCACACAGCTCCGTCCCGCCATCCAGCTCCGCGGCTCCTTCCAGCCTCACAACCGTGACATCCATGCCTGCGGATGTCAGATTCGTGCCTCTCACCTGACATGGACGGCTATGTATCGCGTACCCCACGCACCAAAAAGAATAAACAGCTGAAAAGGCAAGAGCACACACGTGGATCGGGCAAGATGGCCGCCGCCCATGCTCAAGATGCGCCCAGCGATGATGAACTCTCTGAAGCTGATCCCATGCAACGTGCGGCTCTCCACCTGGATTACAAGCGTTTGGCCTGACCTCACAGCCACAATGCAGGCATTCCTTGCCCAATCTCTGAAAGACATTCAGGCTGAGGTGCAACCCCACTCTTCGCGCCTGGATGAACTCGAGTCCAGGCTCCAGCTCACTGAGGAGGCATTACAACTTACCCAAGAAGCCCACAAGGTGCTCCGAGCAAAACAGGCCAAGGTGGATGATCTCGAGAATCGATCTCGTAGGAACAACCTGCGCATAGTCGGGCTACCAGAATCCTACGCCCAAAGCGCCCTGCAAGAGCTCTGTCTAATCCTGGTGCCAAAGGCACTGGGCCTCAACGGTCCCTGTCGTAAATCTCCCCCCCTAAAATCGTAAATCCCCCCCCCCCCTGTCATCGCACGCTACCTTGATTTTAATGATAAAGTGGCCATACAGCGGGCATACAGGGCTCAACATCATTTGGTGGTCGACGGCCTCAAGCTCCTGGTTTTCGCGGACTATTCCACTGAAGTCACTAAGCGACGCCGGGCATTCTCTGAGGTTTGCAGTGCCCTTGTCGGACGCAGGATAAATTTCACCCTCCAGTTCCCGGCTACACTCTGTGTCATGCCTGCCCAAGGGGACCCCCGCACCTTTTCTGACCCGGTGGCGACAACCAAGTATCTTCGCTCCCTGAGCCCCCCTGCGAGCCCGCGCGGACGAGACGGAGACTGGCCGACGGGTCAAGAGAGAAGCCCTATGCAAGAGGGGAAGGGGTGACAGCGGCGGCCTGTTTTTTTTTATTGTTCTTTGCATTTGACCATCAGTTTCAAGTGGACGGACTGTTCTACTGTTCTAATGTGGTATCGTATGCCACTCTTCTCGGCTAAATGGAGTGGCTCTTGCGGCCTCTCTGTAATCTACAGCATGGTCTCACTGGGGCTGATTGGGCATGTCATGCCAGAATGCAATTGTTTTCTTTTTATGTATGTCTCTATGCCTACCGGTTGATTGATGTAATAAGCTATGCTGCGATTTTTGTACATTGTCTTGCTGATAAATAAAGTTGATAAAAAAATACATAAAGGAGGATTGTTAATGAAACTACAGATCTGGTAACATGGTTTCCTTAAAAATGTCTGCCTTAAACAATGCTATTTAGCTGTAAAGACTACATAGAATTTCGGGTTAAGCTACAGCCATATGTCTAACGAAGAACACTTCAGCCCAGGAACTGACAGTTTTGGGGCATGGGCAGATTAACTGGAATCAGAAGTAATGCACAAAAGATGCCTGCTACACTTGTCCTAAAAATCGGAAAATAACATAAAAAATTTATTTGGATGTGAAATACTTCATAAATGAATATATTCCTATTTTTGCAACTCTTCGCACAGAGTAACCATATTACAAGAACATAATTTACCTTTTAATAAGGTTATCCCACAAAACTATGCAATCAGATTGAGCTGTACTGAAAGAACAGTGTTCTCTTTCCTCTATTAACTACTAATACTCCCCAACCCCACTTAAGTGTAAGGCATGGCTGAAATCCAGTCTGGGTGACAAACATGACTTCTACTCATAGACAAAGAGGAGGAAGGAAAACCATGGTCACCACTGGATGCTGCAAGAACATGCTGGACCCAAAAGAAGAACAGAAGAGTTGACAGTGGCATCAATGCATTGGCAGCAAGGGGTTTTCACCACCCAATGTGAGCCATAATGTGCAAGTATGCTGTACATTCTATATCTAGTGCCCCAGTATACTTCTGCTCTACAGCTTAACTCTAGGTCAGAGGTCAGCAACATTCACTATCAACAGAGTAACATAACACTTACACTTCTATGTTACTGCTCAAGTGCAGTGTGTTAACCCATTGCATATTTTTTATGCGCAGCATGCCCACTAACGTATGCAATGTGCACAGTGTAACACGTGCATTAGAGCTTCAGCTTGTGTTGCAGGTAAACCACCCAGCGTGTAAAGAGCCAAAGACAGAAATAAGAGGTGGCTCTGTGGCCCTCCTCTCCAGTTTTTGGGCATTTCCTACTCCCATAGCACATTTATATTCTTCCATGAGGGTTGCTGCTGTATGGTCAAGGCTACCCCTTTCCTGTTCTAGGTATGTGTCCTGGGCATTTAAGTGAGTTTTGGTATTAGGGGTCAGGGAGCAGGACATGTGCTACATCACACACAAAGGGGGTAAGAGACTTACTGGCAGCCAGGGAGCCGCAACAAGGAGGCTAAAGAGCCGCATGTGGCTCCAAAGCCACAGGTTGCAGATGGTTTTCCCCAACACAGCTCTATCTGGCGGGAGGAGACCAGATTTTCTGTCTGTAGTAAAACTAGGCATACTCTATGCATTTTACATGTGTTGGGTTTATAATTATTTTTATACACATTCTAATGTGGAAAATGTTACACATTTTTAACAAATGACCTTAAATGTCCTCTGGGGGCTGGCCACCCCCTACTTGAGCTACTCCTTAATTGAGCCCCAGTTTAGTTCTTTAACTGTTATAACTGATTACAATGCAACCAGGGATATACCATTTGTAATCATTCAGTAGTGCTAGTATTTTTCACCAATATATCTACCTGAAACATTCATTGTGACACATGTGATGGATCAATACCAATGCCATGGTAAAGCATCAAAAGGAAACTGCATGATCAATTTTTAAATAACATTTTTCTATATTTGAATCTTAGTGTCACTCTTCTCTCATCCTGTCAGTATGTCCTACGTTTACTCATCAACTTATTAGCCAGTTGTGCTGTTTCTACCTCTCTGGGTCTGGGCTCTGCAGCTCACGGTAATGTTCTTGTATTTAAACTGCTTGCACTTAGAAGATCCTTTTTTTTTTTACGTAGCTGCTCCTTTATATGTATCTGAAATTCAGGTCTTCACATGTGGGAATTCTCAACATGTTTTCTGTCCATGAGAAATCCCTAAACTTAGTTATACACCACATGACACACTTCCTTCTTCATCACCTTCCTCATAGGATAATTCAATCGAAGAAATAGAATAGAAAAAAGTCTATAAATAAACAGACTTTGTATGTTTCCTCTAGAAGCGCAAAGACTCAGAAGTGTAGTTTACTTGTTAAAGCACATGTCAAAGATAAATACAGCCTGCTCTGACAGATGTCAGGAACACTGTATTTTGGACTATTGCTGGCTTCGGAAAGAACATATGATCAAGTAAAAAGGAAAACTGACGTTTAATGTTATCGGACCGTACAACCATCTGAAAGATTTTTTTTCATCTGAAAAACATTAGTAATTTGAGAAGACATTTCCTATCATCCCACATCAAAATTCTGGCAGTGACACTGGTAACGATTCTCAGTACAATGTATAATAAATTATCCCGCCAAAGGTGAGTTACCACCTGATAATTAACGCACACAAATAATGACAGGCCATTAAAAAAGTTAATGCTTAATTTGCTGTTATTGCTGTATGTTTGCGCTGCTTTCCCTAACACCAGATCATTAGTCTGTTTAGGCTCAGCATCCATAAAAATACCATTAAGGCTTCACCATGGTGCTGCTGCCTATTCACACAGCTGACATGGTCATGTCCTAGTGATGAATGGATAGAGTATTACTGCTAGAAGCATTCGGTGCCTCTCGGGAGGGATCCAAGGTACTTCTCGTGGGAGATACAGATGTTAAAATATTTCAACTTTAGTATTCATTAATTTTGAACGGTTAAACCTATTCAGGTTTTTTGGGCTAAGAAAGCTAAGTGTACGTGTTACCTTAGGTAATGGTAATTACATTTGTAAGGTAGTCCTTCTTACATAGTTAATAACACAAAACTACTTCTAAACTTTTGCTTCTATAACTTACTTACTATACTTACCAACTTAACTTACTTGGTCCCTATTCTGAGCACTATGAGAGCAACCTGTTTGTCTGATTTAAATGATGGTAATGGTACCATGATGTCATGTCGAATCTTCATGTAAGGTGTGCAGTTTTGAATGGGTTTTATTTGATGGAGACTTTTGCAAATCTATCTAGTCTATAAATACCATGTTCCAGAATTGTACCGTACATACAATATATATGTCCATGTCCTTAGGGAAACTCTGAGCATTAACTAGAATACCTACAGCTCGAGTCCTTTGTGGTGTGGTCTAAAAGCAGGGGCAAATAGTACAGGACCCCATACGCAAGACATTACTTTGTAAAGTTAGCTCGCAGAAAGGATACAGACTGAGTTTTGTAAGAGAACCTTTAGCCTATTATTGTCTTAATAGCAACACCTTTTAAGTTTATATACTATACAGTAACCCATGGCGCATCCCACATCACATTTCCGTTTACTGGTTCCAATGGGTTTTTACACATTCCAAATGCTGAACATCCATCCAAATGCTGTCATGGTTAAATGTTGACATACTTGGCCTGATTTATTAAAGGCAAAAGGCCACTTCTAGTGATAAACACGAGCATGCCCAGTGCTCAGTCTCTAGAATGTACCATATTGTAGATGAGCAAATAAGAATACATTAGAAAAAAAACTATTTAGAATACTAAGTACAACCCTTAAAACATTTATTATAAAAAAAATATTTCTTTAATAGAATTCAATAAACAAAACAATGTAAAAAATAAGAAATATGTTTTGTTTTAGTTCAGTTAATAAATCCATAATAAAGCCATCCAATCAGCACATCTCATAATAAATAATTTAGCACATAATGAATATACAATGAGAGTATATTAGTATACGATGGCATAAATCAAATGAATTAATTGCTATAATATATTTGATTTGATTTAAATGCCTGTTGCTTGCTTAGTTGACTTCAGTAGGGTTATTTAAACCACACATTTAGAGGAAGTCATTCACACCCATTCATTGTTAGACAAAAGTTCCTTCTACAAAATCCATCAACAGGTAGGTATTTCCACATGTGCAGCAGTGTCAAGCTGAGTGCAAGCTTATGCATATGCCACTGATGGTTCTGTATTCTACTATATAATAATCTAGACATCTAACTTTTACTATATATAAAAACATCTAACTTTTACTATGAAAAAAATATGTGTACCTGATTTCCACACGACCGCAAGAATAGCAATACAATCCAAGGAAAGAATCTGAGTAAGTTCCCCATGAGTAATTTCTATGCCTTCAATAGTTATTCAGATCAAATGCTACACAGACTTAAACTTCTTAGTCCAGTTGTCCTGATGAACTTGTTGCAATGTCTCGGCACTGCTGCTGAAGTCATTGGATCCCATGTGATTGAAGAGCTCCAGAGTGGCTCATATCTTGTCAGATGTTTAGTGATGTGACTTATGTCCAGATGTAGTCCTTAAGATCAGCATCTACAGGGTCAGAGATCTGTAACTGGATTGCAGGTAGAGAAAGAGAAACACAGCTTTTAAGTCTGAATGCATGTGCTGCTCATATTGTCACCAGTAAGGAATCTGACTTTAGATTCTGACAATGTGTACCTCCATCCCACTAAATCTAGGGTGGGGAAAAGGCTTGAGTGATGTCATGCTCACTCCTCAAAGTTTGTCCTAGTCCACAACACTATTTATAACCTTTCATTACAAGAGCTCCTTTCTGGGTCCTAACACCAGCCTGCTAGAAACAATAGGGAAATGTGAAGTCAACAAAGCACAAACTCTGGTGCTAAGATAACAGTTACTTTGCCTAGGATGCTTTTGTGTGGAGAAGAACTTTTACATCTCATAGCTATTTATTGTGCCAAAAATGTTAAAGGTCTGGAGTCTGCATAACACGCAGCAACTAAATTAAAACAGAAGGGGCAAATGCAAATTTCAACTGTTTTCTCCTAGTGAGAAACATTTGTTTATGAAAGTGTTGTTAATAAGTTCACAATCGTATTTCTTCTCAGTCATATTTTCTAGGAGCCCAAACATATATACATCTTCGGGAATGGTCTTGTAAAGACTTTCACAAGAGCTTCTGTGCTTGTTTCAAACAGACATGTTTCCTCAGACAAAAAAAACATGATTTCATGCAGCTATTTATATATCTAATGTAACTTATGTACCAGGGTCCTGATAATTGCCTTGTGTATATCTTTTTAATTTTTTTAAGATAAATTCTTCATTTTAAACATGGAAAACCATCCATGTCCATACAGAGCACAGTAAAACAAGAACACTTGTAAGAACCAAAAACGACAGGTAACAGCAAAGAAAAACAGACAGTAGTACATGTAGTAATATGTTACAATCGAGTATATATATATATACTGAAAAAGGTCCTGGGGGATAGAAGTAATACAAGACCATAAGGAAGGTCGCCAGTTTTTTAGGAAAGGGACCCCTACTGAGGCAATCTTTTGTGGTTTATCAGGCTGTCTGTGCCAGTCGTGTGGTGCTTCACCATGGCAGATTGGTAAATGACCAAACAACCACCACAGTTTGTCATGGTGAAGGGCGAGTGGGCAGGTCTTTCTCTCCATAGAGCAGAACCCCTGCTGTGTGGACAGTGCTTATATAATATCTTAATTAATATCTTGAATAATCACAAAAGATCATTAATAAAAGCAATAATTGAACATGTATAGAAGGCTTTATTTTCTTTACATCACGCTCAGAATTGGAGTACTATAATTAGTACCATATGCAATGTGCATGGAGTAACCACGTGGGCTGATCTGGATGAGTACAAAATGACTATTGCAGCCGCTGGCTTTCTCCTCATTGTCCAGTGTTGAGCTCTGAGCAGAGGCAACATATTTATTGCAGGTCTGTATTTAGGTGTTTGCCTAAAGTTCATCTTTAACTTGAACTTATACTTACATCATGCACACTTATCTATATATTTAAGAATTGGACTACAAGCAGTAAAGGCACATAAAACAAAAATAAACAAAACCTATCTCTGTATCTATGGAAAATAGGGGTAGAACTGTGACTTTCCATTATAACAACAATGAGACCCCTAAAAAAAACACAAATACCTGTTGATCCGGCAGATAAGGTTTGCTTGATGCAGATTTCCTATGATGGTGTAGTGATGATGCTGCACTGATCAGTATTATGTAGGCTGTGCCTAATTCTTAAAGCTAGCCATACACGGCACGGATTCCCTGGCTGATCGATTCAGCACCCGATGGATTCCGGCGATTCCGCCGGCATCCACAGGTGAGAACGATTAGCCAATTAGGGAATCCGATCGTGGCAGCCCACCTTGTACGGCCGGATCCGGGAGGGATCCGTGTCCGATGGCTCGCCTCCCGGACCGCAACGCCCCCTGATCAGAGCAGAATCGGACCGAAAAGACCAACAGGTTGGTTCTTCCTCGGATCCGATTCTGTGCTCCTGATCCATCGGATGCGATCGGACGGGCAAGGTGGGCTGCAGGGGATTCCGGCACGATGGATCTGCGTGCACGCGCCCGGAATCCATCGCGCCAGAATCCGGCACGAATCCGTGCCGTGTATGGCAGCCTTTAAACTATCTCTGTCCACTGATAACTGTACTGACAGAAGTTCTGCTTCTATTGCTGAAACCCTCTTAGCCTCAATTTACACAACAGTTCCACCACTGTGTGCAATTGTCAAAGTGTCCCCATGTAACCCTAATACCCAAAAATGTTGCATAATAAGGGTGGTGGTCGATTTCAAACAATCGGTCAGTGGAAATACGATGTTTTCTACCAATCATGTGAATTGGCCCTTTGTCCTTCTTGTCTTGGAAAGGGAGGCATACAATGTGCAAATTAAGGATGATTTGGCTTAGCCAGGGAAGGTTAATGCAGACTTTTATTGACTGTGTAGTAACATAGGATTTGGAACTTGATTAGACTGTCATACAGAAGCATTAAAGGTACCTTAATTTTTCACATTTTGCTATTTTTTATAATAAAATCTTGTTAACCTACAAATCCTCTAAAGTGTGTGTATTCCGGAGTATTTATAATAAAGGCATACTGTAGGTGTTTGCATGATAATTAATTCCTTTATGTTAAAAGAAACCATGCTATTTAGATATTCTAAACTGGCCTTAAATTAATCTACAACAAGTCCTTGTCCATCTCTGTTTTTGTAGTATTGTGGTTAAATCATTTTGTAGGTTCACAACAAAGCTTGGTTTTACGAAGGGCAGATCTCACTGTGGTCTGGTCCTTAATCCGAGCATGGTAATGTTCTATTTAGTTGCTTCCTCTTGTTTCTTGCTGCCTAGTAGCCATTATATATTACTTGTATAGTCTGATAACCCTCTAATGTTTCCTCTCTGAATCTAGTTTTACACTTAAAATAAGGGCCTTTACACATAGGGGGGTGAGGCTGAGGCCACTATTCTTTTGCTCTAATGTAAAACACTTTCAAGTCAATGAAGTCATCACTTTTGGGCAAGGTTGGTCATATGTGTGTGGTCAAGAGAAAATTACATATTTAATTAAACTCTTCATTGTAGTGTTTTGGGGGTCCATTTAACATAGTTATCAAATCTGTTTACAAGTGGAAGTAAGAAGAATGGATAAACCATTTGTCACTGACAGGTGCTGTCAATGCTGAAAACCTAAACAAAATAATGAATGCAGTCACCAACATCTGCATACTATCAATTAATGATAGCTACAGTGGGGTATAGATGAAGGAATCAAATAAACCAATGTACATGTGCCACATCCCTATAATACACAAGAGGATGCTTGTAAGAAAGGCCTGAAGCTTGGTGATCCTTACTAGACTAAACACTGCGCCAAGCACAAGTATGGACTTTTCAGGCACCATAAATTTCTCAATGACAGTGTAAATTAAAACATCATATTCATTTTTTTTAAATAACCAATGGATAAAATGTTACATACCAACAATTAAAATCTTACTTAAAAATATGATACATTCCTTGAGGTATAGCATGTAGAGGACATCAGTACATCGCGCATTCTCCATGCATTCCCTCTTCCATCCTAATCTCTGACATCTGCATTTACAAACATCACCATAGTACACAAAAGGATAGACCAACTACATGTTTTGCCCTGGTAAGGGTTCTTCAGGGAGTGTCCTTTCAATGTACATGTGTCACTTTAGATGCCTGAAAAGTCCCCACTGGGGCTTGGCCCAGTGTATATCCTAGTAAGGGTTGCCTAGCTTCATGCCTCTCTTACTAAGCATCCTCTTGTGTAACATCTACTGACTAGTGAGCTGTAGTGATGAGCGGCATAGGCAACATTCGTATTCGCGGCATGCCTCGAATTTTGGCGGAAAAAATTCGGAAAATATTGCATTCGGCATATTCTTTTATTGCGAATATCGGCAGTTTATGCGAATTTCGCGAATTGTTTATATATTCGCGAATTATATTGTTTTTTTAACTTGCATTGAGGGGCGTGTTGAAAAAATGCGAATTTGGGACGCCATCTAAGTGATTTTCGCCGAATTTTCTAAAGTGCCGATTTTCGCAATATGCGAATATTCGCATCACCCCAATATTGATTTTAAAAAATGTGATGTCGCAGGGAGTTGATGCTAAGCTCTGTTGCAGACTTCCCTTTTCCACTGCATTGAGAGACATGTGTATGGAAAAAAAAATACAGAATATCCGGAATTGCGAATATTCGGGCCAAAGTAGTCACCATCTCGCGAAGTCCCGGAATTGCCGATATTCGAGGATTAATAATCCGAATATTCGTGATCATCACTAGTGAGCTGCAAGTTATTAAAGTGCCAGCAAATCCATTTGCCTCCCTTTTGGCACACTTTGCCAAATAATCTGTTCCTAAATAACCATATTCTGAATAGCATAAATCTCTTTTTAAGCATACCCATAAAATCTCACATCCTTAATTTCAAGGACCTGGTGAATCTAAGCAATAAAAGATAAAGTGGCCTATGATGTCACTGCTGTAATAAGGAGTGAAGCATTTGGAGTGATGTGATCTGTGTGAAGGTTTGAAGCATGCTCAGATTAGTGGCACCCTTGAAGGAAGATCAGTCTACAGAGTATGGTCATTGGGAATAAAGAAGGCCAAGCAACTGAAAGGATCACCAGGACTTTTTTAGTAAAACAATAACAGACAATATTTGGAAGCCGGTATTGTGTATGTACTGTAATACATTTTGGGTTTACTAATCCTTTACATTTTTATTCTCACATTGATATTGTGATGTATACTGTTTCTGCCTTTCAATATATAAAGTATTATTGAATTAAGACTAATTCACAGCGCTGCCTGAAAACTCTGGAGTATGACATTAGGTTTTCCTTGTTTGATTTTTGGGTGGTTGGCCATTACATGGGGCAATTGTTATTATTATTATCTCATATTTATATAGTGCCGACCATTTACACAGCACTTTACAGAGTATATATAGTCCTATCACTAACTATCACTCAGGGGAGCTTACAATCTAATGTCCTTTAGAGCAGATTCTTTTAGGGGGGAGCCAATTAACCTTTCATCATGTCTTTGGAGTGTATGAGGAAACCTGAGCACCCGTAGGAAACCCAGGGAGTGCATGCAAACTCCCCCAGATAGTGTCCAGCCCAAGATTTAAACCTTGGTTGGGGCTGCCAACTGTCATCCACCCTAAAACCTACCGTATGAATTCAGCCTTAAGCCCCTGAATGTGTAACTAAGGGCTAAAAGTCAAGAAAGTAGCGTTCTCAATCCTGCAAAGTACTAGCAGGTATAACAAGCTTTCCGGCTAAATCAGTTAAATACATTAAAATTCCCCTTTCTGTAATAAATATATCACACTTGTGCTAAACAGAAAGCCTTTCTTTATATCAGTAGTGTGACCAAATGCTGAAGCTAGCATAAATAACAGATGGATAACTGTTTGGCACAAGGATACAACTCGATGTGATGAAACAGTGTTCCCTTTTTGGTTTGTGAATGATCAACCCAAATTATTGTGGAAACACACTTTCAACACATTTGTGGACAGCTATTGATCTCACTGTTTGTAAAATCCATCATTTTCTTGTTACATAAACGAAATAAATGGGAAACAGATTTAGAATGTGGTGTCAATTAATAATTAGTAATTTTGGCAAACATTCTATACATTATCATAGGTTTTCACCTTTTTGGGAATGTTTTGCAAACATTTATAAAGGAATATAGGTAAAGTGGTGTAATAATTAAAATCAATTAATCGTGAGGCAGTCTGGTCTTGAAAAATAAGATGTGTTTAAGGGGTTAGGGGCAAAACATTTTTGGGAAGGTCTTACATTCAGGGAAACATGCCTGTCGTGTCTTCCCAGCAGCATCTCTCTATCTCTCTCTGGTGGCCTAAGTTCTTTTAAAGGTCATTCAGGTTAGTTGCAGTCCAAAAGAAAAGTCAAATGCACTTGTCAATAAGCTACTACACTTCATCAAAATTGTCTCAGATTGATGTCAAACTGATGCCATCGACACAAACTCACCCACTCACTGGCAATGACCATTTTCATGTTGTCCATCAAAAAATTTCCATTTGTGTTGCTTATCTTTACATAAACTATAGATATATGAATACTGGTAGGGTGGTGCACTGGTGGCATATTTTCTACGATTTCTAGAATTGCCATACAGGCAGGTACAGGCAGGAGACCATCAGCCACCTCATCGGGCATTGTAGGGAGGTCATACAGGCAGATGGAGGCCACACACACTGCTGAGCTTCATTCTGACTTGTTGTAAGGACAAAGTTGGATCAGCCTGTCGTGTTTTGTTCCACTATAATTTTGAGTGTGACTCCAAATCCAGACCTCCATGGGTTAATCATTTTTGCGTGATTTTGTTGTCAGCACATTCATTTATGTGAAGAACAAAGTATTTTACACAAATATTTCATTCATTCGGATCTAGGATGTCTTTTTGACCAGTGTATATATATTCATGATGAAAAATGGGTTAGTAGTAATGCACTTGCTAGTACACCCCCACATCATAAAGAAGAATTAATAACACAAATAGCAGTGTACAAAGTCCAATAACCCATAGCAATAAATCTTTAATTAAACCATGTATCATATTACTTTTGAGTCACTGGATATATTTAAGAGTTAAGGTTGGGTCATGCAGAATGGTTCTAATGGTATATACAGCATCCCTGGAGGTAAAATCTAAAAATCCCATTAAGAAAATGACTAAACAAAGGGAACTAGCTAACGCTTCATAAAAAGAGAATATTATACCTGCAGTTGCATAAAATGAATGAATATGAATAAAACTGTCGTTCTGCGCATAATCTACAAAGTGCAATAGCATCCAATATCCTGACAATCCTGACTCGATAATGACTTGTTCATACATCAAACCTTACCTGCTCAGCCATAGTTACCTAAGAAATATCGCCTATGCAAATGATGACAACCCTCATTTATCTTTATGTATACCTGCAGATATTGCATTAGCTTGTTAGGGAAGAGTAATTGTAACAAATTAATTCTTGAAGGCCCAATGTGTCAAAGATAAAAAGTTGTGTTGTCTTCACACATGAAGGGATAAAATATTTGAACATTAGTGGCACCGGGAAGTCATTCTATGTACATTTGCTGCTTGCATATGCAAATTGTTTCAGACTCGGCACACCGCTTTACAGTAATTTTAGAAAGAAAAGTTATGAGCAATGTTTAATTTTATAGATAGTGTTAATGCCTAATGAAATTATGATTTTATGTATTAAATCAAATTAATGTGTGAAGGCACACACATAACAACATGAGCAGATAATATGCAAACAAAGGTGGTGCATTTTAGGCCCCCGTAATGTGAACATGGACAACACATGTTACCAGCAAGTGCATCATATGCAGTGGGCTAGTTGTATGAAGATAAAGGTCATTGTGTGTAAAACTAATAGGTGTGAACAGAGCCTAAAGCCTGCCATACACCCACAGATGGGTCCCGACAGACGAGCTCCGATGAGCTCTGGAATGCAGCATGATGACGTCATCACGCTGTATTCCCAGGCTGACTTCATCGACCGGGCACCCTTTTGTGTGCTGGCCATTACCTTCAATGAAGACGCCAGTCTTCATTGAAGTTAATGGCATCGGCCGGCATCGGCCAGAGAACATCGGACATGTCTGTTCTCTGGCCGGCTGAGCTGTGGGGCGACAGGGATCTGTCGCCCCATGTAGGCACATGCCGATTGGCGGACGATTTTGTCACCGACCTGACGGCACGAGCACGCACGCCCGTCGGTCAGCGGCAAAATCGGCCGCTAATCGCGTGTGTATGCCAGGCTTTAGTGCCTGATGTCTCTATGAACTTTTTTCAGGACTATAAAGATAAGTATTGTTAAAGTAATTAGCTTGCCATGGTGGTATATAAGTTTGATTTTCTCAAAAAGTATGTTTGTTGATACGACGATATGTCCTACTTACTTGTGGGTAGTGATGGCCGAAAAGTTTGCCTGGCGAATAGTTCGCAGTGAACATAGCATGTTCACAGTTCTCAAGGCCAGCGAACATTATGGCTTTCTACCCGCCCCTATACCTTAACATGGAGACAAAGTTTGACCCCTCACCCCACAATCAGGTGGGACAGTACAGCCAATAACACAGCCCCCATAAAAGAAGCAGTCCAGCAGCCATTTTACATTTATCATGTGTCTTCAGTACTGAGTTGGGAAGTACTAGTTGAGCTACTTTGCTATAATACTCCATCCAGTGATCTGTAGCTATAGCTAAGGAGTTTTGCAACAAGCAGTTCATCATTACTGAGCCACAAAAGTTATTTTCTGGGTGTGGGGTATGCTGTATTATGGGACATGTGCGCTGTGTTATAATCCTGAGCTGAGGTGTGCTGGTTCTAGTTTACCATCACAAACTAAAGCAGGACATTGCAGAGAGATCTGACTAAATGTGATGCGCTGCAGAAGGTACTGTCAGGCTGGCAGCCCACTCCAGCTACCTTATGGCAAAATCTGTAATCTAGATGTGATTTCTGGCCATTAGACATGAAAACCTGTATTTTAAAAAATTGATCCCCCTCTTATTTTATTTATTATTTTATTGGTATTGTGGGTAGAGATGGTCGAATTTTTTTTCAGAAATTCGACCATCTTGACGATTTCGACTTAATTGCAAGGCCCCTGAACATGGTATCATTACCAAACTAGCTGGAGATGTAGAGAAGGGTTAGGGGTATACTCCAAAAAATAAAGCATGTCTCTAACACAAATCGTTTTTTAACAAATAAAGTTCAAAGTCAAGTAAAAATTTCGAAAATCGGAATTTCAACTTTATTTTGTAACTTAATGTATGCAACAACTACATGTGCTAGAGCTAACATTTTTTTTTTCAAATGTTTCCACAACCCTTCTCTACATCTCCAGCAAGTTTGGTGATGATACCATGTTCAGGGGCTCTGCAATCAGCTCACAAACTTACCAAGTCGAAAAATTCGACCATCTCTAATTGTGGCTACAAATATGACCTGAAGGTTTGAGAAGTTCTCCATCCATTAAAGTTAATAGAGGTCCACTGTGAACATGCGAACAGCAGGTTTTTGCAGAAGTTCGATTTGCCTGTTCGCGAACAGCCACAGCTGATGTTCGGCCATCATTACTTGTGGGCTGCTGGAAAGTTAGTGCCTCTAAAAGAGGTCCTACACTAACAAGCAGCAACCTCTGTGGCAGATGCAGAATATTGGCACCTCTCCACTCATTGTTCCCACTCAGTGTTTCTGATGTGGTTCGTTGTTCTCTGGTGACCTGTGGATAACCATGAGGGACGAAAGCTGGATCAGTCTTCCGGTGGTAAGAATTTGTTGGTTGGTGTTTTTCACAAAAAAAACAAAAATTTTCACAAAAATAGGCTCTGTAGAGCCGCCTGTTTAAATAAAATAATATTTATTGGTAGGTTTGCAACTGCACTTCCTCAGGATGGCGATGGACTATTAAACTTGTTATTTGGAGCTGAATTGAGGCAAGTGTCACTCAGCACAAGTGGTCCAAAGCCCCCCATACACCTTCAGATTCCTCCATACAACTTTCATGAGACCTACCAACAACTATGTAGTATAGTGACCTCCCTGATGGAATACATAGTGATTGGAAGGTGTAGAAAGGTCCTCCTATTACATGGTTTTGGTAGAAGAAAAGTTGGTTGTACAGAAGTTGCATGGTAATTGTATGTGGTGTATGGGGGGCTTAACCCTTCCAGCACCAAAGGACAAGACCAATAGACCATATTCATCCTGAGGAAGTGACCAGGAGAAAAAAGACAAAAAATCTGTCTACGTTGAAGTTTTTGATGCCCCTTGTATTTCCACGTCTACCAATAAAGATTTGTTTGATTGATTGAGGCGCCTACAGAGCCTATTTTGAATGAGAAAGCTTGCCATGCCCATCAAACACAAATCTGTTATTTTAGTCCATTAATAACACACAGCCCTGAGGATTACACCATTTGCTTTGCTTGTTTTTGTTCTTCAAGTTTTGAATAGAGTGGCGATGATTAGAACCCATGCTGGGGTTTTACTGCTAACTTTTTACACTTAATGTGTTCCATTTCAGTGCAGAAGTGGCATGCATGTGAGTTTGGTTTTGCTCTGGGGTGCTTTTATTTGCTAATGGCACCCAAAAGGAACCTTAACAACATTGAGATCCCCACAGAGCAATACATGATGAACAGCTACCAATGTTGCTGGAAGGTGCAGTATTGGGAATGATGAGCAATGGTGGCCAATGTGGGCAATTTGCAAACTCATTAAAAAAAATAGGAAAGCAAACACTTTAAATGACAACATTAAATAACTTAACCTTCTTTTACACAGTCCTTGTAATAAAGTCAACCTGCATCTTTTAATGGTTCAGCTTTCATACAGTTGAACGAGTGTAATATACCGCGTTTCCCTGAAAATAAGACACTGTCTTATAAATTTTTGCTCTACGTCTTATTTTCAGGGGATGTCTTTTATTTCAATGAAGAACCCCCCCACCCACACACACACAAACACAGGAGGGATCAGGGGGGGCAAAAAACCAACACAGGAGGATGAGAAGGGGAGGTTTACCACAGTCATCCCTTTCACTCCGGGGATTTCCTCAGATTCAGCAGAGCAGCAGGCGGCAGCTTGTACTGGCGGTGGCACGGTCTCGCCCCTCACTTCCTGTCTGCTTGCTCCGGTCACTTTCCATTCATGTCTATGGCTGTGCCTTATTTTCTGGGGGGCACCTTATATTTCCAGGAGAGGCAGAAATGTATGGGTGCCTTATTTTGGAGGGTGCCTTATTTTCGGAGAAACACAGTTCTAAACCAGTAATAAGGTTTCACAAAGTAAGAGTGAATCTACAACAGCAGCACAGACAAATAAAAAAAATAAAAATAAAATATTATTATTTATATATATTAGTCAAGTTAAAGAAGGCTTCTATCATTTTTTACTGTCTTCTTTAGGGGAAATGTCTATATTGAAGACCTGGATAGCAATAGGGAACAAAATGGGGTTTAATATTTTCTAAATAAAAAAAAAAAAACTTTGAGGAATACAGTGTTGTCATCTACTCACCCTTAGCAATGGTCTGATGAGGTCATCTCCAGCTTCCTCTGCAGAACAATGCTATAGTAATAAAACTTTTTTTTAGTGAGAATTGTGTTCTAAGAGTTGTAAGTCTTTAGAACAAGGTCAAGACCCTGGTCACTTAGGTTACAGTCAGCATTTACCTATAAATACTTTACAATCAGTCCAGTATTAGTAGTATTATATGTATCGCAACAATGTTTGGAATAAAATGTTCATGGGGGACGAAATGTGGTAAATGTAATCTTTTGCAAAAGGAGAAAACAATCAGTAAACATCTAATCTTCCAGTTCAAAAAAGCTAAAATCCGAATGCTCACCTAATTAACCTTTATGGAAGGTGTAATGCTAAGCGCCTACATTCACAGCACACCGGATTCATTCTGTCTCTCCAATCATATTCAAACCTCTAAAGCCAGTCATACATGTATAGATCCCCTTGTGATTTTGCTAATGATCGATTGGAGGGATAAATTCCGTCACACCACATATCGATCGTTGTTTTTTTCTGGTTGATCGATATTACTATTACCAGGGTCCCCGTCCAAAGTATAGGTCAGCCAATCGCACACTTAAATGGTGCGCTTCCCCAAACGACCAACGTCTATGACTGGCTTAAGTCAGATTTGGTTCTGATTAAGGGCCGTCTTATATGCCGAGTGCCACTGTCAGGGGGGTGCAGGGGGTACTCCTGCTTTAGGGGAGTTCTGGAACTGTGCTCCCCGCACTGCACGCTGGCCAACAGAATCAGAGGGAGAAATATTCTTCATCCCCCTCGCCCCCTCCTTCTCCTTCCCGATGTCTGTGAAAGTAGCTGGCTCACTAGCGTTATTATGGCTGACATTGGTATTGCAGGGAGATTGAGATTAAAGCTATTTTATTGTTAAACGCATACAATTTATGTCCCATGGATAACCACAGGGAAACATTAATAACTATGAAAGGTTGCAGTTAGGGGTGTGACATTGGGAATGTAAATTACTAATCCAAAAAAACAATGTTGGAGATCTGTGGGTTGAAAGTCAGAGTAGGCATAAAAATGTTTATTAAGTGTGCGATGGAAGAGGGGTAGTCTTATACCGCGAGAATATCCCAAACTCTGTATTTTAACTGGAAAAGTTGGGGGTCGTCTTATACGCCGGAAAATACAGTATGTTTTTTTTGTTGTGTGTAATGTAAACAGTTAACATGAGTAATATGTCTATGTAATGTATGTATCTTTTTTTATTTTGAGTTTACAACCGCTTTAAGTAATACCACTGCTATATTAAGTCTTCCAAAACCTCTCCCAACTCTAAAGCCCCCCATACACCACATACAATTACCATGCAACTTCTGTACAACCAACTCTTCTATTACCAAAACCATGTAATAGGAGGACCTTTCTACACCTTCCAATCACTATGTATTCTATCAGGGAGGTCACTATACTACATAGTTGTTGGTAGGTCTCATGAAAGTTGTATGGAGGAATCTGAAGGTGTATGGGGGGCTTAATATGATCTAATAAAACCAAGATTAAACTTTCAGGTCACAAGTCCAAAATGTTCATTTGGATTAAAAGCAACAATTCACTTTACTAAAAGGACACTATCCTTGTGGTAAATCATGGTGGTGGCGGTATTGTATTTAGGGGTTGCTTTAGTTCAGCTAGAGCTGTGACTTTAGTCAAGATGGAGGAAATGATGAACAGTTGCAAATACAATTTGCTTTTGGCTCAAAACCGCTTCGGCTGAAATGGTCAGCATTTGGCATCAACAACATGAAAGCATAAATCTATTCTGCCTTGTATCATTGATTCATGCTGGTGGTGTAATGGTACAGAGGATCTTTATTAGATCTTTATTAGATCTTGAGTAAGTCCTGGAAAAATGTTTTCAGCAACTTCTTAAATGTATAGCACTGAGAATGTATTATATAGTAAATGTAAAAAAATAAAAAGGCCAGTGACTATAAAGACAATATGATATATATATATATAATTCCCAATATTTCCTGACAATTATAAACAGCCTGCTTGGTTTTCTGCTATTACTGCATTTAGCTGTTATTACTGTAAAGGGAAGATTCTAAAGGTTCTTAGTTATCCTCAGAGATAACTGTACATCAGAGTATGTAGTAGTATCTGGTGACAATGTTTAAATAACCTCCATCTGTAAAAAAAAAAAAACCTCTTAACTTTTCTTATTAACTTCCTGATACAAATAGGTCGGCAATAAAGGGCTTAATATTATTTTACTGGTGTGTCTTTGGCGCCACCATGTGTGTGTGAGTATAATGCATGCTTTGTGTGACAATTTGTTCAAATTAACAGAAACAACAGTGGAGCATATTGAAAAGCATATGTTCTCGTATTATTATAGAGTGGATCCTTTCCTGGTTATGTCAGTGTCTGCAGGTTTTAGTATCAGTATTTAGCTGTGGCCACATTTTCAATTCTTAATGGCCTATCAGGTTTTAGCATCTGATTGTTCCATTTTAGCCATATGAGTACAATAACACGTTAAAGAAACCATATTGTTAAGCCGGCCAAAGACATCTCGATCCATGATCGGCTTGTAGCAGACTATGGCGAGGGGACGTCACCATGCTGTGAGGAGTCGGTTACAGGACTGACGGGAATCATTAAGTGCTCCACTAACACAGGGATTCCCGGCATATTGTAGCCAATTGACTTGGAGGACGAGGAGACTCTCCATCCACAGTAACTGCCTACAACGGGATCGGCCTCAAAAAGTACCAGCAGGACGGATCGCCGTGCAATCCGACCTGTGGGCTTTTTGGGTTGAAACTTCAAGGTGGGCACCCCTGTAATTGCAGGCAACCGACCACCATGCATTTATAAAAGCTCTAATTTTAATTTAAAGCTCTAAATTTATTTATATTCCAAACTGCATACCATGCATGAAACTAAAGCAAATTTGTAAATACAAGCAGGCGATGGTCAAAGGATCTCAGACAAACATAGTATAGCAAAGCAAGGTCAAGCAAAGAGGCAGTATAGCAAAGGTTATGGTTATTCAAAGCAGTTCACAATATATGCAAAAGATGTGGTCTAACAGAACATGAGTGTAAAGCCCCTCATACACCTTCAGATTTCTCCATACAACTTTCATGAGACCTTCCAACAACTATGTAGTGCCAGGTCCTCCCTGATAGAATACATAGTGATTGGAAGGTGTAGAAAGGTCCTCCTATTACATGGTTTGGTAGAAGAAAAGTTGGTTGTACAGAAGTTGCATGGTAATTGTATGTGGTGTATGGGGGGCTTTAGGGAATGTTTCCATGGTGGAGGGCGACACCCCCTGCGCTAAGTGCATTCCTTGATGGGAATGACGACAGAGTCCATCCAGACACCCACCTACCTCACCGACTGTCTCCAGGGCATTGAGCCGGTCTGCTGGCCAGAGGTTGACGTACTGCACTACATTACTTTCTGACTGGCGGAGACAGCTGGTGAGGTAGGCAGGTATCTGGATGGGCTCTGTCGATATCCCCATCAAGGAATGCGCTTAGTGCAGGGGGTGTAAACGGGGGCCAAAATGCCGTGGAAACATACCCTCACACTCAGGAAAGTACCCTTAATGCAAAGGGGAATAGACTCCTGCCAGTCAAATGCTGGTGGCAACTAGTTATGTTTCTTTGTAGTTTGATAGAAACCCACTAGTGGACATAGGCATTATGCCATTCCTGCTTATGTATTACATTGCAACCAGTAGCTGTTCTGTCTCTCGACGTTTCCTGATTGTGCTCCCCCTTTAAGGAACAGTCTCTAGATGTTTCCAATCAGTTTGACCACCTGAAAGGTTTCTGTAAATCTTGGTAACAAAAGAAAGGCACACCCTTGTGGTTGTAATACAGAGATCCAATGACATGTAAATAGGTCTGCCATTAGGATCTAGAAATAGAGTGCCCTACTAGTAGGATTCAACATGCTGCTAAATGCCCCTTTTCAGTCTAGCCCAGGGATGGGAAATCTTTTAGACTTGTTGGTCATAATGTTTTTTAAAATTTCACAGAAGGAAGGGAGCAAGAGCCTGTAAGGGCCGCCTGGCATAAGGTGTCCTATGTTTGCGTAGCCCAGACAAGTATAAATAACAAAAATAAGACAAAATATAAAAAAAGAATACTGAGAATACTGTATATATTTAAAACAATATTAATCAATATAGGCTTTTGATAGTAAACATAAACATTATGTTGCCGGCAAACTACGGGCATTAGAAGACCCGAACAATCATCCTCTAGGCATTATCTCCACTTATTTCAGGAAATGAGTAGGGGGGGGCTAGAATGCCTTTACACCAAGGTGACAAAGGGCCGAATTAAAACACTAAAGTGCCAGTTTTGGCCCTGGGCCTTAGTTTGCTCATGGCTGGTATAGAGACTTACTTACTTATCTACCTGAAACATCAATTAACAGTGGGGTAACTTGTGCCATGGCATAAATATTTACAGGATCCAATTAAGCCAATTAATAGGATCCATTTTGATGGCTAACAGACCGATGGACATTTGTGCAAGGACATGTGAATCCTCACGTGTCCTCAAAGGGCTTGTATTGTATTAGTTATAGACTAAGTTTGGGCCACAAGGCATTTGACTAGCAGTGAAGAATAATAGAAACTGTTACTCAGATGATAATAAAAACCTTGGGCCAAGTTAATTAATCAGGACAGGCAAGTGGTATGATAAACAAAGTCTTAGCAAAAAACAGAAAAGTTAGCTGAAGAGAGCACAAAATTGAAGCAGCAAAGTCCAAGTTTGGCTGGACGCAGTCGATATATAACAGGATCTGACTAGACAAGAGGTGGATAAGCTTTTTACTCGTGGGCCACACTGGGTTCTTAATTTTGACAGAGGCTCGACCCAGAGCTGATGGATAGGGTGTTCTTTAAATCTAATATGTGCAATGAACAGTACACAAAGCACACATGCCGCGAGCGTGCATGCACATTGGTCGGCGGCAAAATCGGCCACCGCTAATTGTGTGTGTGGGGACCATAAGAAATACAGTGCTATTGCAATCCTACCTTCCAACGTTAGGGCCATGTGGTCACCTTGGCACCCTTCTGCTCATTCATTGAAAAAGCATCCACTAATCAACATGAGGGTGAGAGTTTTTTATTTTGGGCCATGATCACACGGCTGCATCAACCTCATGTTTATCAGTGAATGCCATTACAGTGAATGAGTGGAGGGGAGCGCAGTATGAGCCGGATAATAAGCTTAACGGGTCAGATATGGCCCATGGGCTTTACTTTTCCTATGACTGGACTCGACAGTTTGTAGAGAAACAAAAGTTAGACTGGAAAGCAGGCTGACAAACATCAATCAGGTTGAGCAACAAGCAGAAAGTCTCTGGATTCAGGCTAGAGGGCAAGACTTTAAACCCAAAGATAGTGTACAAAGTCTTTGAAGCTAAGTAAGGGTGCAAAACCACTACTGAAGTAGGAGGATAGACTGGATTCAAAATCATCAAAGCAGAAATAGAATGTAAAACCAAGGACCGGCATGCAAAAATTCAGGGAATGAAGTGTGAGACTTTGGGGCAAAGACTGGGTGCCAAACATCTTGAACAGAGTTGACAAGCTAGACTTTTGAAGCAAACTCAGGATCAAAAATGGGAGCCAAGTCTCCGTATAGATAACCTATATCACACATGGAAATTTATAGCCTGATCAAAGATTTACTTTACATCAGCTGTTCCCAAGGCAACATTTGCAAAGCGATGTACTTGTTATATTACTGACAGAGAAAGTGTTAAAGATATTCATAAATGCTGAACTGTTCTGCTGGGAAGGTGTTCCATTATGTGAAAGTAATTTTGTGGAGTGCCTATGTGAATGAAATGAGCAAGATAACTGAGTAATGGCTGTAAGACAGGCATGTCAAACCTGTAGGAAAATGTGCATGCTTGAGAAGAAGAACTCTAGAAAAGATGACAATAGGTCACATAAAGACTAAACTTACCAAATTGGAAGAAAATGAAATGTCAATTATTAATGTGTTATACATTTGAATAGCTCAAATAAAAAAGGTACAAAAGCATAATCTCAAACAAGTCATAAGACAGTTTCAGAACTTAGCATTTCTAAATTGGGTAAAGAAATGTAGAACTTTCATGTTTAAAAATACCTTAAAGGAATCTGTCCAGAAGTGACGGTTCCTATAAACACTGAAACCTAATGTGGCCAAAAGCTGCCATACTGTTTACAGCAACTTTGACATAGGTTGTCAAAGTTTTATTTAGCAAAGAACAGAATAGCAACAAATTGAAGTACTAAAGTATACTTATGGTCCCCAGAAATCCAGACGCATAATTTACAGTGCACAGATGGGAAATATCAGACATTTTGATCATTCTTCCTAGTTTAAACCTGTTTAGTCCAAATAATGATGACAATGTTGCTTCCTCATAGATGCAGTACATTAGGTGTATTGTCAACGTAATTATTTTAATTATATAATACATATATTTACTGTCAGGAAAACCAGGTAAAACTAGATTAGCTGTTGACTCTATGTCAGTTGTTCTCAACCTGTGGGTCGGGCCCTGCTTGGGGGTCAAATAACCATTATACATGGGTCGCCAAATTCCCATAATGCATCAGAGCTGCTGCTAATAAGTCGGATGGGAAGTTAGGAGGGAGAGTAACACCCCCTCCCTCCTAACTTAGGAGGGAGGGGGCATTACTGTTACTCCTAACTTCCTGACCCGCACATAATTTGGGTCCATAAAGTAGGGTGGGAAAATATAAGGGAGGGGGGCGCTTACACGTTTCAAATACAGAAAATGACACGTTGCAGTGTCACTTCCGGGGTGGTGAGTCTAAAAAGATTGTGAACCACTGCTCTATTTGTTTGTGCAGCAAGTAAATTATATACATTATATACAGCAGGGGTACCAAACCATAACCCACAGTGTAATTATATTTTGCCCAGATTGTTTTATTGTTAACATGTGTTATAGTGTTACGCAAGTGTCAGATTCAATGTTTAAGCAAAACTTTAAAAAGTTTATCACTATATCTAAAGAAAAACTTCCACAATTTGATTTTGTCCCACTCTGTATTTGACCCACTCTGATATACAAAATAAGATGGGGAAGTAGACTATTAATTACAAAAAGGAGATTCCTTAGGGTGTAGGGAAACACTCTCCCCCCTGGAATTGATTCCCCCTGAATTACCAGAGGCAAGGGGGTTTTAAAGGCTTTGGACGTGATTCAAAAGGTACTACCAGATGCTTCCAGGTGCTTCCAGGTAAAAATAAGTCTGTCTGGTCTGATCATTTTTCAGGAGCTTCCACGATCAAGACGTCTCTGATCAGGTGCAGGTCAGGAGAGATGTCTTGATCGGGGACGTAGACTAATAATTGTTTTCGGGTTCTAGCTCAAATAGAACACAGTAAAACGTGAAATTGCCACTTACAGATCAGATTCTCTCTAGACTAGAACCAGGAAGTTTGGGTAAAACATTTAGGATAGAGAATACATGAATGAACTATAGCTATTGTTATGGACTAATGTGTATTTATGGAACCTCTTACTAAAATTTTATTTGTAGGTATACAGCGCCCCCTTGTGTTAGATAACAAGGTTAACATGTGTCGTATATAAAAAAAAAACAAAAAAGTTAAAGCAAAAAGGAAAAAAAAATCAAATTGATATCCTAAAGGATATCTAAACCCAAGAATAAATATTTAATCTATTTTCAGCCTACTTTTATTAGACAGGTTTTTACTTTCTTTTTTCCTCAATCAGTAGAATTGTCTTGCTCCTCTACTAAGCCATTCTTAATATCACACTAAGATGGATCATATGCACATAATTCAAGAAATTTCTGATGGTGGATAGGCTAAAAAAGACAAAATAGATGTAAGTCCCCTCAGGATCATTACCCTTAAGGTAGCCATACACAGGTAAAATGTTTTGCTTACATAAACTTACTATCTGTAATATAGGTGAAATGTTTGACATAATGGGTAGGGAAATGGCAGTGGTTGCAGTTGATTGGAAAGGGTTACATGACAATGAATGTTAATGGTAGAAAGGAAAAGGGATCAGCAGTTTTATACAAATGCTTTAAATATTTAATATATTTAAAACATGAAAACTGATGTATAAAGATTTTCGAGAGTGAGGCTGTTGTACTGAAAACCTGTAGTTTTGCAGGGTATGCAGTTACAAGACAGCATATTAGTGGGGGAGGGGAGGAGTAGAAGCAGTGGCGTTTTTACATATGGGCAGTATGGATGGTTGCCAAGGGCAGCATCCACCCACACTGCCCATATGTAAAACCGCCTATCCCCTTTAAGCACTGCCGGGGCTACCAGGTTGGTCGGAGGTAATCTGGGAAGAGAGAAGGAGTAGAGGAGACTTGCCAGAGTGGTCTCTCTCGGGGGAAGGGGAGGGGGTAGGTGACAGCGGGAGTGCTCGCCCAGGGTACCAATCTCCCTAAGATACCCCTGAGTAGAAGTACAGTTGTGTTCAAAATTATTCAACCCCCACTCAAATTGAGTGTTTTGGCCATTTTGACATTGATTTTGATAATTTCAGTCATCTTGTTTACCATTAAATGAAAGAGGCACTTTTAAGTCAGACAAATATAACATAATATAACATTAGTAATGAAATAACCACAAAAGCCTCCAGTTCAGTCACATTCTTAGGCTTGCGCGCTTAAGAAAGCAGTTGCAGCGCGCAAGCCTAAGAATGTGACTGAACTGGAGGCTTTTGCCCATGAACAATGGGCTAAGATACCCGTAGATCGCTGCAAGACAATTGGGTCAAGCTATGCTTCACGTTTAAAAGCTGTTATAACTGGAAAAGGATGTTGTACTAAGTACTAAGAAGGAATGTCACTTGGGGGTTGAATAAAACTGACAATGATGTGAACACAGAAAAGACATTTGTGGTTATTTCATTATTCATGTTATGTTATATTTGTCTCGCCTCGCTGATTTAGCTGTAAACAAGATGACTGAAATTATCGAATCAAAATGTCCAAAACACTCAATTTCAGTGGGGGTTGAATAATTTTGAACACAACTGTATTAGAGTACTTGTGCATGGGGTAAAACTTGCACGCAAAATCTGAAGTTAAAGTTACATGAATTCTATTCTCAGGTAGGTTGGCAGCTATAGCAAACTGTGAAAGACATGAGAAGTGATGCACCATACAGTAGATATGTCTTGCTTCGGGATACATGATAGATTATACAAGTCAGTTTTAGCTTACCAAACAGAATCATATTGAAATAATTGAGGCAGAAGATAATAATTAAACGTGTCTCAGACTCTGTGCAATTAGTGGATTGACTTCAAATCAAGCTATAGTTCAGAATGATTTCTCTTTCCAGTGTGTATTATTCAATCAGCTTGCCTACATCTCAGTGCTTGTGCATGACCCTGCATGAGCAGGAATTTTTTTTAGTTTATTAACAATCTCCCAGCTATTGGCCACCTTTGGAGGATCCTTCACAGAGTTTTCTTGGGGACTATGTAAAAACAGTTGCTGTACAGATTCGGGAATCAACCAACGACAGTAGGCAAACATACTGCAAAAGAACTTTATTAGACCAACGCAACCACCTCACAAAACTTTAATTACTGCATCTTAAAGGCTGGACTATGGGCAGAAAAATATAACAGTAGAAAGGCAACAAGTTTGATTGTCCCAAATAGTCAAGGCAGTAACAGGCCCTTGCACGCCTGAAAGGAGGGTGAGGACCACCAGTCTCTTCTGCAGGAGTATAGAGCACTTGGTACCCGCAGATAACACCACCCCACTTGAATTGGGTATCAGGGATGATGCCAGTATGTCCCATGCGAGCAACTGGGTTTTATCCACGGATTGCGTGCTATTGAGTCCACCGACTCCCAGCATGCCCGTACAAAACTGTGTAGGGTAACAGGCCTGGACGCAGCTCTCTAGCCCAGTTGCTGCTGTCTCATCAGGACTGACTACTCCAGACTACCCCTTCCCAGCCTGGGCCAAAGCTTTATACCTTTCCAGCCCTGGAGTCTCATGGGACAAAGAATTTAATGGGACAGTACCTTACAGTACAACTAACTGTAAAAACAGTTAATTTCATCAAATTCATATTGCCAAATGCTACCTAAAATGATAAAAGATTTGTATGGATGTAACATTTGGTCGCTGTGTAACAATTGATCATGATCATTACCAGTGACTAGAGAACAGAGAACCTTTGGAGATGGATGAGGGGAGAAAGAACAAGGGGTGTCCCACTGTGTTTTCCCCAAAGTATACAGCAAGCATCAGATGTCAATAGTAGATGCTGCTGGATTGAGCTCCACCAAGAGCTTTATTCCTGCCTCTCTAAAAGCATAAAGCCGGCCATACATGGCTTGGCAAGTTTGATTCCGCAAGGTGTTGCGCATTCATCAGGGACTCTTGCGTAAGCCCTGTATATCCAGATTTAATTAAACCGCCCAGCACCTGAAGGCTAGGTTTACACGCACCTTTGTCCAGAGTCTGTGTAACACTGTCACACAAGTCCGTGTAAATCTAGCCTGCATTAAGCCCACTAGTCCTCCTTAAATAGGTGTATGATTATGAAGAGGTCAGTTTATTAATCTGAATAGCTGGTTAACTATAGTGATGTCCCGAACTGTTCGCCGGAGAACTATTCGCGGTGAACATCGCATGTTCGCGTTCGCCCCTGTTCGTGAACATATGGCGAGTTCGGTTCGCCCCCTATCTTTTAACTTTGCAGAAACTTTGACCCCT
>CM070032.1:65235083-65245429 GCA_036250615.1 Ptychadena robeensis | reverse complement strand
CCGGGTTCGCCAGGTTCGCGAACATTTGCGGAAGTTCGCGTTCGCCATTCGCAAACATCAAAATTCCGGGTTCGCGCCATCACTAGTTAACTATTGAAGCTAAAACCTGCCCTGATATCTTTAAGAAAGTCACTCAACAAGAGATGACGCCAAAGAAGCGCGGTCTCTATGTCTTGCACTGAATAGTCTTTATATGTTTGTCACCTTGTTCCTATATGTCCCTATTAACTTCCAAATAGCACAATCGTTTCCCTGTTACTTGTGCCTGGTACCTAAAGGAAGTAAACTGCTTTAACCATCTGTTGTTTGTGCTACGGTACAGTATATTCACATGTTCTGAGACTTAACTTATTACTTAGCAACATAAGTATATATAGATAGTTGTACAAGGGGTACAATGTACAAAATTGTGCACTCCAGTGCACACATACACTCATGCAGGATCCCATCCATGTGTTCGCTGAAGCGAGTGGCCCTATACAGAGGTAATATATTTACAATGTTTTATTTCACGCTACAAAACGCAATTTTCTTTATAACAATGTTTTATTTCAGTAGTGGGCAGGAGCTATAGTTATAATATATAAATAAATATCGCAACAGAGCAGTCCTATGCATATAAAAAAACAAAGACAATTCATGCTACCTCTATTGTCTTGAGCAGTAACCCACAAGTGATCTTAAGCTGGCCACATACAGCTTTAAGCTGACCACACACGGGTAGATTTCCATGCAATCGTCCGGCGATCAATTCTGTACAATTGACCCACGATCAATGACAGCGTGGTGATGTCACCATGCTGTGATTGATTGCGGGTCAATTGTACTGTATTCAATGTGCACCACGTGGGCACATCAATTACCGTACGATGGGGACCCGGTTTCCCGGACCTGCATCCAGCCCCCCCACTCTTCTGGCAGAGCTGGGTCCATGCTGGCCACGCCCCCTTTACACACACACTAGCTGATCACAGCCTGTGTGTGCGGCTAAGCTGTTAGCCCGTCCATTACATTGGATGGGGACAGTGCTGTCTCCATTCAATGTAATGGATTTCGACCAAGGTTTTCCAACATGATCCTGCTCGAAGGAACCGTGGATGGCTCAGATAAAGAAACAGATTAGAGGAACACCGGGAGCAGTGAGCGCGCACGGCACCCGATGTTCCTCTAATCTGTTACTTCATGGAGCCATATGTGGCTAGCTTTAGATCTCTCTGTCAGATATCCTTTAGATGTCCTCTGCGATTGTACACAGTTAAGGCCCCCATACAGCTTACAACCTTTCATACAATTTCTGTACAATCAAATTTTGTTCTACCAAAACCATGTAATATGAGGACCTTTCTAATCCTTCCAATCTCTATGTATTCTATCAGGGAGACCACTATACTACATAGTTGTTGGTAGATCTAATGGAGATTGTATAGATTGATCTTAAGGTGTATGGGGGGCTTTAGAAAGTCCCTCATATTACATGTTTTTGGTAAAACAAAAGGAGATCTAAAGCAAATCTGATTATCTGAGATCTAAAGAGAAATCTAAAGGTGTATGGGGACCCTTAGATATGCTCAAACACACAGTGGGACAAAATTAAAAGAATTTGAAGTAACTGGCCAGCCTTGTAATTTATTGATACAATGTCTAAAATTTTGGATATTTTTCATTCTCGTTAGATATATAATGATAAAAAAATGTATATGGAAACTAACTTAACTTTTGCTTAAACATTGAATCTGGAAGTGAAGTGTAAAACTGTAACAGCAGTATAGGGATAAATAGATTCCAGATAAATGTAGTTTCTGTCAGAATCAATATAAATGAATAGGATACCAAGCGTGTGGGGCTACAAGTCAAAATAGAAGTCCTGGTAAACCATATCCAAAAGTACTGTATATAGTGGGGGAAAAGTATTTAGTCAGCCACCAATTGTGCAAGTTGTCCCACTTATAAAGATGAAAGAGGTGTGTAATGGTGAGGTACACCTCTACTATGAGAGACAGAATGGGGGGAAAGAATTCAGCAAATCACATTGTTTCAAGAATGTATTTGAAAATTATGGTGGAAAATAAGTATTTGGTGAATATCAAAAGTTCATCTCAATACTTTGTTATACACCCTTTTGTTGGCAATGACAGAGGTCAAACGTTTTCTGTACGTCTTCACAAGGTGTTCACACACTGTTGCTGGTATTTTGGCCCATTCCTCTATGCAGATCTCCTCTAGAGAAGTTATTGTCTTGGGGCTGTCACTGGGCAACATGGGTTTTCAACTCCCTCCAAAGTTTTCTATGGGGTTGAGATCTGGAGTCTGGCTAGGCCACTCCAGGACATTGAAATGCTTCTTATAAAGCCACTCCTTTGTTGCCAGGGCTGTGTGTTTGGATCATTGTCATGCTGTAAGACCCAGCCATGTTTCATCTTCATTGCCCTTACTGATGGAAGCAGGTTTTCACTCAATATCTCACAATACATGGCCTCATTAATTCTTTCCTTTACACGGATCAGTCGTACTAGTCCCTTTGCAGAAAAACTGCCCCAACACATAATGTTTACACCCCTATGCTTCACAGTAGGTATGGTGTTTTTTGGAACACATTCCCTCTCCTCGAGTTTTTATCAAAAAGTTCTACTTCTGTTTCATCTGACCATATGACATTCTGACATTCCTCTTTTGGATCATCCCAATGCTCTCTAGAAAACTTCAGACGGACCCAGACATGTACAGGCTTAAGCAGGGGGACACGTGTCACACTACAGGATTTAAGTCTCTGGTGGTGTAGTGTGTTATTGATGGTAGCCTTTGTTACTTTGGGCCCAGCTCTCTGCAGCTCATTCACTAGACCCCCCATGTGGTTCTGGGTTTTTGCTCACCATTTTTGTGATAATTTTGACCCCACTGGGTGAGGTCTTTCGCGGAGCCCCAGATCGAGGGAGATTATCAGTGGTCTTATATATCTTTCATTTTCTAATTATTGCTTCCACGGTTGATTTCTTCACACCAAGCTGCTTGCCTATTGCAGATTCCAGCCTTCGCAGCCTAGTGCAGCTCTACAATTTTATTTCTAGCATCCTTCTTTGGTCTTGATCATAGTCGAGTTTGGAGTGTGAGTGTTTGAGGTTGCTCAATTAATACAGGTAATGAGTGGACCACAGAGGAGCCTCTTAAAGAAGAAGTTACAGGTCTGTGAGAGACAGAAATCTTGCGTGTTTGTAAGTGACCAAATACTTATTTTATCAAGGAATTTACCAATGAATTCATTAAAAATCCTACAATGTGATTTCCCCCCATTCTGTCTGTCATAGTTGAGGTGACCTATCATGCAAATTACACGCCTCTCTCATCTTTTAAGGGGGAGAACTTGCACAATTGGTGGCTGACTAAATCCTTTTTTACCCCATTGTATACACAACAAAATTGAACCCCATTATACCAGAGGAACAATAACAATGCAGTACAGGGTACTGGTACAGTTTGCTAGCCGTGTTTTGGTTGCTTGAGTTGTGGTTAGTTGAATTCTTGACTACAGGTAGTCTACTGTAAACGTTCAAAGATGAAATGCAAAACAAAAATAACTATTAATAAACAATTTTTTTATTTAACCTGTAGATGTCAAATTTGGAAAATGAATATTCATTCTTGATGTCATTTTTTAGTTCATGACAAGCGCTTAGTTAGCATATTATTGGTATGTTCTGCTCTACTACCCCCACGCATATACAAATCTTAGCCCTCCACCCTGAGCAGTAAGTATCTAAAACAAATTTTCTGGTTTTCTGACTGCTCCATGACAGCATACTGTAGATAAATAACAACATGACTCCTACAATGGATAACACAAGGTCCTTCAAGTAGCAGAAGAAGACACCACAAACAATGTCACTGTGGTTAATAAAGCCAGTTCCATATGGTAGTAAGTTATGGATTCACGAACAGAGGACCATCAAACCACCTTATATATTGTGTCCACAGAAACATTTTTAGATGCAGCCCATGATATCAAAGCAGTGGAACAAAAAGTTTTGCCATACTGCAAGGTGAGGGGAGGTACTAGCTCAGCTGGAGGGACAATGGATACTCTGTGATACGAATCTGATAAGCTTGTGTGAGTGACTGTACATATAGCAAGTAGGGATGGACCGAACTGTTCGCCGGAGAACAGTTCGGCCGCGAACTCGGCATGTTCGCCGATCCTCTCGCCGGCGGACAGTACGGGTGTTCGACCCGTCCTGGTCGCCGGCCAGAAGAAGATCTAAATTCTTCCTCCGGCAGGATCAGAACCTGCGAGATCGTGCCGGAGGAAGAATCTCTTCACTACAAGACCGGGCATGAAGCGGACACTCCGGGCTGGTGTTCGCCCATCTCTAATAGCAAGATAGCTAATATATGTTTAGTATAGATAGATAGTAATCACTGTAGCTTCAATGATGATCCCTCATGAGACACTGAAACATTAGGTTATTCTAGGTCATGACAATAACATGTTCATAACAAAATATGTGTCCTTGGTCTTTGTTTGTTATTGTCTAAACGTGACTAACGTTTCCTGGGAAAGAGGAACGGCGCATGCGTCAAATACCTCAGGTATCTAACTTAGCAGAGTGACAGCGCATAACCGTAAGCGCGCACGAACACAACTTAACCAGGACTAGTTAAATACATGAACAGTTTGGACGATTGCCTGCCAATCACGGAGGGACACACAGACTTAGCGAGACTGCGCATTCCCATAATGCTAAGAACTATTGGGAGGAATGTTCCCCCATTTACTACTATAAAAGGTGGGAAAATACTTTAGCAATTGAGGACTTTCCACTGCAGATGTGATGTGTGATGCTGAGACGTTGTTTTGCACTGCCTCCCTCTGGCTGAGGCCCCACCAGTCATGGAGTGATGATGCAATATTTGGTAATGTATTGATTCTTTATCTCTATGATTCCTATGTAACTGATTGTAAGCAATAAATGAAACAGTTGTATGCTATGTCGTAGTCCGATCCTGATTTGTATGTCAGTGAGCGCTGAGGGAGTGGTTAAATCTTTCTTTGACTAGCAATACATACGCCAACTATGGACAGTTGTGAATAATTATCACAATGCAGCAAGGTTCTCACCAACACTTGGAATTTAAAGATTAAAGAAATGGAAGAGAATGTATAGTCCAAATGGTGTACCACTCTGCGCAGGAATCTGGTATAGAATGGAGGAAGCTTTAGCTCCAGAGAATAAGTGAACACATCCACCTGAGGTTTAAGTTCCAGTAGGCCTTTTGGAATTTCTCTGTATTTAGCTCCCATACATTGTCATATAACAGATCTCAGAAAAGTCTCTGGAAATTCTGGACCTAAACCCCCTAATGTTTGTTGTTGTAAGATCTCATAGGTTGGACAAGGTTCACACCAGAACCAGATCTTGCCACAGATTCTCAATTGGATTTAGATCTGGGCTTTGACTGGGCCATTCTAAAGCCCCCCATAGACAGGCAGACTCCTCCATACAACTTTCATGAGACTTACCAACAACTATGTAGTATAGTGACCTCCCTGATAGAATACATAGTGATTGGAAGGTGTAGAAAGGTCCTCCTATTACATGGTTTTGGTAGTAGAAAAGTTGGTTGTACAGAAGTTGCATGGAGGAGTCTGCCTGTCTATGGGGGGCTTAACACATGAATATGTTTTGATTTTAACCATTCCATTGTTGTCCTGGCTTTATGTTTAGGGTCGTTGTCCTGCTGGAAGGTGAACCTCCGCCCCAGTCTCAAGTCTTTTGCAGACTCCAAGAGGTTTTCTTCCAAGATTGCCCTGTATTTGGCTCCATCCATCTTCCCATCAATTCTGACCAGCTTCCCTGTCCCTGATGAAGAGAAGCACCCCCAGAGCATGATGCTGCCACCACCATATTTGACAGTGGAGATGGTGTGTTCAGTGATGTGCAGTGTAAGTTTTCTGCCACACATAGCGTTTTGCATTTTGGCCAAAAAGTTCCATTTTGGTCTCATCTGACCAGAGCACCTTCTTCCACATGTTTGCTGTGTCCCCCACATGGCTTGTGGCAAACTGCAAACGGGACTTCTTACGCTAGGGAGGTTAACTCAAGTGCTACCTTGTTGTGTGTACATTATGCAACTGTTGTGGTGTTTAGATGGACTGAGCATGGCAGTTGGAAAGGTTCTCTTTTTTTTCCATTACAGAAAGGCTTCATGGTTAGAATAACCAATATGTGGCAGTGAAGGTCTTCCAATAACCAATAAGAAAATAAATCCTGCAGGGAAGTGTTCATCCTCCACAGTGCCCGTCTCATCATTGGTACTCCTAAAACCATGGTGTTCTAAAGTACCGTATATTCCAGCGTATAAGACGACTTTTTAACCCATAAAAATCTTCACATAGGTGGGGGGTCGTCTTATACGCCGGGTACTGACCAAAATGAACACGGCCACGGAAGAGTTCCGTGCAGCACATCCCTGCTATATGCAGGGACTGTATGACAGCAAGGGCGGTGTGGACGGAACTCTGCCACTTAGAGGCACAGCCTGCTTGGATTGGTGAGCTCTGCTTTTCTCCAAGACTCGGCTTTCCGTGTATCCAGCAGAGAGGTGAGCTTTGGATACACAGAGCACTGAGACTTGAAGACAGAGCTAACCAATCCAAGCAGGCTGTGTCTCTAAGTGGCAGAGTTCCGTCCACACCACCCTTGCTGTCATACAGTGGGGATGTGCTGTACCGAAGAGGCAAGATGGGGGTCGTCTTATACGCCCAGTCGCCTTATACGCCGGAAAATACGGTATGCCTTTCTTCCAATGCGATGGAATAAAATAGTTCCTCCTGTGATATTATTCTCCTCCTATATAGGCCAATTCCCATTTGTTCTGATGAGTTTTAATGGAGTACATGCAGAACTAGAATGCAATCCAAGTACTGTATATACTCGAGTATAAGCCGAAAAAATGTGCTGAAAAAGCCCCCCTTGGCTTATGCTAGAGTCAGGGTCGCACTTGTCCCCGGTGCTCGCTGGTCGCTTCAAAGATTGGCTGGTGAAACGTTAGCAAACTTGGACGGCAGCGCCATCTAGTAGACTATTTGTGAATTTTTTAATGGAGAAGGTGGAATTTCACTTTGAAAACTCCACTATGTATGATTCAAACATGCATGCATTCCATGTATTGATCCCAATAACAATAAAAAAATGTTTAAATGGAAACTTATTTTCATGTTTGTACATAAGAAGTGCATTGAAAACCCATTGTGTAATAACAATAAACCTGTGTTCTCTTTGTTGAGGTTGTGACACTTAGATTCACCTGTTTGATTCATTACTAGGGGCAGTCTCTATATTTTTCTCATTTAGAAAACTTCACTAACTGACTTTTCCACCCTCAGCTTATAATCAAGTGAATACGTTTTCCAGTTTTTGTAGATAAAATTAGGTACCTCGGCTTATATTCACGTTGGCTTACACTTGAGTATATACGGTAGTAACAAACCAGAACCCCCAAGGGTCACAAAGTGTGAAGTGCAGTGTGAGAAGACAAAATTTAACCTACAGGCATGGCTTAAAGCGGGCCTACCACCTGGGAGGTCACTCAGCATTATCAGCTGCAGCTTAGCCGATATTGCTGACATCCTTGATTGTAGAAAACAAATCTTCTGGAGGGGAGCTTGTTACGAGTGCTCCCCTCCCCCTGCATTACGTCGCACCTAGACAGCCGAAATGGTGTCTGGGAGATCTCTCCCAGACAGGAAATCGTCAGCAGCCGATTCCCCCTCTTCACAAACCCCCTCTCCCCTACAAGTCCCTGCAGCTCCATAGAGAAGAGACAGGAGGAGGGGGTGGAGGAGAGGGGGGGTCAGTGAGGGCAGAAGTCTGCAGGAGATGCCAGGAGCCAAGATGCCAGCATGAGAACTCCAAGCAAGTGAAGTGAGTATAGTGTGGGGGGTTTTTTGTGTAGCAGTTTCCCGGCATCTAAACTGCTGACAGGTGAGTATTGTGTCTGTTTAATGTATGTCTGTTTTTTTTTTTGTGTAAAACCACTTTAAGCCATGCACACTCAGAAAAAACGTAATCAGTGAGAAGCCACGATGGGTGGATGTAAAGACCATTTTTTCTGCCCGAAATCTGGTCATTTTACGGTTATGGGCTTTTGCCTCAGATCATTTCCATACTGCTCAACAGCCATCAGAGGTTAGGTTAGGTGTGGGCAAACTAAGGCCCAGGGGCCGGATCATGCCCTATTACTTTCTTTTCCGGCCCTGTCACCTTGTTAAGAAGATGCTCCCCTCCGCTTGTTCTCTGCAATGAGTGCACATAACGCCTAGAGGTGTTCAAATATTGCCTTGGGGACGATGCAGTGGCGTGATCATGTGATGACACTGAGGGCGCATCCTCATGGTGACAGGCAGTGTCTAAGAATTCTCTCTGCTCATTGCAATGAATGAGCATTTCATGTGCAGGGATTTTTAAAGTATTGCTAGTGATGCAGGAATTGGCAAACCTATGGCGGAATAGCCATTAGTCTCTTGGTCCGGCCCCTTTATCAAATTTTAGAGGCCAATGTAGCCCACGATTAAAAAAGTTTGCCCACACTTGGGTTAGGTCTTGCTTGCACTAACCTGTGCTCTCTACAGGCATTTGTTAGTGCTGTGTCTTCATTTAACCTTCTGAGCGTCTAGCCCGAGTTAACTCGGGCTGAGTTTCATGCATCATGAAACTCAGCCCCAGTTAACTAGAGCCGCGCTCTAGGTATCGCCATCTGCTTACGGCGGTCGGGAGCACCGGCATGTGTGCCGATGCTTCCGGGTCCGCCCCCGATCGCGTCACCAGTCACGCGAAGGGGGCGGGGGTAGGCGGCGCCATAGACCTCCGTCAAACTGGAGGGGTGTCGCTTTTCATCAGCATAAGCCCGGCGTCTCCAGTGACGCCAGGCTCATGTTAATGACCTCCAGCTGAGCAGGCAATCACGTGGCACGGTTATGAAAAAACCGTGCCACGTGGGAAACGTTCAGAGGGTTAATCTCAAAATGGATGATGTGATTTATTTATACCATGGATTCTAGATGTAATATTTATATTTATCCAACTGTCTCCCTGAGGAAGCCCTGTTGAGGGCGAAACGCATCAGAGAAAACTATTCTATCTAAAGGTCTAAGACCTTTTTATTACATTCAGTTGTGACGTATAGTGCCCTAAAAGACCTTGTGGGGGACATTTGTGGGTACAAATTTTCCATATATTGCATAAGGGGTGCGGCAATGTGACTTTGAGAGTGCTAGCGAGAAACTACCCAAATAGTTGTTTGGTTATTTACAACTTGAATACATTATCCTATAAATCGTTTGTTTTCAACAATTGAGAGAATTGGTATTTCGAGCAGGGCAATGCTAAAATGACATAAAGAGGACAAAGGATGGTCACAACCTCTCCAGCAAAGCTAAGCTGTGGATGTTTTGTACACAGGGGGATGAAGTTACCCAACAGAAATGGGAAAAACGGGTAGAGAGCCGAGCATGCCAATGAAAGCTGTGACGGCAAATCTGGATTTAATTCTTTAAATATATGGTTAAAAAATTATTGCTATTGTTTTTTTCAGTGAACCAGAGGTTTTTTTTTTTAATTAAAGATATACCATCCAAACAATGGTTTGTTCAATGTATTGTCATTTGTCTTAGAATTAGAAGATTTTTATTTAAATACAAGCAGTAATGTTGTCAATTCATTAAAGCAAGACTAAAGCCCCCCATAGACGGGCCAATTCCTGGCCATAGTTGCGGGCTGAACATATAATAGGTCGGTCGCCCACAACTACAGGGGAGCCCACCTTGAGGATCCGACCAAAAAAGCCGGTAGGTCGAATCGCACATGGATCTGTCCTGCTGTTTCTTTCTGTCGCTGATCCTGTTGCAGGCAGTTACTGTGGACAGGGAGTCTCCCCCCCCCCCCCCCCCCAAGTTAATTGGCTACAATCTGACAGGAATTGCGTATGTTAGTGGAACACACGGGATTCATGTCAGTTCTAAAGCCGACTCCTCACAGTGTGACATCACTAAAAGCTAAATATCGAGACGTTTATGGCCGGCTTTAGGAACTGCAAAGCTTTTTTTTTTTTACCCCAGAGCTGTATGGTACACCTGAACACTGCACCATTTGTAGTCTGCACCCTGTACATGTAATACTCCTGAACACTGTACACACTTTGCACATGTAACACTCCATTGTCCTCACAATCTTGGGGTTCCATTCATTTTATGCCACTTTGTGTTGTTTGGTACTTTTACACACTTTTTTTTAACAGTATCCTGAGGTCAGAAATTGCCACAAACTATATTGCCATATACGATAATATTGGCCCTC